>OZ022245.1:27161493-27168573 GCA_963978895.1 Erpobdella octoculata
CATCATCATCCATTCACAGATTAGTTTTATTTTTCGGTTGAAGTTTATTTCTTCTTTTAACAATAATAATAATAATTTATTCTTGCATTCATTCACATATATCTGTTTTATCGTCGACCTCGGGAGCGAGCCGCTCAGCCGTTTATCGGCGACCCAATCAGCGGCTCTCATTCTTCAGGCGATGAATATTCATTATTCATTAAGGTGATCTATCCGTTCTAGTGTTTGTCCGCCCTTCCATTCATCTATCCATCCGTCCGTCCGTCCGTCCGTCCGTCCGTCCATCCGTCCGTCCGTCCGTCCTTCCATCCATCCATCCGTCCATCCTTCCGTCCGTCCTTACATCGATTTTTCTGTACAGCCTTTTATTCCATGGTATCCTTCAATATCTCAGTAAAATTTTAGAACTTAGAACCAGTCAGCAAACGTCTTTCTAAAAACACAACAAAGCACGCACAGACACACAGAAAAAAAAAACAACTAACGCACGTACACAAACACACACACACACAAACATGCGTGACGGAAACGGAAACGGAAAACACTCCGTAGGCAACTGATTTAAAAAAAACGTAAAAAAAGCTGATTGAAAATCAAAAAGAAATAACATCATTGCTCTTACTTTCATCTGGAATGTTTGGTTATGTTTTGTTTTTAATAGAAGATAGATGGAAGAATAAGGAGGTAAGCAGTTCAAAGTCCTTCAAGAGAGTGTAGAGATGCTGGCCACTAAGGTCCAGAGAAGAGCGCAATAACAATCCATATTGGGCGATCGTACGAAGCAGGAACCGAATTTCGTTTTCAATCGGTTATTTATTTATTTTTATTAATTTAGAATCGCGATTAATGTTGTTTTTTAATTTTTAATTTTGTTTCGATTATTTTTCAGTTCATTCAATTCACACGTACGTCGTAGATTCCCGCCAGAAAGTTGTACCCACGCACACGACTTCCATTCAAGGCGAACACCTTTGCAGAGTTTTCTCTCAATGCGTTAACGCGACTAAAATCCTTTTTTTGTTTCTCTGTAACGATAACTCGTTAACGCTCTTATACGTTGTTTAATTTAATTCAAGCTGAAATTCAACGGAATGAAACGTACGCGACCAACGCAAGCCGATCTTTGCACCAGTCGGCAGGAAACGCCGTGAACGCAGCGACAGAGCGGAGCGACTGGATGCAAAGAAGAAAACGGAGAAGAAGGAGGAGGAGGAGGAAGAGGAGGTGGAAGAGGTGGAGAAGCCTGCGCTGGATGGAAGCAGCGCTGTGCACACTCAGGCCGGTTTCATCCTTGAGCGTATGCGACGTTGCATTTGGAATTGGAATGGCGCTTGTGCGAGTCTGTGTGTGAGTCTATATGTGTGAGTCTGTGTGTGTGAGTCTGTGTGTGTGTGAGTCTGTGTGTGTGAGTCTGTGTGTGGGAGTCTGTGTGTGTGAGTCTGTGTGTGTGAGTCTGTGTGTGTGAGTTTGTGTTTGACTTTGTGTGTGTGACTTTGTGTGTGTGACTTTGTGTGACTTTGTCTGTGTGAGTTTGTGTGTATGACTCTGTGTGTGTGAGTCTGTGTGTAAGTCTATAGGTGTGTGGGAGAGTGGGGAGCTAGATTTCTGAGAGGTGTACATTTTTATGTGTATGTCCAAGTCTGTTTCAAGTGACATAAGTCTCTCTCTCTCTCTCTCTCTCTCTCTCTCTCTCTCTCTCTCTCTCTCTCTCTCTCTCTCTCTCTCTCTCTTTCTTTCTGTGTGTATGTATGTGTATAGCTTTGCACTATGTAGGTGTGAATATATGCATGCTTGTCCATTCCTGACGTTTGAAGGAGAGGTAAGCTGATGGCCGATGATAAGTGATTTGTGAAAAATTAAATGTCTGTGTGTTTTTTAAATGCTTTTATTTAACTTTACTTTTTCTCTGTTTGTTTTTTTGTTTTTTTGTCTGTGGTGATAAAATCTTAGAGACAAAAAAAATTCACCCACTTTTCGACCACCTAGAGCTCTAAAACTTTCAGGAAAGCTTTATTCTGGATGACAATACATGAATTTAATGTTTCCGACATGAATTAGGCCTTAAATCAAATAAAATTAATCAAATCAAATTAATTCCTGTCATCTAGCGACTGTAATAAGTTGTTTATGTTTAAGTCGCCAGAGGTCCAAAATAATTAAACAGTACGGATGTTTATTTATAAGTCGTCTAAAATAATTAACAAGATTGAGCGTAACGGTTGTTTTAGATTCAAAATTTTTAGTTAGTTGACTCAGGCAAAGAGGCAAATAAAAGCTTTTTTTCTTTTAATTATTTTTTATCTTTACTTGTTGACTTCTCGTATGTGTGCGTGAGCTAACGATCGATCACACGACCCTTTAATTGTCATCACGTGCTGATGAGTTAATTAGATTGGTGATTAATTAATTAGAGGTTGAATGATTTCAAAAAATCTTATGTGTGTGTTTTTGAGCTGGGTAAATTGTTATTTATTTATTTATGATGATAATATTTTATTAAATTATTTATTTATAGAAGCTTTGACAAGATTTAACTAGTTAATTTTTTTATTTAAAAAAAACGATAGAAAATAATGAAGAATTAAAATCTATTTAAGAAACTCCTGGGACGTCGGCGTGGATTTTTCCGTGTACACGGAAAAAGAAGAGCGTTGACGCGCGCGTGTATGTGTGTATGTATATATGTATGTATGTGTATGTATGTTGTATATTTGTGTATGTATGTATATGTATTTGTGTTTGCAGCTGTGTGTATATTTGTGTAGGTATGTATGTATGTGTATTTGTGTATGCGTGCATAAGTGTGTGTATTTGTGTATGTATGTATGTGTGAATTTATGCATGTGTTTGTGTGCATTTGTGTATGCGTGCGTATGTTTTTCTTGTCGTATCTCTGTTTACGTATGTTGGTAGGCTGTCTCCTAGATGAAGACAAAATTGGAAGATCGAAAACCATAAATAAGGATAGATTCTCTTTGTTAGTAATGATTTTAGTTTTTGAGTTAGTAATTAATAAAAAATAAAAAATAGTCCGTGTTAAAAATTCAAAGATACAACAGATAGAATATTAGTCCGCCTTCTTTTTTTTAAAAAAAAAACATATTGTTTGAAATAAGAAAACTATTCTATAGTGATCGAATAACACGCAATAGTTGAAAATTTTTTCTGAAAAAAAAGGTTAAAACTTCGCCGAAAAAATCGATAAATATAATAATAATAATAATATATAATAATAATAATAATAATAATAATAATAATAATAATAATAATAATAATAATGATAATGATAATGATAATGATAATGATAATGATAATGATGATGATGATGATGATGATGATGATGATGATGATGATGATGATGATGATGATGATGATGATGATGATGATGATGATGATGATGATGATGATGATGATGATGATGATGATGATGATGATGATGATGATGATGATGATGATGATGATGATGATGATGATGATGATGATGATGATGATGATGATGATGATGATGATGATGATGATGATGATGATGATGATGATGATGATGATGATGATGATGATGATGATGATGATGATGATGATGATGATGATGATGATGATGATGATGATGATGATGATGATGATGATGATGATGATGATGATGATGATGATGATGATGATGATGATGATGATGATGATGATAATGATAGTGATAGTGATAGTGATAGTGATAGTGATAGTGATAGTGATAGTGATAGTGATAGTGATAGTGATAGTGATAGTGATAGTGATAGTGATAGTGATAGTGATAGTGATAGTGATAGTGATAGTGATAGTGATAGTGATAGTGATAGTGATAGTGATAGTGATAGTGATAGTGATAGTAATAATAATAATAATAATAATAATAATAATAATAATAATAATAATAATAATAATAATAATAATAATAATAATAATAATAATAATAATAATAATAATAATAATAATAATAATAATAAATAATAATAATATAATATAGAGATCAGCGGATGTGCCGCGTTCAGGTCTTCTCCGCAACATGGCTTATTTATATCTTCGGATTCTCGATTTTGTAATCGTGCGTAAAATCGGACATTATTTGGAGAGGGTGTATGTCAATATCATCATAATCGTCATCAGCATCATCGCTATCATCGTCGTCGTCGTCATCATCATCCTCCTCCTCCTCCTCCTGGGTATCTGTACATCTGAATGGGAACGTAGTTTTGCCTGAGAGTACGCGGTCAAGAGCTGCCTGGTCAGACGGACGGAATGAGATCGCCATTATCGACACAGGAATGCTCATATTATATACATACAAGTTAATTTATACATCGACACGGGAAGGCTCATATTATACATACATCGGCCATCGGCGGTGCAACACGCGCCACGAGTCCAGAATTCTTCCAGAATGCGAAGCTTTGAGGCGCTGGCGCGCGAGATTCGGCTTGCTAGCACTCGGATAGGGAATAGAATGTGGTTTATATTGTCACTTGCGGTGCTGGTGGTGGTGGTGGTGGTGGCTGTGGTGGCTGTGGTGGTTGTGAAGGAGGGGTTAGCATGTAGAAAGAGAGAGAGAGAGAGGAGGGGGAAGGTGGAGGCGAACTGTACAAAACATTATTTCATACATGCATCCTGATGCAACAAAAAGTGTAAAATCAACTTTTCATTCGACATTTGCATTAAATTTAAATGTCTGGAAAAGATTCGAGAACATTCAAGCTCAGCTTAAAAAGATGTGTATGTGTTTCATAACAGACCATCGATACTTTTCAATCTTTCCAAAAAAATACGCACAATCGATTGAACCAATGCGATATTAAAAACACATATATGCTCTTGACCCCAGAAGAAATCGAACCCGGATTGTCTTTGGCCGGCAGAACCGCCCTCAGAGGGGTAGCTAGGGTTTTTGGCGCCAGGGGTCACGTGTTCCCCTGACTCATACGGTTTGACTGATATTAGTACAGTCGGCCGTGTTTTCATTTGTGGAAATACTCAATAGAAACGGAAGAGGCGCGAGGTACTTTAGGTTGTTGATGGTTTTTCCATCAATGGGAAAGAAACAAATCAATCAATCAATCAATCAATCAATCGCTATTCCGTTCAATTGTTCGTTCGTTCGTTCGTTCGTTCGTTCGCTTGTTCTTTCAGAACGTTCGTTCGTTCGTTCACCGGTTCGCTCAATCGCTCGTCGGTTCAATCGTTCTCTAACTCGTCGGTCAACGAGAAGAGGCGCTCAATCACCATCCGCGCGGGACGGCTGGACAATTGGTCACGTGTTTAATTGCGAGGCGATGTTCGTTGTTTTGAAAATTTCATTCGATTTTGCATCGTTTTCTATTTTCAGTTTTCTATATTTCTCTCTCTCTTTCTCTCTCTCTCTCTCTCTCTCTCTCTCTCTTTCTCTCTCTTTTCTCTTGTTCTCCTTCATTACCTATATCTATCTCTCTTATTCATACCCTCACGGCAAACACAATTATTTCTCTGGAAAAAGAAATATGAAACACGGTAGAATGCACACAAGATGATAAAAAAAACAATGATAGAAAATAGAGATGTATTGTTGACTAAAAATAAAAATAAATAAAAATAGAATGGTGATGTGCGTGGGTGGGAGGAATACAACGTTCTGACTTCGGATGGACATGTAGAAAGTGCATGGAGATGAACTGCAGCGGAAACACGTGGAAAACCGACTGCTCCACTTACTTGATTACTCGGGGAGAATCCAGGTTGAGCCTGGGTTGAACTCTCCCATCTCGTGCGGAAAAGATAATCAGGCGTCCAATTGCGGTCCTGTAGTGACTGTACTTGTGCGATCGATTGTAGCTGTAGCGAGAGAGGTTATAGCTGTAGTGAGAGAGGCTGTAGCGAGAAAGGTTATAGCTGTAGTGAGAGAAGCTGTAGCGAAAGAGGTTATATAGCTGTAGTGAGAGAAGTTGTAGCGAAAAAGGTTATAGCTGTAGTGAGAGAGAGAGACTGTAGCGAAAGAGGTTATAGCTGTAGTGAGAGAAACTAGCGAGAAAGGTTATAGCTGTAGTAAGAGAGAGGCTGTAGCGAGAGAAGTTATAGCTGTAGTAGAAAAACTGTAGCGAGAGAGGTTATAGCTGCAATGGTAGAGGTTGTAGTTGCAGTGAGAGCGGTTGTAGCGGCAGTGATGGCAGCCGTGGCTTTAGTGATGGCCACAGCAGTAATCGTAGCCGTAGTCTCAGGGAACAGCTAAACAACGACAACGTGCTTCAAGCGTACGAGGAATCACATGACTGACAGGCGAAATAACAGATGTATTCCCCTTTGTTGCTTTTCCAGATTCGATTTCCTTCTGATTTGTTTGTTTATTTTTTTTATCTCATTCTCTCCTCTTGTCTATCTACGTATCTGGCATCGGCCAATCGCGGCGGCGGCGGTCATCTGTCAAGATCACGTGATGACGTGTACCAGGATGCAGTGGACCGCGACCTGACCATGTCACGACACAAGAGGCAATCCTGCTTAAGTCGGGCGTGACCGACTGTTGAAGTTTTTTTTGGCTTGTTCCCGCCTTCCCTCCTTCTCTCCCTCTTTGTAAATCATCTTATTTTTATGTTTCTCCCCATGCAATGCAACATTTCCTTCTTCCCCTTTTTCTGTCAACTGTTCCTTATTCTGCTGTCTGCTACTAGCTACTCTTGAGAGCAACTAGTTAATAACTACCATTGCCTATTAATCGTTTCTAGCTACTTTTATCTATACTTAACCACAAGCTAACTCTGCCTGATAGCACCTTTCAGCAGCTCTTGGTTGTATCTTGCTAGCCCTCTCTATAACCAAGCTTCTAACCTTGTTCATATCTGGCTATTAGCTATCTTTCTCTGTATTAAGGTATTAACTTCCCTTGTCTACATCTAACTAAGAGCTACCCATGTCTCTATCTAGCCAATAGCTGACTTGCTATATCTTGCTTCTAGCTACCTTTGTCTATTACTAGCTAATAGTTAGCCATAGCAACTTACTAATCCTTGCATAACCTTTTCCAAACTCAAAATTAACGAGACCCCTACTACTGTGGTGTACATGTACAAGTAAGTGATAACAACA
>OZ022245.1:27168773-27271095 GCA_963978895.1 Erpobdella octoculata
TTAGGATGGACGACCGAAGTGCCGTCGAGCTGATCCTGACTTGAAGACGTTCCCGGTCCTCCATAGATTTCCAACCAGCGAAACTTTTTTCCATCAATTTCGGTCTTTGGATTGAGCCTGTAAATTATGCATATTATATATATATATATATATGTATATATATATATATATATATATATATATAATATATATATATATATATATATATATATATATATATATATATATATATATTATATATATATATATATATATATTATATATTGTATATAATGATCAGGAAGAAAAACTATTGGATAGGGGGACATTCTTCAACTTGAACACGTGATAATTCTCGTGGGGGTTTATCCAGTGCGTGAGTTGGTTTTTTTGTTGGCTTGTTTCGATTTTCTAACTCCCGTGGCAGTTCCAATATAATAATAAAAAAATAAAGCCTGGAAAAACAGTTTGTCGGACTTGCGCAATGAAAAGATAGATGGATTTAATGAATTTGTTAATGGCTTTTAAAATGCTCTGGAACGTGGATCATCCAAAACAATTATTTACGTATAAATAAAAAAAAATTAAATAATCGACACAGAGACCTCATTTCAAAAAAAACCTCGGTGGCCCAAACTCTCTAAAATTATTATCATAATGCTATACTTTCCTTCCCAAAAGAGCTAATGATCGGGGGCTTCCGTAAGTCAAAAATTTTCAAAAATCTTAAACACTTATTTTCTTATCCAAATTGTCGATGGTGGAAGAGTGTGAAGTCATAGGGATCAACTTCTGCATCAAATGGATTCACTTCTACATAAGAGAGACGCATTTCAAAATCAGGGGCCCTCTTCAACGTCACAAAGGGGACCACTAGATCATGAAAACCACTTCAACGTCAGGTAGCCCATTTCAAAACAGGAAAAAAATCACGTTTCTCTTCTGCATTTATAAGTTCTCATTTTTTGCATTTATATAGTAGGTATATGTACTCTAGGTATGCTCGAGAAAAAAACCGAACATGGACTGTCTGCCACCAGCAAAAACTCATGTTACACACCATCTTGCGACAAAGATGGCTAATGAACAAGTGAGCCGTAAAAATTTTGTTTTTTTTTTCACAAATCTTTCATAATTCATATTCTGTAAAACAATTAGTCCTAACGCTTGGCTCAAGCATGCATGGATGCATGTAAGCAAGGCAAGCAAACTTGTGATTTTTTATAATAGTTTATAGTCATTTACACCAGGTGTTTTAAGACTGATAAAGCAGCATGTAGGAAATATCGAAATATCGTGGATCATAATTATCTTATGGTTCAAGTTGTCATGGAATCGTGTCTACATTTATGCCTATTCAGCAACTAACTTTATTAGTTTATCTATGCTAAACGATATTGTAGCTTTGTTTACGTTGGTGCATTTCTCAACCTAAAGTTTTTTCTGTCGCTACTCCTACAAAAATAAGACCTACAATGTCAGACGAGTAAGTTTAAAATTTTTACAATTAGAATGTTTTTTTCAAATATTCGAAGCGTCAACGTCTTCTTTATTTTTTCAGGCTTACTTTAAAAATATATTTGTACTACCGTGTTTCCTCGAATATAATAATATTTGATAAGTGTTAGACTGTTAAGAGTTAAGACCTACTTAGAAAGTAAGACCTATCAAGATTTTTTCATGGTGATTTTAATATAAGACCTACTTTGAAAATAAGACCTAATGAACATTCAAGTTTATTTATGTTTTCGTCATAAACCATTTCCTATTTTAGGTTAAACAGAGAAATTGTTCATGTTTAATAAAGTTACGCTTCTTGTACTTTTGATTTTTCATTAAAAAAATAAGACCTATTTCTAAAATAAGACTTGATCTGTTTTTGGGCTAAAGAAATTAATTTTAGACCGGGTCTTAAATTCGTAATAATAATAATAATAATAATGTTTATTTTCTACAGCATAGTGTCACCTGACGCTATGCGATGCCGGACCCCTATCGAGGTCTTCAGCTACTATTAAAGTAGCTTCGGCTATGGTAGAACCTTACTAAACAAAAACAAAATGAAAATTCAGTTCAATAAATTCACAAGTTTTAAATGAAAATCGTCCTTCCTGTAATATTCAATCAAAAAGGTGTCAAGCTTGCTTTTGAAAGCATTAACTGAATTGGTGCAAGTTATTTCGTTCGGCAGTACGTTCCAAATTGCCAGGACTCTGTTGCTGAAGAAGTGTTCACGGGGTCGATAGTTTGTGATGGCTTCTCGTTTCAGACGATGATCATTATTTGCACGAATACCACCAGCTGGTCCATCCATCCTTGCTGAAGGAAACGGTTGATTTGGGTTAACCCAATTGACTTTGTTAAACCCCTTGACAATTTTAAAATATTGTATGAGGTCTCCTCTAGTCATTCTCTCAAACAAATAAGGAAGGCCGATTGCAGCCAGTCTCTCAGAATAAGGCAATGATCGAATTTGAGGAATTAATTTGGTTGCATTGCGTTGAACAGATTCGAGTGATATTATGTCTTCTATTCTGCAAGGTTTCCACACAGAAGCACAGTATTCAAGGTGAGGTCTTACATATGTGCTAAAGAGGATTTTCAATGTGTGAGTCGTCCAGTAAATGAACGTGCGCTTGAGTGTTGCAAGCGCCGCATAAGCTTTCGCCTTCGAGTTCTCTATTTGATTCGTCCAGCTTAGTTTGTTGTCAACGTAGATGCCCAGATCACGCTCAACCATGGTTTCGCTGAGGATGTGGGAATGTCCATCAGCATCGGTCATTGTAAACTTCTGGTGTATGTGGTGCGGATCCATCGCGTCCAAAGGAAAGTTTAAAAATTCGGTGTCCTCAATAAAGCCAGTGTTAAGAACGTTGCACTTACGTTTTTCAAAATACATGACTTTACATTTATCTTCGTTAAAGCACATGAGCCAGGTACTAATTTACTTTTATTCTTTACTAATTATAAGTTTTCATTTTTTAATAATTGACCATTCTAACCACTAACCTGACTAAGTTTGTTTCTACTTTGTATCGTTTTATTGAATTTCAAATTAATTCACTCAATTACATAAATATGATAGATCGGACAAAAAAGCTCGGGATCAGCAAATGAAGGCTGCAATTAATCAAAAACTTGTGGAGACTGGCGAAAGAGAAAGGTCAGCTTCTTAATTTTTATAATAACGGGAGTTTTAATTTTTTTTAAAGTTTACATTTAACTTTGTTATATTTGATATATTTTTGTTACTGGGTGAATTACTGTTTATTTAAAGTAGTTTCAAGTTATTTTGAAATAACTTCATTTAACTAATTCTGCCATTGGCTTTATTTATAAGGTTAAAAGAACTGCTGAGAACTAGATTGGTGGAATGTGGCTGGAGAGATCAGCTAAAACTCCATTGCAAAGGTTGGCTAGTGTATTTTTTTTTCATCTGAGTCTCAGCTGAGTTAAAAAAACTTATTATTTCTGATTAAAAGATTATTTTTATATAAACCGATTCTGTTTAGTTTAAATTTACGGCTCTAGCTTTTCTTCCGTAGAGATTGTGAAGCAGAAAGGTCTCGAGAACGTTACAGTCGATGATTTGGTCTCGGAAATTACGCCCAAAGGGAGAGGTTGGTAGTATTTCACAACTCTCTGTTCATAAACAAAATTCAAATCAGGGTTTATCCAATGGTATCTTGATTTATCAACTCAATACACAGCCTTATCTAGTAGGTCTAAACAGTAACAACTGTCATAGTTATATCAAAGTTTTTACAAGTGTAATGCCTTTTTAGTTTGCTACATCAATTCACTTATAATCATGATGATATAATGAGCAATTAAACATTAGGCCATCTATCCCATTGTTATATCAAGATATCTTTGACTTATCTATAGAACAATGTTTTTTTCCAATTTAGTGCAAAATACATTTTAAAATATTTCAACTTAACTTTAACTTTAAAGTATATCATTGAATAATATTATTAATTATGGTTAACAATTATATTTATTATTATTACAATTAAGAAATGCATAAGGAATGCATTTAAAAACTCTTTTCAGCTCTTGTCCCGGATCAAGTAAAGAGAGAGCTGCTCCAGAGAATCAAGGCATTCCTCACGCAGCAGTCGAGCGCTTAGCCTCATTTCCGACTCTGACGTTTTTGCACATACCGTAATATCTGTTTTTTAATAAATTGCTAATTTGTCTTCATCTGCTCGCCAGTGTTTTGTATTTGCTACGGCATGAATTTATGGTTAGATTGATGCTGGTAATGGTTCTGTAAATTTGACTGAGTTGTTGAAATATTTAACATGATTTAACTCTGATGAACCTGAGTGATTGTCGCATTCAAATCACTTCAAATTTCTGATATTATTACTATATTTGTTTGCCTTCATGACAGCATTGCTCTTTGTATCTAATAGGACTCGTCTCAACCGACAAGTGGTGTGCGGATGAATGCGGTTACAGTTACGCTTACATGTTTTTAAGTTACCAATTTTTTCTTGCTGGCTGTGAAGAATGATGAATTAAATTATCGAATCAAAACAACCTTTCGCCAAACATCTAAGACTAGTTTTATTGCTAAACCGTCAATAGATAATCACGGGAATACTGCAAAAATAGAATATAAATAACTTACGCAACTATATAGGATTACGCGTCGGGTAGATTTACAGCATAGTTTTAATTTTTTTTAATTCGTATATAAATTCTATTATATTCGACAGTAGAAAAGTCACGCACTGTGATAACGCATACAGACTCGAGTCATACATAACACTTTAAGCACAAGAAAAAAAGACAGATAATGTTTGGCTCTAAATTTCCATTTCTTATGTGACGCTATTTGACTTGAGATTCTGTACATATTATACTTATAGAGTTAAAAATAGCATTAAGGGCGAGTTTCTGAATTCAGTAGTTTTAATTTATTTGAAAAGAACCTTTCCTAGCCAGATAAAATCTCCAAAAAAAGTTATATAAGTATATATAGACTATAGAGAAAGAGAGCGCCTTAGAACGTGGGTAATGGGGCGTTTCATTGCTAAATAAATATAATAATAACAGGAGTCGGATGATTGACGATTTGAAATTGTTCTTTGCTCGTGATTTGAGTTGTTTTGAGTTTGAGTGGAACATACAAAGGACAGAGAATACGCTTGGTCCTGGAAGGTTGCATATAGTAGGCTGTCGTCCTAGCCATTCCACCAAACTTCAAAGACATTAACAAGTTACTAGTGACGCTGCTGCTACATTTAACTCAAAACAAAATTAAGCAAAATACGAAAACAGAAATGAACGTGAATGCGTTACATATAGCGCTGAATATTTTTTAGCTTCTCTTATTAACTAAACGCTGTCATGACGCCTGAACCGAGCCGCTAAAACTACTTTTTTTATTATAACTCTTATATATATATATATATATATAGTAAATTAGTCCGAATCAGACGACGAATTTTCACTATCATCTTCTGGCGCAGCTTTTGGAGCGTTGGAGTCGGCCTCTTCGACAACTGGCACTGATGGCTTGAGCGGTGCCAGAACGTCTTCGGACTGAGCTTTAACTTTGTCGGTGAACTCCATTTCGATTGTGTACTCGTACCTAGCCAGGTGTCTAACCCAGCGATCGGGCGGTTCGTCTGCACCCGAAGAAATGGCAATCGAGCGGACCTGAGCCCTTGAAACAGTACTGTTGGCCATGGAGTATTCGACGTGGACGAACTTGTCCAGCTCTTCTGGCATTTTGTCGTGGGGAGCCAGGTCGATATTGATGACCATGAGATGTGTTTTGTAAGCTCCTACAAAAAGAAATATATATATAAAGTTAATAACAATACAAGTTTATTGTTTGTGAAAATGGACTTATACCTTCATTTCTCTCCGGCAGCTGATCAATCCTCCACACAACCGCGTGAAAAGCTTGCTCGTATTTCGCCAAGCCCGTCGATACCTCGATCAAACTAGGCGGCAAGATGCCCTGGGCAAATGCCGTCAAACGCTCCAAGCCTTTGATCTTGCCAGCCTTGCGCTTAGAAGAATGGACAGCTCCGTACTTGAATCTTTTTTCTACTCTAAACAAGTACACCCAGTCTTCGGGTATGGGGAAGCGTATCTGTATATCTTCGCACGGGGTCTGGGCGGCCCTCCTGCTGTTGCTATAATAGCCGGTAACCATAACTTCGGCTCTCACTTCAATGTGGCGTTCCACGATTGACATCTGAACGCGTATCTGGAGCGGAAGTTCTATGTTTATGCGAGGCCTCACGCGGAAGCGCAAGAGCTCGTAGCGACACGAGTCCAGCGGATTGAACTTGACGACCTTAGTCTTTTCGAATTCGTCTTTGTCAATGGTGCTGTGGAGTTCGTAGTCTTCTATCTTGATCCATTCCTCCGTCTTGATCGGAATGATGTCCTGCCTGCCGACGATCTCTTTTCCTCGTCGCCGTTTGTCGTTGACGCCGACTTCTATGACCGGCGACTCCGAGAGGAAAGCCAAGCAGAACAATCTTACTCGAGCTTTGTGGTGCGTGATGTGTCCATCTGTTGGGTAATTAGCAGTCTTTTTGTTAGCAATTTTTTTTTGTTAGCAGTTGTTATATAAATAAAATTATTACAAGCTAACTACCTTTGTCTATGTCGGCGTAATATTCATCTTGAACGTCGACGGTTATCTCGTCTTTCGTGTAAGTAGCCGATTTGCCGCGGATCGCTTTCTGCCAGAAAAGTAGATCTTCGATGGCGTGCATGAAGCTCTTTATATCGGCATAGATCAGAGAGCCGAACTTGAGTACTTCGATGGCGTTGGCCGCGTGGTCGAGGATCATCGTGGCCTTGGGCTTGTGCATGAGGTCTTTCAATCCTTTCAGATCTCTCACTTTCGTTAGATCACTGATCGTTGGTGCTATTCTGTCTGCTTTGACGCCGACTGTTTCTTTGTAGTTCACTTGCTGGATCTTGACGGTGTGACACTTGCCGAACTGGTCCAACTGCTGTAGGCCGAGGTCGCAGATGTTGTGATTCGGCTGGACGACCAACTCGTAGAGGCATTCTTGGTCTTTGTCGTTGGGAAAGATGCGGACCATTGGCGTGTCGTTGACTATCATTATCCTTACATAGGCCGGCTTCCAGAATCTGTTCTGCGTGAGCTTTTTCTTAAACGGCTGTCGCAAGAGCAGATTCCAGCCGGTACCGAAATCCCACCTAGGATAATAAGGAGGAAGTACTTCAAGATTGTCTTGATCTGCGTCGTCCATAGAGTCTTCGAAAGAGCCTGAAGGTTTTTCTTGAAACGCCGAATCTTCGGCTGCAGCATCTCCGAAGTTGGCAAAGTTTTCGTTATTCTGGTCTGCGGCAGGCTCGCCGAAAGGATTGTCGTTGAAGAAAGAAAATTCTCCGTTAGCACCGTCCTCGGCGCCGGCTGACGGAAGAGCAAAAGCATCGTCATCGTGGATGGTCTGGAACGGGTCGAATCCGGCACTCTCATCGTCCCTGATCGTGGCAAAAGGATTGAAGTCCTCTCCAGTTGTTTCCCCGAAAAGACCGTCGGCGTCGTCTGTCGTGTCGGCGGCGGCTGCAAAGGGGTTACCTTGAAGAAATTGAAAAAATAAAAAAGAAACATTGAATAAATAAATTCGATAGTTTATTATCGACTTTGAAAATATTGATTTTGTTTCACGAGAAACGTTCCACTTTTTCCGTGTTACCTGTTCCGTCCGATGGACTGGCATCTGCATCTTCTGTCTCGTTTTCTTGCTCCCACTTTGTTGCGGCTTCCTTCAGTGCGATGTTGAACGGATTCGTTACCGCTTTGGCAGCCCCCGCGGCGGTTGGTCGCGGTCTGGCTCTGGCCACGCCACCTTTGCTGCCCGCTTCATTGGGGACGACGTCAGTTTTGACGTCTGTGGCGGAATCTGGTTTTTCTTTTGGGTTTTCATCATGGGCTGGTTCCTGATTTTGCTTTAATATTTCTTCAAAATCGCTATTTTCGTCTTCTTTCGGCATGTCAGATGGACTACTGTCATCTACGACAAAGTAATTTTTGTTACAGATTTTTCAAATTTGAATTATCTGGTTTGATTGGTCGATTGTAGTAGTGCGCGTAGTTTTGACTAATTAATTAACTAAATAGACAATTATGCTTTGATTGGACAAAAGTATTAATGTTCAAAAATGTGTGTGTTATTGCAAGTCACCCCCATGTATCCCCTCAGCCCATGAAGTTGAATTTAGAAAACCACCCCCATCGAAGATCATAATTTACGGCGACGGGTAAAAAAATAAAAGCTAAAAACGGCTTTCATTATAAAACAAATGTTTAAATTAATGCAGCAAATTTGATTTCAAATATTGATTGTATAATGGTAATAATAAAAAATACTTTATCTTTAATCGTGTTTCTGATGATAAATTCGCTATCATACTTTGATCTGGATTTGCGGAATCTTCGTCTACATTGGGTGGAAATGCTTGGACGATATCGAAGTCGTTGTCAAAGTTGAAAGACGAAGAGATTTTATCTTCATTTGAATCTCCCGCCGCCGCCCCCGCATCTCCGTCGGAACCTTTCATGAGATCATCCCAGAGATTCGAGACATCTTGTCCGGAGTTGTTTTGGTCTTGGCCCTCCGCTGTTATTGTCTCCTGATGGCTTGTCGTCGTTACTACTGTGTCTTGCTCGCTCGAGACTTCCGTTTCTTCTTCTTCTTTTGACACAGTTTCCACGTTTATCGAAACCTCTGAATTTTGAACAATTCGAGTTTGTGAAAAATAACAGAAACAACTTTAGTATTAAAGTGAATTTTTACTTTAAAAAATACATTTCAATTTGTAATTTTCAACAATCTTCTATTGAACTCGATGCTAATATATGAGATTAATTAAAAAGTCGACAAATTATTACCGTTTTTAACGGTTTCCGGGATTTGGTCCACACCACTTTCTTCTTGTGAAGACATTTATCAAAATTTATGTATATTTATATATGTACGTATGTATGTTTATATTAAAACCGTCGACAGTAGATTATTCCATGTTTTTTTTAATCAACGAGCAGCTAAATTTTCCAAAGAAAATCCGTATAAATATTATCCAGTCAAGATTTAAAATTGTAGCAGCAGCATGAACAGCAGTTTAGAATCGGTAGTTTTACAACATCTTCTAAATAATCAACCCTTATCGTAAATATAACTGTAGGTAAATTACTATTGTTTACAAATAGCTAGCTAACTGAATTACATCGACGTTCTTACTCCGTACACCCTAGGTATCCTCACTGAAGGTACCTATAGTGTATGCACACACAAAAAAACACTTTGTGCTGGGGGAAACGACCGAGGAACGCCGACGCTAGGAAGGGCTGCTGCTGTCAACCTGCTTATTGCGATGCCATTGGAAGAGGGCCGAGATCGCGGCTGTGTGGAGAGGAGAGTGGGTCGATATTTAGTAATGTAAGTGGAGCACGCTGCTGCATCGCGTTGCCTATGCATATGATCGCTGCGTAATAAAGAAAAGATTTGCGTGTGGATTTTTCGTTGAATATTCAGATTTCTGTTATTAATATGTCGATATTTTTTATTAGAAAAAAACGTTAATTGGCACATTTGGCACTATATGGGTAGCGTCAATTTGTAGATATGCTCAATTTGCGAGGCTGTTAAAACTGACTTTACATAATTAAGTCGTGTCCATTCTTGCTAATCCATCCACTGATTTTAATATTACTTAATTATTTGATCTTAGGAAATAGAATTAAACAATGTTTTATGTAAAAAAAAAATACTATAGCGGTTCGTTATTTATTTAATCTGTAACAAAAGGTCGCCGGTTCCATCTTCAGATTATTTTCTTACGACTTGCTTATGGTCGCGTTGACTCTTAATGGTCAATGCCTCGGCTAGGCACAGATGTGAGCAAAACGTTTTTTACAGCGTAATTTTAGACACGCACAAACAAACAGAAAAAAATGCTCAGAAATGCACAGGAATAGCAGAATGTATACGCCACACTCAAAAACTCTGTGCATGCATGATTATTACTCCCGCGAAAAGTCCTCCAATCGATAGATGTTGTATGCCAAAGTAGGTATCTACCCGTTGCACGTCCAACTGGTTGCACTACCATTATGTTCTTGTTAAGTGTTATATGAGATGGTCAAAAGAGCGAGGAGCTGTAATGATAGAGATTATATAGGATCATATTTGGGAGGGGGTTATAGTGATAGTAATTTTTAATTCTATTTGTTTAAGATTTTCAGTCAGCCTCCGCAGTGACCCCAACAATTAAAAAGTTTATTTTAATTTTTTTCACAAAATTATTTTTTCATGATTCAGAGTTCTAAAATGATGCATCCAACCAGCACTTTTCGAAATCGAAATCGTTTATTTAAATGCTCATGCACTTCTTGATAGTACAAAAAAATACATTTTAACAAAATAAACATTAGAAATTCAGTCCATTGAAATGTTTACCGAAAACTGTTTCCAACCGATTGACTTGATTTTTAAATCCTTTATATTATTTTCGATTGTCTTCCCGTCTGTCTGTCTGTCTGTCTTCCTGTCGGTCACAAACTTTGAGTCTCAAAATTAACTCACTTCCCGTTATCCGATCGAGCTGAAATTTGGCACTTAGACTTGGGCTGCGAGACAATTGAATCTATCAAAATTTCAGTTTGATCGGATATTGTATAATTAAGTTTTTCAAAAAACACCAAATTTTAACGGATTTTTAATTTTTGAATTTGGCTCTGGGCTGTAAAAGGAATTAGTAATTAAAAATCTAGGATCGTATATATATATATATATATATATATATATATATATATATATATATATATATATATATATATATATATTCGGGGGGTGAGTAATAAAATTCAAAATCCGTAATTGCGTAATAAAATTGAAATTTAGGTTGCGTAACAACGTTTGAAAGCTTCAAGCAAGATTTATCTTTTTCTTTTCTGTGGTTTCAACTTAAATTTCAATGTGTTTCATCCATCAATAGCTGTAACAATTTATTAGGTGAAAGTTGATTCAGCCTAGCTCTTATTCAATGTCTCCGTTTAAACATAAGTATTTCTGATTTTTAACTTTTCTTCTCAAATTTTAAAATTTTATAATAATTAATTTACTGTTTTTAATATAGGGTTCTAAAAATGGCTTTTTATAGCTGAAACTGGCCAGTTAACCCGGAATGTTTTAATATTCATCTATTTTTATTGAATAAATTCTGTAATTACACGTCTCGTAATTTCAAATGGATGAAAAGGGCTTCAAAAACTTGTTAAGAAAGATGACCAACGTTAAGTGGTCAATTGTGTTCAATATAGCCTGTCTCAAAGAAAATATTATTCCAAAATATGTTTTATATATATATATATATATATATATATATATATATATATATATATATATATATATATATATATATATATATATATATATATATATATATATATATATATATATATTCAACACATATATATATATATTCTTTTTTAAAAGTCACCGCATACTTACACGATTCAAGTTTTTGAAGACTTCTTTCAACACTACGAAAATTCTTTCTAACACTTTCAACCGAAAACAGTTCACTATTCATCATTTTATTTAATTTGCCGACGCGTTCCGGAGTACCTTTACTCCATTTTCAAGCCTCATTTTAAACAAAATCCGCAAAGAACCTAAAAAACGTATAAGTTAAGTCGTTAAGATACAGAGGTAATAAAACCGAAATGGTTAATACTTTGTTTATTGAAAAAAATATAGTTATAAAACATTGTTTTTGTTTGCCTTTTAATCTTAACTCCATTTTCTATTTTTAGATTTTCTTTTGTTCTGAAATTTTTTTAAACTCCATTTTCTATTTTTAGATTTTCTTTTGTTCTGAAATTTTTTTAAACTCCATTTTCTATTTTTAGATTTTCTTTTGTTCTGAAATTTTTTTAAACTCCATTTTCTATTTTTAGATTTTCTTTTGTTCTGAAATTTTTTTCGTTTTTCTTTTACGATCTCAAAAGAATTGATCAATGTTTTTTTTGTAAAAAATGAAAATGTATTGTAATCATGTAAATATTCTTTTGAAATTGATTCAACAAATTCTTCAATAGTAGAAGCTTTTGGAATAAAACAATTAAAAAGATAAAAATATTTAGTATATGCCCACATTAGATGAAAACTCAATAGTAATTTATCTGTTTTGGTCCTATAAATTTCTTCAGATGAAAAAATAATTGAAACCCATCCTTGTTTTAGTGATAATAAACATTTCCATATGGCATCGTCTAAAGAAAAATGTACAGACTCAAAGATTATATAACTGATACAATAATACCTGTATTTACAACTCCACATTGATTTAAAAAACTTTTTAAGCTCACTGTTTTTTGTATCAATTCTGGATATAAAAGATAAAAACTTCATAATTATACCCATTCCTACTTCGTAAGAATTGTTGTAATAAAGTTTTTTGAGTGTGATATTAGTAATTATGGGAAGTTTTCTTCTTACTTTTGAATGATATTTTTTTTGTTCAGCCAAAGATAAAAAGTTATATAAGTAAATACTAAATTGATAAGGTTTCCAGAAATCATTTTCCAAAGTAGCTATAATCCCATCAAATGTGGTAAGGTTACTTACAACCTCAGAGCTTATTGGTAAAGGAAGTTCAAAACTGGTATTCATACCAAAACGAAAACCTAAATACTTAAAACTTCTTGTGTGCTCCCACCTAACAGGTTCTTCAAACGTAGCTATTTCATTACTTATATCTAAATAAACTAAATTAGGTAATTTGTCTATCATTCTATATATTAATTGTAGATTATAACTATTAATCACTCTAAAGCATGTGTTTTGACTTATATCAAGCCAAGATAAATTAGAAAGAGAGGATATTGAATTAACCAATTCTTCCAAAGACTCACCATATATCGTACTAATGCCTAATTTTTGAAGATTAACAAAACGAGAAAATTTGCTGATGGTGTTTCTTGCATGTATACCGTTTGATATATATAAAGTTTTTAAATTTTCAAAAGAAAACCTTAATTTGAGCAGGTCAATTAAGTCTTCTTTTATTTCCGGGTAAAAACAACAACAGCGCCAATAGAGTTTAAGTAATTTCGGACAAAACCACTCAGGCCTCCTGTCTGCGCTAATTCCGTAACCATCAGACAAACAACGACAATCTAAATTTAATTCTATTACTTCTAAGTTCATAGAAAAAAAACATAGATTTTTCCAAAATTGATTGAAAATCGGAATATCATCCACAGCATATCTAGTGTGAAAACTATTCTCAGTACACGAAATACGAGTTAAATTTCCTCTACTCAAAATAGTTTGTAACGGTTGAAAAAATTTACGAAGATTAGCCTGTGTTAGTATAAGTTCATGAAAGCAGTCAAATTTAAAAAAAAAAGGTATTATATGGGATGGACATAGTTTTATTCCTGTGTTTTCAGCTCTAGCAATTATTTCTTGAAAAACTTTTGAGGATATAATAACGCAGTTTTTAACTTTAAAAGGAAGACATTCAATCTCAGAAGATGATTCGAGAAAAGTTTCTTTGAAGTTCCATAAAACAAAATCTGTGCATGAAGATTTTAATGATAATAGACCATGTAGACAACTCATTTTTAAAATTTGTTCTGTATATTTATTTTTATCACTGAACTTGTTTTCCAACAATTAAAAAGCATTGATAATAATTTAAATGCAATATATATATATATATATATATATATATATATATATATATATATATATATATATATATATATATATATATATATATATATATATATATATATATATATATATATATATATATATATTCTCACAAAAACATTCCTCCATTGACTCTCAAGGCTGTGTGAAAATTTCATTACGATCGGTTGAATGGTGTAGCAATGCATAAAGGATACACATATACACAGACAGTTATTTATATATATATATATATATATATATATATATATATATATATATATATATATATATATATATATATATATATATATATATATATATATATATATATATATATATATATATATATATATATATATATATATATATATATATATATATATATATATATATATATATATATATATATATATATATATATATAAATGGTGATCGAAGCCGTATGCATTATGAAAAATGCAAAACCAAAGAAGATCATGGACGAAAAAGTAATCTGCTCTCATAATTTGAATCAAATTATACAGTTTTTCCTTTATTATATAGTGTTACTTTAATTTTGGGTGAAGTAAAATTAAAATAAATTATCTGTTCAACTGGAAGGTCAACTGTTAGGCATGGTTGTTGCCGAAGAAAGACCAGACTTGGAAGACGCAAAAAACCAGCTGATCCTAAACAGTGCTAAAATGAAGATGGAATTGAAAGAAATCGAAGATAAAATCCTGCTCAGATTGAGCTCATCTGAAGGCAATCCAGTCGATTTTTTTGATATCATACAAACTCTTGAAGCGTCGAAACTAAAGTCGGCTGATATAAAGGTTACCTTTTTATAGATATTCAGTATGTTTATTTATTTTTTTGACAAATATTAGGTTTATTTATTTATTTTATTAACAAATATTAAGTTTATTTATTTGTTTTATTAACAGATATTGAGTTTACTTTTTTATCAATTTATCAGATATTTAGCTTTGTTTGTTTTTTAATTAAATTTTTCTTGAAAGTAATATCTCAGCTGCAAATATTCTTCTGTTGTTGTTTGATTTTGTTTTTATGCGATTTAATGTTTAGTATTATTAAGGTGCTTTTTTATTAAGACTCGCAATATTTTCAATATTATGAAATTACATTTACTACATTTAAAACATCTTTTTATTTAGATTACATTCACATCAAAAAATAAAGAAACAGAATAACGTTTCATGTTGACTTTCAGGCAAAGGTACTGGCAGCAGAACAAACAGAGAGAGATATTGACGTCACCAGAAGTCAGTACACACCAGTCGCTACGAATACTCAAATATTATACTTCAGCGTATGGAATCTCAGTCAGATTGATCCGATGTATCAGTACTCCCTCGAATGGTTTATCGGGATTTTCATTAACAGTATCAGAAATGCAAGATCTTCTGGTAATGGCATTGTAGTTTTGAATTTATTAAATTTCAAATCATTTTTTTACTGATTATCTTTTAAACATAAAAATAAATTAAAATTATTCTAGGTGATACAATTGGAATTATTGTAGATGAACTTGGAAACTTAATAATTTAATTTATTATTTTGCTATGATTTTATTGCGCTGCTTTTTTTATTTATTTTTAATTATCTCAACTGAATTATTTCATATTGAAACTGTTTATTTTGTACTCCATGTATCACCATTATGTGAAACTTACTTGAACTTTTACTACGAGAGTTATCTCCCACTAAAGCCATGTTAAATAAATATGTGATTCTTTTTTTCAAGTTTACATAGCTCAAATACATTATTATTGTTGTTATTATTATTATTATCATCAAGATATGATATTGAAACGGTGTGCATCGATCAATGAGTTCTTCACCTACAATCTTTACTGCAATGTTTGTAGAAGCCTATTTGAGAAACACAAACTTCTCTTCGCTTTTCTCTTGGCTATTCGAATTTTGCAGAATAAAAATGAAATAAATATGGTTTGTTTTTTTAAATTTTTATGCTATCATGCCTAAAAATTTGTTACAAATTAAGTTAAATATATACATATATATATATATGTGAAAATTTCATTACCATCGGATGAATGGTGTAGCAATGCATGAATACAATACCTATATACATACATACATACAAACATTCATTTTTATATATATAGATATAAAATGATTTGTTATCTTCTTGCAGTTCTCCATTTCCAGATCCGTGGAATGAAAAGCTTTCCGATTTCCAAAAAATGCTTCTAATTAAATGCTTGAGGCCGGATGAATTGACGAACGCCATGCAGGATTTCGTCCTCAAGAATCTCGGAGAGCAGTTCATCGAGCCTCAGACGGCAAACCTGGGTCTCGTCTTCAAGGATTCTTCCCCGTCGTGTCCTCTCATCTTCATTCTGTCCGTCGGAACCGATCCGGCTGCCGATCTCTATAAATTTGCTGAGGAAATGAAATTCCAAAGAAAACTTAATTCCATCTCACTTGGACAGGGTCAAGTTAGTCGCTTCTGTTTCTATCATAGCGAAAATAGACAAATTTAGTTTTTTTGTTACAATCAAAGTTTTTTTCTTATATTTTAATTATAAAATATAACTTAGGGTCCGAGAGCAGAAAATATGATGAGAGAATCCATGGAAAGAGGATTCTGGGTGTTCTTTCAAAACTGTCACCTTGCATCAAGTTGGATGCCAAGTTTGGAAAAACTCATTGCTGGCATTGAGCCAGATAAGGTTTCCATCTTGAATATTTCAATATTACAACATAACAATTTACAGTTTTACAATTAACGAATCAGTGAGAGTTTTCAAAAAGCTGCACTGTTTGCTTACTCAAGTTCTAACTTTACTACTACCATTATTACCTCTGAAAATAATAATATTATAGATACACAAAGACTTTAGACTGTGGCTGACAAGCATGCCAAGTTCACAGTTTCCAGTTTATATTCTACAAAATGGTGCCAAAATGACAGTGGAACCTCCCAGGGGAATCAAGGCCAATCTTCTGAAGGCGTATTCAAATTTCAATGAAGACTTTTTCAAGTGCATTCAATCTGAAAAGGTATGTCAGAAAACACCATACGATTATTTTAAAATTAATAGCCAAATTCATTTCAGTCAAATAATTTTGTATTCTTTTCTTCAATTTG
Source organism: Erpobdella octoculata (assembly GCA_963978895.1). NCBI lineage: Eukaryota > Metazoa > Annelida > Clitellata > Hirudinida > Erpobdellidae > Erpobdella > Erpobdella octoculata. Next base: position 27,185,586 of record OZ022245.1, read on the forward strand.
CTTGTTTATACAAAAAACAGCTGCAGACATTCAAGATGCTGCTATTCTCGTTGTGTCTCTTCCACGGAACCATTCTGGAGAGAAGAAAGTTTGGTCCTCTTGGATTCAATATTTTATATGAGTTCACTGATGGTGATTTGAGAATATGCATTAGTCAGTTGAAAATGTTTCTCGAAGAATATAAAGACATTCCATTTAAGGTTTCAACTTGTTTTTTTATTCTCTTGTTTACAATTTGTTATGTTGGTACGGAGTTGTATATTAACTGTGCTATTTTGAGTACATCTGAGTAGTTTATTTAAACATACACACTCGTTATTCATACTTACAGATTTGTGTGTATATATATATAATGAAATTATGTTTGTTATCTCTATTTTCTATGTTTTCTTACTTATTGTATTGGTTTTTAAATCTTTTATATTAACTTCACCATGTTCGTTTGCATGTTTGATTGACCAACAAATAAACCCACCAAATTTCAACTCGATTGTGAGGACTGAAAATATAACCTATTTTCCAATAAATACTAAATAAACAAATTTTTTATTACAAATTCTTAAAATGAAATCCAAAAATTGAGGGTTTGTTTTTCTACATAAAATTTATAATTTAAAAATTTTTTTAAAGGTTCAATTGATTTTATTCTATAATTCACTTTAATTTTGTCCAATCAATCTGAAAATTTAATAAAAATGTAAAATCAGCAACGACACATAAACCCACCAAATTTCAACTTGATTGGATAACTAGAATGAGGTTTTTTTAAGTGGTATAAGGTCCCAACGTTTGGCTTAAGCAAACAAACAAGGTGAAGTTGATATAAAGGATTTAAAAAAACAAACCAATTCTAAAGCTACTCAGCTGTTAACACATTAAAAAATACAAACAGGTTCTTAGCTACACAGCTGGTGAGATAAACTATGGAGGAAGAGTTACAGATGACTGGGATAGGAGGACCATGAGAAGTATATTGGGAGATTTCTATACGAACAACGTCCTCACGATTGGTTATAAATTTTCATCAAGGCAGGAATACAATCAGATAGATCCTGATTCCGATCAACATGTAATATTTTGATATTAAAAAAAAATTTGCATTCAATTAATTTTGCCCAAAATTTTATTTTTATTTTTAGTAAATTTTTATTTGAAAAACTTGCTCAACTTTCCCAGTTCTGATTGAAGTCATCAACTTTTCTATTCACGATATAGGCTTACATGCAGTACATCAAATCTCTTCCACTTAACGACTCATCCGAGATGTTTGGACTCCACGACAATGCCAACATAACTTTTGCTCAAAATGAGGCATTCTCGCAACTGAGTGCTCTCCTGCTTCTCTGGAAAGAAATCAAGAGAAGAGGTTAATTTACATTCCTGGCTGTTATGATCGCTTCATATTGCTGTTTGATCATATCGACATGATGTATTATGAGATCTTTTATTATCAAAAAAGGCTCTGAAGTTTTGTCCAAAATGTGGAGCCACTTTAAAAAAAATGGTGCCAAACTTTTTTGTAAAAGTTATTTTAAATTTTTCTGAAATTGTGCTTTCAAAATAGTATTTTGTAGAATCGCTTATAAGTACTAATGACTATTTATCAAATTAAACCTTTTGCTATGTTTATTATAATTTAAAGTATTGAATAATAATCTATAATTTCTTTTGCAGGTTGTAGAAGAAGTAGCCATGTCAGTAGAAAGCTCAATACCAGATAAAATAAATTTGGAGTCTGTGACTTCAAAATACCCCATTAAATATGAACAGTCTATGAATTCTGTCTTAGTTCAAGAAATCATTAGGTATGCATGTTTACTGTGATCATTAGATATCTATACCTTAGATATTCATGCTTACTGTGATCATTAGATATCCATGCCTTAGTTATTCATACTTACTGTGATCATTAGATATCCATGCCTTAGGTATTCGTGCTTACTTTGATCATTAGATATCCTTACCATAAGTATTCGTGCTTACTGTGATCATTAGATATCCATACCTTAGGTATTCGTACTTACTGTGATCAGCCATGTTCCATTGTGATTATTATTATTGCTGCCACATCAATTTTAAAAAGCATTTAAACTGAAGATTTATTACTGATAAATGAACATTTTTTTTTATTTAAATAGATATAACATTGATTTTTTTTAAAGTTATAAATATTATACTAATTTTGGAATAAATACATTTTTTAATTTATAGCCAAATTATTTCAACGATTTTTCGTTACGTTTGAGCAGGCGTTTTTCTTTAACTTCACCTTTTTCTTGTGCAAAAAGAGCACGTTTTGTTAGAGCAGTGGCAGAATTGCAGTTCTTAGGATTCATCAAACCTACAAGAAGGAAAACCGATCATGTGGCCAGACTGACGTGGGGTGCTTGTTAACTTGAAAGACGTCTCATGCTTCTATTTTGTAGACTTATGAAGGACAAATTTTGTTATTGAATAAACTGTTTCGAGAAAATATAACGATTTATTTTCTAGAATTTTTAGTAAATCATTTTCTTAAAAACTTGTGTTGTTGTCGTTGAAGCGCTCGTCCTTGTCCAGATATTTCGTTGAATGAAAAAGCACATCCTCTGTTGCCTGGCAATGGATAAGTTGTTTGAGTTGAGACTTTTTTAAATCCTTTATATTATTTTCGATTGTCTTCCCGTCTGTCTGTCTGTCTTCCTGTCGGTCACAAACTTTGAGTCTCAAAATTAACTCACTTCCCGTTATCCGATCGAGCTGAAATTTGGCACATCGACTTGGGCTGCGAGACAATTGAATCTATCAAAATTTCAGTTTGATCGGATAAAAAAAACACGAAAAATTTTTTTTTTGGACTAACTTAATCTTGGGCCGATTCCATACCCCCCCCTTTGAGGACCCCAAAAATGACGTCCGTTTTGCTCTAGGACGCACCGTTTAGGCGCTAGAGCGATTTAAAGTTTTTAATTCTAGAAAATCGAAATCTGAAAAGTTGAAAATATATAATTCATTCGATGGATGTCGCTACATTTAATTGAAGTGACACCTAGCGAATATATCTAAAAACTGGTACAAGTAGCTGCGAAAAGCCATCGCACAATTGGCACTAAAACGACTGCAAAAAGCAGCTGCACAATTGGCACCAAAATGGTTCTGCAAAAAGCAACTGCACAAATGACACCGAAACGGGTTTAGTCCATATTATTTCGAGGGGCGTGCAACATTGATACCAAAACGGGTTAATCTATTATATTTTGAGGGGTGTATAACTTCGCTCTTAAAAAAAAAAAAATAATTTTTTTTGGACTAACTTAATCTTGGGACGATTCCATACACCCCTTTGAGAACCCCAAAAACGACGTCCGTTTTGCTCTAGGACGCACCGTTTAGGCGCTAGAACGATTTAAAGTTTTAAAATAAATCCAGGTTAAAGCGCCACTTAGCGAACATATTAGAAAAACTGAACATCTTTTAATATGTTCGTTAGATGGCGCATTAACGTTTAGTGAACAAATCTACTTTGTACATAAAATCGAGTTATTTTTAAATCCTTTATATTATTTTCGATTGTCTTCCCGTCTGTCTGTCTGTCTTCCTGCCGGTCACAAACTTTGAGTCTCAAAATTAACTCACTTCCCGTTATCCGATCGAGCTGAAATTTGGCACATCGACTTGGGCTGCGAGACAATTGAATCTATCAAAATTTCAGTTTGATCGGATATTGTATAATTAAGTTTTTCAAAAAACACCAAATTTTAACGGATTTTTAATTTTTGAATTTGGCTCTGGGCTGTAAAAGGAATTAGTAATTAAAAATCTAGGATCGTATATAAAGGATTTATAATAAAAACTTTGTTTTTATGGGTTAGTTTTATTAAGTCCCTGTTTTTTAAGAATTGGATTAGTATACAAATTCTAACCTCTTTCGATCTGCGACTTTTTTGAAAATTATTTCCTGATATGACCATCAGGTCAAAGGCGTATTAGGGCCCATAATGATAAATACTTAAATACCTACCTATAATGATAAATACCTATAATGATAAAGGCGATAAGGCCATTGTAAGTTTTGGTTGATCACATCAGCTGGTATATTTTATTTTTTAGTTTATCTAATTTTATTAAACGTTATTATTAAAACTTAAAAATTTATTTTATTTCAGACTAATTCACTACGTCTTTCTATTGAATATACACGTATTTACTTTTACTCCGTCTGTTGCTTTATTATTTTCTCAAATTGAATGAATTCCATTCGAGCAGCGGGGTTTGGTTACTTTATTTTTATTGAATTAAACTTTGTTTATCTAAATTTGTTTAAATTATTTTTTTTTATAGTCAAGTTGAATGCATTAAATTTGAATGATGAGTAACTAAAATTAAATCTATTAAATAACCAACCAATTTCAGGTTTTCTCTTTTTTAGATCAAAATACAACTGTCCACAGTCATGTCAACAGGTATCAGGCAGAGACAAACAGACATTTATGATAGAAGACGAGATGAATTTAGAAGAGATGGGTCTTTGAAGTCGTCCAAGGGTCACATCCACCCAAAGAAATCTCTACACGATATAAAGTTGTTTTTTTATTTTAGTGAATTATTAAACAAATTTATTATGAGTTAAAGTTGAAACTTTAATTTAGTAATATTTTAAGGCGCAAGTTGGTTTTTTGGTGCATTTTTAGTAAATTCATTTTTTTTTATGAATTTCAGATATCATTTGCTTGGCGTGGTAGCATGCTTCTGTATACTGACTGTTTTAATCGTCAGCCTATTTCTTCATTACCCTTACAAGAACTACCCTGTCCCATACGAGTAGGTGGTGTCCTAACGATATTTTAATGTGATTTATTTCAAGGTTTCATAGATTGATCAAATAGCTGCACGGAAGTCTGTGTAAAGTTGTGTATATGATTGGTTGCAACACGTCTTCTATATATTATATCTTTGAAGAAATATTTTTTTGTAATTTCTTTTTAGCGAATGCCAATCGTTCATTTGATAATTGATTAACTTTTCCGGTTTGCCGCTAAATAAATTTTAATTAATAAATATGTAAATGATAATAAATTTATCTAATTACTTATAATTGATTGTTTTTTTAATCCAGCTTGCCAAGTCCTCCAAAACTTGAAGGTCCTTTGTCTCCAAACAATATCTTATCGAAATCATCGCCATTTCTCCATGGCTCTATCAAAGGACCAGAATTCCTTTTGTTTCACAAAGGTTCATCTACATAATTAATTCAAAAAGAACATCGTGAATATTCATATTTGGTAATCCCATTTTTATATCAAGGCCTCCTGTACACCGGAACCCACGATGGGCTGATTGTGGAGATATCCAAGAATGGTGACATGAGGACTGTCACAAGATTGGGAAAAGAACCTCCTTGTGGTATTTTTATTCATAACATAATTTGTTTTTATATATATATATATATATATATATATATATATATATATATATATATATATATATATATATATATATATATATATATATATATATATTATTTTTCCGATTAATATTTAAGATTTAAATTATACTTATTATAATAGTGACATAATATAGTTTCTAAAACAATTTTAATTTATGTTTTATAATTATTATTATTATTTTAAAACCCAGGAGATTACAGTGACGAGCCAACTTGCGGTCGGCCCCTGGGAATGGAGTTTGACGGTGACGGTTACCTGGTCGTCTGCGACGCTTACCTGGGCATAATGAAGGTGGACGTAAATACAGGTGAGTGCGATCCACTGCATTTGATCGCTACGGTAATTTTCAATATACTATTTTAAACTTTTTCACGTATCCTGTTTTTAGTGGTTTATATATATATATATATATATATATATATATATATATATATATATATATATATATATATATATATATATATATATATATATATATATATATATGATATCCAAGATATATGGTTTGACAAATTTAAAGTGGCGTAAGTCCTAAAGGGCTTCAATGCCACTGAAACAGATGTGTCTTGAGTCTTTTCCAACTCTCTCTTCTTTCGTGTTTCGTCATCCAGGTGACGTCCAGATGGTCGTTCCGGCATCGACGGTCGTCAACGGTCGCAGGTTGAATTTCTTGAACGACTTGGAGATCACCGATGACGGGGACATCTACTTTACCGATTCGTCGACGGTTCACCAGAGGCGGGACTTCATCTACGACATTATCCAGGGTGCACCGAATGGAAGGTTAGGCCAAATCGTTTGCTCGTTTTTTTCCCGGGATTATTTAATGGTGTTTTTTTTATTAATTTCATCTTATTTAATTTAACTTAATTTAATTAGTTTATATTTATTTATCTGCATCATCATCATCAGGCTCTTGAAGTTTGACCCGATCAAAGGTTTGACCGAAGTTGTGCTCAGCTATCTCAACTTTCCCAACGGGCTTCTCCTGTCTCAATTCCAAGACTATATCCTCGTTGCTGAGACCAGTCGGGCCAGGATTCTCAAGTATTTTAATATTCGTTTATTTAAGTTATTTTTTATTATTAATGATTTAAAATGGAATTATGATCTTTGATGAAATAAAATTTTAAATTTCTGTTGAAGGAATTTTTTTTTATTAAATCAGATACAACATTAAAGGCATCAACGCTGGCCAGGTGGAAGTCTTCGCGGACAACCTGCCCTGCCTGCCGGACAACCTGCACTACGACCAGTTGAGTCGTTCCATTCTGGTTGCCTGCGGATACGTACGGCACGAAGGGATGTCCCTGAGTCTACTTGATTTTCTGAAGCAGAAGATTTGGGTCAGAAGATTTTTTATGGAGGTTAGTTAGTATCAGTGCGACAGTGAAATTAGTTTGCATATTTTATGGAATGGTTCGACGTTAGTTTTGTCGGCATATTGCCGCGGTTGCATCGCCACGGCTACCATCGTTCGCATTCACCCCGTCTCCCTCGTTTTTCCGTTTCAGCTTCCGATGCAGAAATTCCTGGGCTTTCTCCCACAGGGCTCGATGATGATCGAGATCAACGAATCCGGTCAGGTCAAGAGGTCGTTCATGGATCTCAACGGGAGCGGTTTGAGTCACGTGGTCAGGGATGAGAACGGGCGATACTACTTTGGATCTTTCGGAGGGGATCGAATTCACGTCTTGGACGTCGGAGATTTGGATTCGAGCGAATGATTTTTTTTTTAATTTGTTTTAGGGATGAATTAATTAAAATCTCTAGTAGCGATCGTTTTATCAACTCTCGTTTAACCTTTTATGATTATTTTGTCGTTCAATCGTTACGTAATTTAATTATTATATAAATTTAAAGTGTTCTATGATGAAAGTTCAACTTTTTTTCGGTGGGACCGCATCTGTTTCAACAATGATTCTAAGAGCTCCTGCTCTTGTCATCCCAATTCTATAAATTCCAGTCGCAGATATGCTGACCAGCTAAACCTCCCACGAGTTTGTCATACCTCAATGAGTCTTCCATTAATTAAGCTAAAATAATTTGTTATTATCCTATAATAATTGATTTTTAATATTAATGTTGACCTGACCTCAACCTTAACTGACCTGAAACAAAGGTCACGAGGTCTTCTTTTCTCGACATCTCACAACGTCAACGAAAATTTTCAAAGGCGTTCATTATTAAGTATTATATGGAATGATAATTAGTTTCTCGTTTACTATCCAAGTGGTTTTTTCGTGTGTATTGCATCTGTACAAGCTGCAGTAGCTGGCTGTGTATGCTTTGAGTTTTTCTTGAATTCCCAGGCTGCTGCTGTCTCTCAACGTGTATTGGTGAATAGCATTATTTTTATTTAGTTACTTTCGATTTGTTATTTTTTTTTTCAGATTTACTGTGTTTTACATGTATTTGTGAAGGGCAATATTTGTATGTAGTTACTTTCGATTTATAATTTTTTTTATATTATAAAAAAATATTCGTTTTTTGTTTTGTTTCTTATGTGTTTTCCATCGTTTCTATTCAAAATGTATTTCCGATTGTTTTATTTTGAATTCTGTCAAACTCAAAGACATTGATTTATATATATATATATATATATATATATATATATATATATATATATATATATATCTGTCGATAGGTATTCTATAACAAAGATACTTACTCTGATGTCTTTAGTTAATTGCTTTTGTATGGTAAGTATTGATATAAATGATATGAATTATCTAATACACTATTCCAGATACATTTTATATATATATATAAGAATTCTTTATGCAATTTTGACAACGATACCACCTTTCTGTCTGAGCAAGATATTTTTGCAAGCAGCATCTTATGATTCCATTGAGAAGTTATGGTTGTTTTCTTGTGGTGTTTTCATGGGTCTCGATTGGTAACCTTTGTTGGGATTTTATGTGGACGGGCTGTTTTGGCGGTTTGTGGGTAAAGTAATGGGAGAAGGGGGGGGTGGTTTGTCTGAGTTTTGATGTTCTGTCTCGGTATGTTACGATCGCTTTCCACTGCTATAAATTGTGTTCGTATTTTGATTTAAAATGTTTTGCATGAAGTTTAAAACAAACGATTTTATTGTCATATTTTATACGTTCAACTTTCTTCAATAATTGTACGTCAACTTGTTTTACTTACCCAAGTCTGACGGTTAGTTGCTGTTGTTTGATCGCTCATCTCCTTGTTTCAAGAGCATTCTTGGCGGCTGTGATGCCTTCGCATTCAGAAGGGACGGGGTATTGAGTTTTGTTTTGCATTTGCATGCAGATTTGTTGTTTGTATTTCGAGATAGTTTGTGAGTGTTATTTTTTTTTTTGAGGCGGATGTCTACTCAGAGTAGATGTTACAATTTTGCAGTGTTATAAAATAAGTAATTCAAGAATTCCTAAAAAAAGAAAAATATTTCTTTGACGGTATTGGTTGAAAGCATAGCTAACCGGAGACATGAGAATATATATAATTAGTAGAATATCTATTAATAGATATATATCTTGATGTCTTTAAGCTGGTTGAAATTATAATAGACCAATTGGCTTTAATTACACTTACAACGGCTCGCCAATTATTGTCTTTACCTCGCCTATATGATATTTTATCGGGGCTCTTGAGCCAACAAAAAAGTTAATTTTAGCAGCAGTTTTTTTATTTTAATTACTTGTAGAAATAGTCTTCAAACAATCAATGGCCCAAGTGCAACTTGTAGCTCACAATCGCCGAGTAGTAGGTATATAGGTAATAATAGCTTACGCATAAAACATGTTTGCAACGTTGAATTTGAACATGAAATTGAATTGAGCACAAGAAAAATAGAGATATAGGCTGGGAGCCCATCATCATAACTTACATAGCCTAATTAGCTAGACGATTGATTTAATTGGTCGGTTGCTGTTGACTCATCAAAACTTAGATTATTATACGAGGTTAGCGCGATCACGAGACAAGGTCAAGGGTTGCGAAATTATAATTAAAGTATAATTCATTTATAATTCAACTTTTTTTTCTTTACACTAAAAACTTTATTCAGGCAAGTGCTCTCCTCTTACTCTTTGATAAGAACTTGCTTTCACTTGAAACATAGTAGTAGTAGGCCTCTGCTGCACTTTATGCACGTGTGTGTGCGTGTGTTTGTTCGCAGTATGCACGGACACTATTACACACGTACGTCACATATAGTCGCATGTGCTGACGAATATATATATATACAAATCGTAGTTCAAAGTTTCATGTCACTTTATGGGCTTGTATAGCGAAGTTGGTAAGTACAAGTAATAAAACTGGCTTTGGCTTTAATAAGTCTGTAACTTTTTTTATGATTTAACAGAATAAATAAATTAGTTTATTAGTTCACCGAAGGCTTTAAATGAATAGCAGTTATCGAATGCTTTAATTGAAATTAATTAACTAGTTACAGAATTTGTTAAACTTTTAAAACCGCTTGCCACATGTCTTGTTTGTTGGAACTTTATTCAGTAGGCATCTAATTCTAATAGCTCTGTCATGCATTTTTTTAAAAACACCAGTTATAATAATGGAGGATTATTATTATGATTATGATGGAGTGCTCGTTTAAGGAAATTTCAAAAATTTCCTAGAAATTATGTTTATTTTAAATGATCAAGTTCTATTTCTTTTCTTTTTTATTTTGGATAGCTCTAAGCAGAGGATTGGATGAATTTGAAGAAGATTTTGACCTTTCGATAGAACTCTCTGAAATTTCGACCTGACGAAAGAATGCCATCATCGTCCTCATCGGTACGACAACGCCAAGCGGAAACTGGCGGGAAAAGAAAAGAAGAATCAAACAAGGCTGCACGAAAACCAGCGAAAGTACCAAAACTTAAGAGCAGCTCTAAATTAAACAGGTTGGGCATGACTTGATTATTTATTTATATTATTAGCTTTAATATTCTGTTTATTCATAAAAAAGTTATAAAATCAGTTTAGGGATAACTTTATTATTTCTATAAAAAAACTTTTAAGGAGCGGTTCAATGGCTTAAATTCTTAAGTTATCCCTATAATTTTGTAACAGTTTTTTTAAAATTGTATAGGCTAGTAGACCAGGCTGAGGTTTTGGTCTTTTTTTTAATCAAAAATTTTAATTAAAATCACTTCGTATGGGATGTAATAAATATATTGCAAAGCAAACGAATGTTTGATGTTTCCCACCTGCTCTCAGGTAGGTATAATCGATTGGTATGGAAGAAATTACCCAATTAAAGCGCACTGCTGGTTCGATCTTCATTTATTTTTGCATTAATTTATTATTTAATTTGATTCTGATTCACTTATCACTTTCTCCAGCTGTCTCCTAGTGGGAACCGCCCTGGTCGCCCTGGCGATAGTTTTGTCTGTTGCGGCGTTTCTAAATTTATCTCAAACCGGGGATAACGACCCGGTTCCTTACGAGTTAGTCAAATGATAATTATCATAATTTATCTAATTTGTTTAAATTATTCCATTATTGAATAACAAATGAGCAATGAATAAGCACACATGTTACCTGTTGTACATAACTTTTATCTCTTGTCTGTCTGTTTTTATCTTTATTTCTCTAAGTGTCCATACCTATCTGTTTTTTTTTCAAAATTATTTCAAACATTTATTTTCATAAGCTTCTAATGTCTCCGTCTGTTGTTCAAACCACATCAATGATAATTCAGAGAGTAAAAGTGTTTATGGTGCCGATTATATCTCAACTATTTTAACTTTCACATTTTTCATTCATCGAGACTTTTTTTATTACAAACTTGCTTTAAAATCGCTTCAATATACAGCTTGCCTGATGCCCCAAAACTTGAGGGCGTCCTGGCCCCTAACAACATCCTTGCCAAGGCTATTAAATTAGCAGAAGGTTCCCTCGTTGGACCTGAATATCTTGTTTTCCGAAATGGTAAACTTCTTTTAAAAACATTTTTCGTTTGAGATATTTCTAGGCATTTCTAGGGGCTTTTTATGGGTATGGCAAAAATGGTAGGGAGGGGGAGGTGACGTTCGGAACGGGCATGACCATGATATTATTAGTTTACTACTTGCGTAGGTATTAAAACTGTTGAGGTAGCCATAGTTGGATATCTCGACGCGGCCCTAACTTAGCTTTACAAAATGTCGAAAAAACATTTTTTTAAAAATAATGCTATAAAGACCATTGAGTTTGATTTGCTTTTGATTTTATTTTGCATTCCCAGGATTAATATACACTGGAACGGCTGACGGTAAGATAGTGGAGGTGACCAAAAATGGAGATGTCAGAGTCGTAGCCAAATTGGGCGGAGAAAACTGCGGTTGTTGTTGTTTAAGATTTTTGTAATGTTTATCTTTTACTATAAATTTTTTAAATACTGTTTTTTGTTTACGCTATTATATAATGTTATAATGTTATTATATATATATATATATATATATATATATATATATATATATATATATATATATATATATATATATATATATATATATATATATATATATATATATATATATATATATATATATATATATATATATATATATATATATATATATATATATATATATATATATATATATATATATATATATATATATATATATATATATATATATATATATATATATATATATATAGTTCCAGGAACTTGTGGTAGAGCGCTGGGCCTCCAGTTCGACAAGAAAGGCAGACTGTACATCTGTGACCCATTCCTTGGCATCCTTAGGGCCGACATCGATACAGGTTGATTAACAGACACATACCTACTGTACGACGTTTTTAAAATATACCCAGTCGTTTACTTAAGTACTACACAGGCCTATTTTTTTAAGTTCTCAGCCATAGTGATATAGGAACGCTGTAAGTTTTTGTAGAAATAAAAATATGCTAATATGTTTTCAAAAAGTTCGGTGGATTCACTTCCCACGCTGAAGATTGATTAAATTAAAAATAAAACGAAGTAATGTAACGTTGGACAAACTGACAAACAAAATTGTACGAGATAAATAAAATAAAAACAGACATACTGCAGCAGATACAATAGATATTTTATAACCACATAAGCTATTGTCAGCCTGCTTGTCTAGCCTGTCCTCTTAGTTTTCATAGACTTAATTAGTACCTAAGCTTGTGTGACGCTGGGTATTTCAGCTAGTAGTTGTATCTATATATATAAAAATGAATGTTTGTATATATGTAAGTTAATGTCCTTTATGCATTGCTACACCCTTCATCCGATCGTAATGAAATTTTCACACAACCTTGAGAGTCAATGAAAATTAAAAAAAAAAAAAAAAATTTTGAAATCCGTCACAAAATGAGCGGAGCGGAGCGGGTGAGCGAGCGGGAACTATATATATATGTATGTGCGTATGTATGTGTGTATGAATGTATGTGTATGTGCATGTATGTGTGTCTGTGTCTGTGTTTATGTATACATATATATATATATATATATATATATATACTAGCGGAGATACCCGGCGTTGCCCAGGTTTTTTAGAGGTTTTTCTAATGTTTGTCTCTTTCTCTCCCATTTCCTTTCCCACCTGCTTTCCCACTCCTGTTCGTTTTCCCGTTTTCGGTCGTTTTCCCGCTGCCGGTCGCTTTCCCGCTCCCGGTCGCTTTCCCGCTCCCGGTCGCTTTCCCGCTCCCGGTCGTTTTCCCGTTCCCGGTCGCTGTCCCGTTTCCGCTCACGTTTGCTCTCCCATTCCCGCTCACGCTTGCTTTTCCGTTCCGGCTCGCTGTCCGTTCCGGGTCGCTTTCCCGTTTCTATAATAGACAAACTAACCCACAAACATTCATATATATATATATATATATAGTCTTAGCAAATCTATTTTACGTTTTATAGGCTAACAGAAGTTATGAAAGAATGGAAAAGAAAAAATGAGCGTGAACGGGAGAGCAACCGTGACCGGGAATGGGAGAGCAAGCATGACCGGGAACGGGAGAGCAAGCGTGAGCGGGAACGGGAAAGCGACCGGGAACGGGAAAGCGACCGGGAACGGGAAAGCGACCGGGAACGGGAAAGCGACCGGGAACGGGAAAGCGACCGGGAACGGGAAAGCGACCGGGAACGGGAAAGCGACCGGGAACGGTAAAGTGACCGGGAACGGGAAAGCGACCGGGAACGGGAAAGCGACCGGGAACGGGAAAGCGACCGGGAACGCGGAAAACGACCGGGAACGCGGAAAGCGACTGGAATCGGGAGAGCAAGCTTGGAAGGAAATGCGAGCAAGAGAGAAAATCGATAACAAAACTTCTGAGCGGGAAAGCGAACGGGAGCTGGAAAACGACCGAGAGCGGAAAAGCGACCGGGAACGCGACGAAAACGGGAAAGTGGAGAAGGAAACGGGAGCGAGAGAGACAAACATTAGAAAAACCTCTAAAAAACCCCGGGCAACGCCGGGTAACCCCGCTAGTAATGTATAATAATAATGTAATGTTGACGTTACAAATTTAATTTCATTAAAGACTCTAAATAATAATTATTATTATCGATATTTATTTGTTTTGTTAAGTATTTATTTTATTATTTATTTTATTGAGTATTTGTTTAATTATATATCTATCTTATTTATTTCTTTATTTATTTTTATTTATTTGTTTACTAATTCATTAATTTCTCTATTTATTTTTAATTATTTATATATTTATTTTTTAATTATTTATATATTTATATGTTTCAATATTTATTTAATTATTTTTCTATTTATTCCAGGAAAGGTGGAGGAGATTGTCTCATCGTCACTGGTAGTCGACGGTCACAAACTCTCGATGCTGGACGACCTGGCAGTGACTGACGAGGGTGTCGTCTACTTCACCCACGCTTCGACACTCTACACGATGAACGATTTCATGTATGAAGTCCTTCACGGGGCCCCACACGGAAGGTCATTCATTCATTTACTCTTAAAATATACCCAAATCGGTATCAGTACTGGCGTCTATTTATATAAATTTCCCGTGCCTAATTAAGTGGCACTGGTGTGGCTTAGGCTTATATAGGTCCTTTATCTTCAGAAACCCGTTAAATTCTGCTGTCTTAGACTATTATGTGGGTCTGAGAGTTGGCAGTTTACTTTCTATTATTTTTAAAACCCGGAAAAAGTTTTAAATTAAAACTTATAGGTCCTGAATTAAAACTTTTTCTTTAAAACAGACTTCTGAGATTTGATCCGGCAACAAACTCAACGGAACTGCTATTGAAGGACATCTACATTGCAAACGGCATCGTCTTGTCCAAGTCGCAGGACTTCCTTCTTGTGGCGGAAACCATGAAGGCCAGAATCATCAAGTGAAACTCATTAAATATTTTGTTTAATATATTATTATTATTATTCAAACTTGTTTCTTGTCATAGCTCCCAGATTGTTTTTCTTTACATTATAAGTATAAATATGTTGTTCAAACACATGCACACACACTCACACATGCACGCAATCTTAAAGATACTACATCAAGGGAGACAAAAAAGGACTGGTCGAAGTACTCATAGACAACTTGCCAATCCTTCCGGACAATCTCCACGCCAACTACGACCGCGGGACATACTGGGTCTCCGGCGGGATGATCAGGCATGCTGACAAGCTGTTCAACGTCGTCGACTTTCTCAAGGATAAAACCTTGTTGAGGAAATTTTTCATGAAGGTTGGTCTTCTGTTTGCTTTTATGCATCTTATTCATTTTTTATCTAAAATAATAATTCAATATTAATTCAAATTGAACAAGCGCCTTAGTCGCCGTAAACTAACTAGTTTTCAAATATTTTTATAATAGTTAAAATTTAATTCGTGCCTTTCAAGCTCCCAACAATCTACCTAATGGGCCTCCTATCCCAGGGAGCGATGGTCCTTGAAATCAGCGACTCGGGTCAGATAAAAACAGCCCTGATGAACGTTGACGGCCACTTCACCACGCATGCTGCCGAAGACGATGACGGCCAGCTGTATCTAGGCTCACTGGATAGCGATCACATTAAAGTTTTAGATAGGGAACATTTCGCCAGGGATTGATTGCGATTTTTTTACCGTTGTTTGTTTTTTCTTTAATTTGAAGCAAATGTTCTGCCGGCATAGCGTATTTAGTGGTAGGTATACTGGACGCTAGATTTTTGGATAAATCATTTAAAATCCACGGTTTTGTATTTGATTTCTTGAAATGCTAATGTATGGGTGTACAACTACATAGTCATTGGAACTATCTTAACCCATGTTTGTTTAGGGTTTAGCAGAAAAAACATGGTTCTGTTCTATAATACTCTTGACTTAAGAGTCTTGAGTAAAATACGAAAAAAATCACATTGCGTTATAGAATGGGGGAGTATTCCCCTTTTTTGCTGAGGGACCCGACAAAAAAAAATCACAACATTTTTATGCCTCGTTAACATTAACTGCTATAATCAAAATTATTGGAAGGGGCTTGTCCCCCCTGCCTCTCTCCCGCAATCGCCGCGCCTGCACACCACCATCTGTTTGGTTCTTTTTATATCTACTTTTATTTTCAGAAAATGCCACACATAGTCGCTCGAGAAAACAACAGAAATATATTTTTATTTGAAAAAAAAAATAAAAAAAATGATCAAAAACAGCTTTTGAAAATACTTGTAAAAGATCTAAAAAGATTTGAGAAGAATTCCGGCCCCCCAAAGCAGCTGAATTGGACATTTTCATTGTCTTCCTCGACTTGTTCCCAATATCTTTTTCTTTCTTCGTCTTTTTGTTCTAAATTAAAACTAGTCGCTTCTTCTTCTTCTTTCTCATCTTCGACATTCCCTTTTTTTAAATCACAATTCTCGTCTTTCGAATAAGCCACGTTTTGGCTGGCCAAATCCAGTTTAATGCATTTTGTCACCGAAGTACCGTTATCTGTTTCGCAGCTCCCGCTGGTTTCAGCTTGGAAATCTTCGACACTTGCAGCAGTAGCAGCATGATCACTATTATTACCATGTTCGTCGCAATGGTTGGATTCGTTGTTAGCAGCATCGGCAGCATTTGTTGTTTCATCTTCGCTGGTCTTTTCAATGCCATCTGTCGCAGAGGTTGTGTAACTTTCATTGTAATTCAAGGAAACAATATCTTTGTCGTCGTCTTTCTCTTGAAAGAGTTTAAAATTTGTCTCGTTTTCAACGGGATAAAAAGCATTACCGTTAAGCCATTCATTCCATTGTCTTCCCAAAAAACTATGTGACATCCTGTCCTTTTCTTCCAATTTCTTGGCAACATTTGCGTAATCATCTCTCATCTGTTTAAACCAAATTTGAAATTCATCTTCTTTTTTTTCCTCATCAGAAACAAACGTTTCCTTTTCACGATATCTTCCCTTTTCAGTCCAGTTGTAATCGTCCTGCTCAGGTACGTTAACGGTCTTAGCTTTTCTACAATCATTGTATACTTTCTTGACAGCTTTATCAACAATGTACTTAGTTTTGAAATTTTCTTTTATAACCTCATTCTCGTTGTCAGTTTTTCCTCTTTTTTCCACATCTTCAGAATCTTTTTTGAAATCATCATCATCGTCTTTCAAATAAAGACCAGTTTTATTGGCCAAATTAAGCTCAAAAGCTTTCTGCATTGAAGTTTCATCTGACTTGGAATCCTTAGTTGTTTCACCTGATTTGGAACCAGCACCTGGTTCTGAATCCTCAGCTGTTCCATTTGATTCGAAACCATCAGTTGGTTCGCCTGAATCTTCATTAGTTCTACTTGATTCGAAACCATCAGTTTTTTCATCTGATAGGAATTTCTCTCGTTTCAATTCTTGTGTTTCAAAATTTATGCTGGTTTCAACATTGCTATTTTCATCCTTTTTCTCAGTTTCGTCGTCATTTTCAAATTTCGATACATTACAAATCTCCGTTTTTTCCTCTTTCTTTACATCTTTAAAATATTTCGTATAAACTTTACCATTTTCCTCCAAATAAAGATAATTCTTCTCCATATTAAGTTCGATATATGTCTTCATTGAAGTTTTTGATTCAGAATCTTTAGTTGAATCACCTGACTCAGAATCTTTAGTTGTATCACCTGATTCAGAATCTTTAGTTGTATCACCTGATTCAGAATCTTTAGTTGTATCACCTGATTCAGAATCTTTAGTTCTATCACCTGATTCAGAATCTTTAGTTGTATCACCTGATTCAGAATCTTTAGTTGAATCACCTGATTCAGAATCTTTAGTTGTATCACCTGATTCAGAATCTTTAGTTGTATCACCTGATTCAGAATCTTTAGTTGTATCACCTGATTCAGAATCTTTAGTTGAATCACCTGATTCAGAATCTTTAGTTGTATCACCTGATTCAGAATCTTTAGTTGTATCACCTGATTCAGAATCTTTAGTTGTATCACCTGATTCAGAATCTTTAGTTGTATCACCTGATTCAGAATCTTTAGTATCACCTGATTCAGAATCTTTAGTTGTATCACCTGATTCAGAATCTTTAGTTGTATCACCTGATTCAGAATCTTTAGTTGTATCACCTGATTCAGAATCTTTAGTTGTATCACCTGATTCTGAATCTTCACTTGTTCCATCTGATTCGGAATCATCAGTTGTTCCATCTGATTCGGAATCATCAGTTGTTCCATCTGATTCGGAATCATCAGTTGTTCCATCTGATTCGGAATCATCAGTTGTTCCATCTGATTCGGAATCATCAGTTGTTCCATCTGATTCGGAACCATCAGTTGTTCCAACTGATTCTGAATCCTCAGTTGTTCCATCTGATTCTGAATCTTCACTTGTTCCATCTGATTCGGAATCATCAGTTGTTCCATCTGATTCGGAATCATCAGTTGTTCCATCTGATTCGGAATCATCAGTTGTTCCATCTGATTCGGAATCATCAGTTGTTCCATCTGATTCGGAACCATCAGTTGTTCCAACTGATTCGGAATCATCAGTTGTTCCATCTGATTCGGAACCATCAGTTGTTCCAACTGATTCGGAACCATCAGTTGTTCCAACTGATTCTGAATCCTCAGTTGTTCCATCTGATTCTGAACCATCAGCTGTTTCATCTGATTCGGAATCATCAGCTGTTTCACTTGATTCTGATTCTTTATTAGTTCCATCTGATTTGAAACCATCAGTTGTTTCGTCCGATTTGAAATTCTCTGGTTTTAGTTCTTGCGTTTCAAAATTTTTGCTGGTTTCACCATTGCTATTTTCGTCCGTTTTCTTAGTTTCGTCATTTTCAAATTTCATTAGATTATAACTGTCCGCTTTGTCCTCTTTCTTCACATTTTTAATATATCTCTTATAATAATGACCATTTTTTTCCACAAAAACATAATACTCCGTTGAGGTTTCTGATTCTGAATCATCAGTTGTTACCCAAAATTTTGAATGTTTAGCAGCTCCATTTGATTCTGAATCTTCACTTGTTCTATCTGATTTTGAATCTTCACTTGTTCCATCTGATTCTGAATTCTCAGCTGTTCCATTTAATTTATGTCTTTCGACTAATTCATCTATAACGTAGTCGTCAGCTGTTTCATTTGATTCCGAGTCCTCGCTGGTTTCATCAGCGAAATAATGATAATCACAGTCACTTTCTTCGTCGTCGGTATAGCTAAATAAAACAACATCATCTGCGTTGTTATTTTTGTTTTCATCTCCAGTTTTTTTGCGATCGTCAAATTCGTCAGCTTGACTTTCCTTGCAAGAGGCGCTACCAAGATCAAGGCAGCTTGAATGTACTAATGAGCTACCATAAGAGACAGTTTTGATTCGCCCTTCACCAGATTCGGAACTCTTAGACGTTTCATCTGAGCCACCTAAATCATGAGTTAATCTTAAGTCTCTTTTTTCTACTAATTCACTTTCAGAATCTTCATCATAACTTTCAAAATACTGCTTTGAGTCACTTTTAAAGTATTCTTCTGGATCACTGACATACTTTACACTGACATACCTTCTGTTCGAATGAGAGCCACTGCCGAAAACGTTGGCTGAAGCAAATTCGGAAGATTTCACTGAATCGCTTTCTGACTTGGTGTTTTCATTTGCTTCTAGAACCTTGACAGAGGGACAGACTCTGTCAGGTTTCCCCATATAGGGTACAGCCCCATAGTCGCCGTCAGAATCAGAGCTTTGTTCTAAATCTGAATCATTTTTATAATCTTCTTCTTCTGGATGATTGACAGAAACAAAATCTGAAGAAGAACTAAAAGATTTCTCTGACTCGCTCTCGTACTCTTCTTCTTCTTCACTGTGATCTTCGGTTTTTCGATTTTTCTTAGAATCCGAACAAACCAACTCATCATCTTCTGAGTCGGTGCTTTGACGTGATTCAGAAATTTTGACAAAAGATTTGTCTGAATCGCTTTCGTATTCTTTCGATTCGAGAATCTTTTTAATTTCTTCAGAAGTTAAAGAAACAAAACCGGTTTCCGAATCAGTGTTTCGAATTGATTTAGAATGTTTTAGAGAAGATGTGTCCGAATCACTTTCACTTTTCTCCCGATATGGTACAGCGCCGTAATCACTATCAGAATCAGTGCTATAATGTCCAGCTGGATTATTCTCACCATCTCTTTCTGAATCACTAACAGAAAGTAATTCAAAAGATTCCCCTGAATCGCTTTTGTTTTCTTCCGATTTGAATTGTTCTTCATTTTCTCTGGAATACTCTCGAGTACAACTATCCTTATTTTCTGAATCGTTGCTTAGACTTGATTTAGAAACTTTGACAAACGATGTGTCCGAATCGCTTTCACTTTTCTCTCGATAAGGTACAGCGCCATAATCACTTTCAGAATCAGTGCTATAATTTTCATCTGGATTATTCTCACGGTCTCTTTCCGAATCGCTAACAGAAAGTAATTCAAAAGAATTATCTGAATCGCTTTCGTTTTTTTCAGATTTGAAAAGTTCATCATTTTCTCTCGAACACTTGGCATAACTATCCTCGTTTTCTGAATCGGTACATTCAGATCTCGAATCGTCAGCGCTCCCGTTCTCTTTGACATCACTAAATTTCCCCCCGTCTAGCTGCTAAAAAAGGAATACAAAAACAAATAAGTCAAACCGATATAAATCTATTTATCAATTATTGTTGCAAAACAATATTTCAATGTTAGCTACCACGTATAGGCTAAATAAGTTAAAATAATCTTAAGTTTTGCCCGGACGTTTAAACGATCTACATTTACATTTAGGACCATCGAAACAATGTAGGTGTAGGTGTAGTATTTACGACCATGAAACTATGAAATTATGAAAATTATGCAAATTAAAACTAAACTATGAAGCCTTATTGCGTTAACGTAATGTTTGTGTTAAAACTTACGGTTATTTATTATAGCTATTATTACATATTCATTTAAGAATCCTAATTTTACCGCCTATGTTACACAACGATCTACCAAAGTATACAACAAGCAACATACCTCAGAAGAATGCTGCTTTACCATCTCCCAATTGTTTTTACTTCTTCTTTCCTCCTTGCCATGATCATCACGAGAGTCAGCTGGTTCTGAGCCTTGCGGGCACAGGTACCACTCGTTCCCCACGTCCACAGAGTCTTCATCGCTATCCGTCACGTAAGAATTAAGTATCAGTTTCTTGGCCATGATAATACTGTTGCGATAACTTGACGCTTTTTTGATAATAAGTAGATATAAATCAAACACACTATTGTTTAATTGTAATATTGTACACTGTACACTATACCGCTGAAACACCAAACTGCTTATAGATATCAACGAACCCAGATAATAAAACTGAATTTAATAGATATATAATTGAAACCTATATATATATAAATATAAATATAAATATAAATATAAATATAAATATAAATATATATATATATATATATATATATATAATATATATATATATATATATATATATATATATATATATATATATATATATATATATATATATATATATATATATATATTATTTATATATATATATATATATATATTATTTATTATTATTTATTTGTTTATTTGCATATGAAATGAAATAAAATGCCAACAGGGAGACTACTAAAATTGGCTAAAATCGGTTGGCCAATTAACCACAGCATATTTTGCTTATAAATCTTTTGGTTCTCTGTTTTTGCCATTTCGCTGTTCGCAATTTACTACACATGCGGATTTCAGATAATTTTTTTCTTAACTGGATATCTGGGTAACAAACATTGAATAAACGAATGAATGTTACTAAAAAATTACAAACCATTTCAAAATATGTTGTTCTTTGTCTTGGTTAGGAGAAAAACTGCAGAAATAATTCAAAATATTTGCCTTCCTACATCATCATGCTTTAATTTGTTTTTTTTTTCATAAGTCGTAAGTTATTTTTTCTTGATTTTCAATTTTAGGCAATCTATGAGAAATTTTTTTATTTTCAGTCATTCTCAAGCATAGGCGTAGGGGAAGTTTATGCGGTTTGGGGGGGGGGCTAGCGTCTGCCCGAAAAAAAATTGAAATCCAATTTTCAAAAACCTTCTTTTTATTTTTCCTCCCAATAAAACGGATGACCGAGGTGGGTGGGGGTAGTCGCAGATACTTTTCCCAAAATTTTTCAAGACCCTCATTTGATTTTCCTCCGCTTGTCCGAAAAATTACTAAACCACTCATACTGAGAGAACATATGTTCCCCCTGCTTCCTACGCCTCCTACGCCTATGTTCATAAGGAATAACTTTGTTAGGACCTGTAAATTAACTTGTGAATAGACTATGGCCAATTTATAGTGATTTCTTGAGCTAGCGATGCAATGATGAAATCATAAATAATAATAATAATAATAATGATGAATTTATATAGCGCCAGATAAGTCAGAGGCGCTTACGAAGGTTCCTTTGGATCGGAAACTTCGAAGAACACGCTATTTTCATAGACATGAGAAAGCAATGCGAGTGAACTCCTTGCCTAAGGGAGTTACGCTGGTGACGCAGGTGAGGCTTGAACTGCCGACCTAACGATCAACAGGCGAGCGCTCTACCGCTCTGCCACCAGACGCGGTGATAAATAAGCTATAATTACGTTAACTCTGCTATCTGCGTTATACGAACGAAAAAAAATGAAATAAAACGTTTATTCAAGAAACAGCAAAACAATTCAAAGAAAATTTTAAAAGAAAAATTAGTTTCACTTTTGCCAATCTTTATGAATCGGCGATAGCTGCCAGCAATATAATAGTCTCTCTGCAGATCTGTCTCAAATGCATTTTTGACATTAATTTTTTCATTGTTTTAAGAAGTTTTTCCATCAAAAAAGCCATATTTGTTTTGGCAGAGTTCGCCATTTTAATCACCAGCTTAGCCACCAGCTTAGCCACCAGCTTAGCCACCGCTAATGTCACACTTTTGGCTTTAGTCGACAAAATAGTGTTTTTTGAAACTTTGACAACATCGTCAGCGTTATCTTTTTTTGATTCGACATCGTTTTCCTTTGGCTCATTGTCACCGTCTTTGCTTGGTTTACCCTCGAAAACTTTGTCCGGTTCGTCATCCGCATCATTCGCTGGTTTAACGATACTCTCTTGGTTTGATTTGTCATCAACATCTTGGCTTGGTTTGTCATCAACATCATGGTTTGATTTGTCATCAACATCATGGCTTGGTTTTTCATCAACATCTTGGTTTGATTTTTCATCAACATCTTGGTTTGATTTGTCATCAACATCTTGGTTTGATTTGTCATCAACATCTTGGTTTGATTTGTCATCAACATCTTGGTTTGGTTTGTCATCAACATCGTGGTTTGATTTGTCATCAACATCTTGGTTTGGTTCATCGTCGTCGTCCTTTTTACTCGACTTAGAGTTTTCATTTTGCGTTTCATCATAAGCAAAACGATCTCTGGTATTTGCTTCTAATTCTTCCAGCTTTTCACCAACATTCGCATAAACCTCTTGCACCTGTTTAAACCATCTCCTAAATGAATCCTCTTCGTTTTCTTCCTCATCAAAAACTAACGTTTTATTTTCATTTTTTTCAACACTCAACAGACAGTCAGAATAATATTCATCAGCATCACACGTATCGTCACGGCTGTCCGTGTTTTCGCGACACTCGTCAAAGTCAAAATTTGAAAGACTTTTGTACGAACGTAAAGAACTATTTAAATCATTCAAAAAGTCATTGTTTGAAAAGACCCTTTCATTGTTGTTACATTTTTCATGGGCTGTGTCATCTACATCAGCATCATCTACGCTGTTATTTTCTTCTTTACAACCATCATCGAATGCAGACAAGTTCCCTCTAATTCTATTCCGAAAGTCATTGCTTGGAAAAACACTTTCATTATTGCGATGTTCTTCTTGGTCAGTTTCAATTTCGTCGTTTTCTACTGAATCACCAGAACCATCTTTTTCGTTTTTCAAATTCGTAAGACTACTTGGACTAGGAAATTCATCATCATCATCGCACACATCAGTACTGTAATACATATTTTCGCGACTACCATAAAAATCATTTTTAAAACCACTTCCGTTCGAACTACTAACAACCTCAGATCTTAAATCGCATTCTTCTATTTCGCTATTTTTTTCGTTCGTTCTCGAATTAAAAGGCTTTTCTTTATCTCTCAAATCCATACAGACGAAACCGTTTTCTTCTGAATCGCTGCTTTCACTCGATTCCGGCACTTTGATGAAAGACGCATCTGAATCGCTATCGGATTTCTTCAATTCTTCATCAACTCCGTACTGTCTCGAATAACTTTCACTTTCACAATCTCTGTCCGAGTCGCCACCAGATGTAATGTCCGAACAACGACTGAAAGATTCGTCTGAACCGCTTTTGCTATCATCTCGTTCATTGATTTCTCCGCTTTCTCTCAAGGAAACGAATTTTTCGTTTCTCTCGTGGTCGAAATGAATAAAATCGTCTTCCGAAGAATCGGTGTTTTGACTTGATCGTGAAAGTTCATCGAAGAGTTTGTCGTCATCTCTTCGGCATTTCCCCACATAAGGAACAGCTGTGTAATCACTTTCCGGATCAATACTGTTGTGTCCTACATCGGGATTATTATCACAATCTGTTCTGCTCTTCTTTACATCATCATCGTTATCATCATTTTCTTTGTCATTCAACTGTTGAAAAAAAAAAGAAATATGAAACATCGAAATGAATAAAACTGAAGTCAGTCAAAGCCACAAGTATATACTATACTATAATAATATTGCAATGCATTGTTGTAAAATCTCCAGGCTGGATGTGGACTGGCGTGCCTACTACGATCAGTGCCGTTGAAACAAGTGAAACAACATAGAACATTTTAAAACTTGTAGAAAAAGAACTGTTACCGTTAGAACATACAACTACCTAAAAGTTAATGTTAAGTGCACGCATTTTTTTAAATGTACAATTTGCGTTAGAAAGACACCAGTGTTAATCCGCCAAAAATGACGGAATTTTTAAATAATAACATATATATATATATATTAATCATCGTTGTTTTGCGATTGTTTAACATACATACGCACAAACATACAATCGTACACACATAGGAAATTATGCATGCCGAATAGTTATACCGCTTTGGTTCTCTATCATTTAGCAAAGTAATCCAGCCAACATACCTCAGAGGAATGGTGCTTGACCATTTCCCAGTCATCTTTTTGTCCTGGTTCCTCTTCACTATCATCATCGTCACGAAAATCAGCTGATTCTGAGGTATGCGGGCACAGGTACCACTTGCTTTCCACGCTCAGAAATTCTTCATCGCTATCGGTTAAGTAAGACTTGAGTATCAGTTTTTTGGCCATGATGCAATTTGACGATTCTTTGATATTAATTATTTATAATTAATTAATTTATTAATTTTTTATTATACACCGCTTAAATATTAAACTATTTAATTATATGACCGAACCGAGATAGTAAAACTGAATTTAATAGATATATAATTGAAACCAATGCATAGATATATTAAAAAAAACATTCAAATAATAATTGTGTACTTTAAAGAATTGCTTGCAATTCGGAGCTATGTATCTAGCTGTCCAAAGAAGAAATAAGCGCAATTTTTTTTAAACTACCCTATTTTTCTTAAATGTTCTTACACAGGCATTTGTGGCCTGGGAGGCTTTTTAGCCATAAAAAACTGTAAACTACCCTATCTTGTTCTCCTTTATGCCAAATTTGTTGAAATTGGTTTGGATTTGTAAAGAGGACAGACATACAGACGGACAGTCATTTATATATATATATATATATATATATATAGACACATAGTTCCAAATTGCAAGCTATTTTTTAATTTTTTTAAGTACATGTTGTGATGCAAAGGCCTCAAGCAGACAAAAAAAAACAAAATATAGAGATAAAAAGTGGTTGCCACTATTTTGCTCAATTCTGCAAGCAATGACTAACAATCAAGAAAACACCTGAAATTGTCAGAACAATTAATTCTTCTGGTGAAGATAAAGTTTATCAACCAATTATTATATTTTCTTGCTCTTTGAAAAAATAGTTTAAATTATTGTGTTAGAGTTTATTTTTACACACTTTTACTAAACTTCATTTTTCTGTCGTCGAAATTTAATAATTGATTTTTCACCATCTTGGAGACAAGTTAGAATTTTGAAACTTTTAGTATTAGACTTGAGCCACTCGCCAAAACAATATTCAGTAGTTTCCGAAACGATTTAATCATTATTTCAAATAGTTTAAATATTTATTTTGTAATGCATTTAAAATTATTCACTAGCTAAGCTAGCGCTAGCATCATTTAAATGAACTTTTAAGTATTCATGACTATGACAAAAACTTATTAAATTGTTGACTAAAGTATTTTGTAAATATTACAACGGTAAAACTATTACTGCATTTAGAAATCGATTTGCATAATTCAAAAAAATATATAAAATTGTGTTTATAAAAAACTTTGTTTTTCAACTTTTACTCGTTCATCTTGCATGGAATGCATCATTGTAGCATTGACGTTTTTACCAATGCTTTTATTAACTCGTCGTCTCTGTTTCTCTGTCTGTCTGTTTCTCTGTCTGTCTGTTTCTCTGTCTGTCTGTTTCTCTGTCTGTCTGTTTCTCTGTCTGTTTCAAATCCTACAATCAATTTTTGAGTCACTTCATGATGATAGATTTTTTTCAAATTTTGCATACATGCTCAAAATAGAAGACAATGCAATATTCAATTATTAGTTTTACAATAAGTCAATTAATTTAGTTAATTTTAATTAATTTCGATATTTCGATATAATTAAGATATTTCGACTTTAATATAAAATAAAAGAGTAATATAAGAAAAAATTGATTGCAAAATTTGTGTTTTAATTACATATAAGAGCATTGGTTTTAAAAATTCGTTTTTAATTTACTTGTTTTTTGTGTGTTTTTACTCCCACTTATTTGTTTGTTATACATGACACAACAAAAGTCATATCTTTTTGTCTATTGTTGAAAACAACTGGATTGGAGAATTGAACGAGGTATCCGTATTGCAAAACAACACAAGTTACTTAAAACTTATTGCAATCATAAAACTTGTAAATGGGTTATACGATGCCCTAGTGTTCTCTTAAACCTAATACAATCATAGACCATGTAAATAGGTCATACGATGCCATAGTGTTATCGTAAATCTATTACAATCGTAGAAATTGTAAATAGGTCATACGATGTTCTAGTGTTATCGTAAATCGACGGTGCTACTGTAGTGATGAAGTACTTCCAGGTGGGCAATTGTAAATACAAGTACATGAATAAAATGCGTTACGGTAGTAAAATAAAGTAAAAAATTTATTCCGAAAATAAAAAAAGTAACAAATTCTATGAAAACAACATTCTTTTCTGCTGATTTTATGTCCTGGCCACCAACGCCAGAGCATCCATTGCTGCCTTTATCTCCCTGTAGGTTTCTCTTGACTTCACTTTCGCCAGTAAACCTCTCATCGTCCTGAGCAGTTTAACCACAAAGAAAGCCATGTTTGCTTTCGCAGAGACCACTATTTTAATTCCGAACTGAGACATTAGCTTAACGATCATCAATATCACACTTTTAACCTTGGTCGACAAATCAGTGACTTTCAAAACTTGGCCAACATCGGAATTAGCTTTCTTTGGCTCATCAGCAGAGTCCTTCTTTGGCTCATCAACACAGTCCTTCTTTGGCTCATCAGCAGAGTCTTTCTTTGGCTCATCAACAGAGTCTTTTTTTGGCTCAACAACAGAGTCTTTCTTTGGCTCAACAACAGAATCTTTCTTTGGCTCATCAACACACCCTTTTTTTGGCTCATCAACAGAGTCTTTCTTTGGCTCATCAACAGAGTCTTTCTTTGGTTCATCAACAGAGTCTTTCTTTGGCTCAACAACAGAGTCTTTCTTTGGCTCATCAACAGAGTCTTTCTTTGGCTCATCAACAGAGTCTTTCTTTGGCTCATCAACAGAGTCTTTCTTTGGCTCATCAACAGAGTCTTTCTTTGGCTCATCAACAGAGTCTTTATTTGGCTCATCAACAGAGTCTTTCTTTGGCTCATCGTCGCCTTTTTTGCACGGTTCATCACAGTCTTTTTTGCATGCCTCGTCCTGAACATCTTTGCACGGTTTATCAGAACTGTCTGATTCTTCTTCTTCCTCCGTCAAATTAGTTTCTACGTATTTCTCCACTGGAGTTTCGTCCGATTTTAAATCCTCGGTTGCCTCATCCGAGTCAGATTCAGATTCACTAAAATCTGACCCTGAATATTCGGTGCCTTCGTCTGTTATGGAGGCTCCCGTTTCAGAACCGTCGCTGTATGCGTAAAAGCCGTCCTCGGGTTCAATGTCACTTTCATCCTCGTCGTTTGCTGCGTTTTCAACATTATTTTCATCTTCTTCAGTTTTGTTGTCGACGTCCAAACCGACTGTATCACTGTCACCATCTTTGCCAGGCTCGTCGTCATGACCATCTTTGCATGGTTCATCTTGAACACAGTCCTTCTTTGGCTCATCAACACAGTCTTTCTTTGGCTCATCAACACAGTCCTTCTTTGGCTCATCAACACAGTCCTTCTTTGGCTCATCAACACAGTCCTTCTTTGGCTCATCAACACAGTCCTTCTTTGGCTCATCAACACAGTCTTTCTTTGGCTCATCAACACAGTTCTTCTTTGGCTCATCAACAGAGTCTTTCTTTGGCTCATCAACAGAGTCTTTCTTTGGCTCATCAACAGAGTCTTTCTTTGGTTCATCAACAGAGTCTTTCTTTGGCTCATCAACAGAGTCTTTCTTTGGCTCATCAACAGAGTCTTTCTTTGGCTCATCAACAGAGTCTTTCTTTGGCTCATCAACAGAATCTTTCTTTGGCTCATCAACAGAGTCTTTATTTGGCTCATCAACAGAGTCTTTCTTTGGCTCATCGTCGCCTTTTTTGCACGGTTCATCACAGTCTTTTTTGCATGCCTCGTCCTGAACATCTTTGCACGGTTTATCAGAACTGTCTGATTCTTCTTCTTCCTCCGTCAAATTAGTTTCTACGTATTTCTCCACTGGAGTTTCGTCCGATTTTAAATCCTCGGTTGCCTCATCCGAATCAGATTCAGATTCACTAAAATCTGACCCTGAATATTCGGTGCCTTCGTCTGTTATGGAGGCTCCCGTTTCAGAACCGTCGCTGTATGCGTAAAAGCCGTCCTCGGGTTCAATGTCACTTTCATCCTCGTCGTTTGCTGCGTTTTCAACATTATTTTCATCTTCTTCAGTTTTGTTGTCGACGTCCAAACCGACTGTATCACTGTCACCATCTTTGCCAGGCTCGTCGTCATGACCATCTTTGCATGGTTCATCTTGAACACAGTCCTTCTTTGGCTCATCAACACAGTCTTTCTTTGGCTCATCAACACAGTCCTTCTTTGGCTCATCAACACAGTCCTTCTTTGGCTCATCAACACAGTCCTTCTTTGGCTCATCAACACAGTCCTTCTTTGGCTCATCAACACAGTCCTTCTTTGGCTCATCAACACAGTCTTTTTTTGGCTCAACCACACAGTTCTTCTTTGGCTCATCAACAGAGTCTTTCTTTGGCTCATCAACAGAGTCTTTCTTTGGCTCATCAACAGAGTCTTTCTTTGGCTCATCAACACAGTCCTTTTCTGGCTCATCAACACAGTCCTTCTTTGGCTCATCAACCGAGTCTTTCTTTGGCTCATCAACAGAGTCTTTCTTTGGCTCATCAACAGATTCTTTCTTTGGCTCATCAACAGAGTCTTTCTTTGGCTCATCAACAGAGTCTTTCTTTGGCTCATCAACACAGTCCTTCTTTGGCTCATCAACACAGACTTTCTTTGGCTCATCAACACAGTCTTTCTTTGGCTCATCAACACAGTCCTTCTTTGGCTCATCAACACAGTCTTTCTTTGGCTCATCAACACAGTCCTTCTTTGGCTCATCAACAGAGTTTTTCTTTGGCTCATCAACAGAGTCTTTCTTTGGCTCATCAACAGAGTCTTTCTTTGGCTCATCAACACAGTCTTTCTTTGGCTCATCAACACAGTCCTTCTCTGGCTCATCAGCAGAGTCTTTCTTTGGCTCATCAACAGAGTCTTTATTTGGCTCATCAACAGAGTTTTTCTTTGGCTCATCGTCGCCATTTTTGCACGGTTCATCACAGTCCTTTTTGCCAGGCTCATCATCACCATCTTTGCATGGTTCATCTTGAACATCTTTGCCAGGCTCATCATGAGCATCTTTGCAAGGCTCATCATCATGACTATCTTTGCATGGTTTATCGGCATCTTCATTGCTTTCACAATTGTTTGTGTCACCATTGAGGAGTTCCAAAAATTTCCGAACCGTTTCTTCCGAGGTTTCTTCAAAAACTTCCTTGCACATTAACAGACCTGAGCCCAGACCGTCATTTGAGAAATCAGTCTCCTCGTTGTCATCTCTCTCTTGACTGTCTTCGAAACTCGTTTGAACTTCAAACCTATCTATATCGCCGCTGACAGCAACACATTGTCTGTCCAAAAAGACATTCTCTTTCATTACATAGTTTCTATTCGATCTCGAACGTTCTAATTGTTTTCTGTACCAATTGAAGAATCCGCCGTCACTACACGTTTCCTGTACAGAATTTTTATCTTCTTCAGTTTTGAGGGGAACGTCCATTTCGACCGCATCATTGGTATCGGCAGCTTTTGTGTCCATCTCGTCTTTATCATCGTCAGCGACCTTCGTATCATCGTCAGCGATCTTCGTATCATCGTCTACGATCTTCGTATCATCGTCGTCACACAAATCGTCACCCGTCGACACTTTGCCAACGTCGTCTTCTGAAGCAGAGTAATACACCGAGTCCAAAGGCTGGAAAAATAACCAGAAAATAATTAATGTAATTCAGTTAATAATCAGTTTTACCTAAGTAAAATTTATGGATTTACTAGTAATATATTATAGTAATCTTCTAGTATTGCATTTTGAGTTATGCTATCTTGATTCCAATACTTAGCAATAATTAATTTGCGTATGCCCCTGTATCCCCCCCCCCCAAAAAAAAATTAAGGGGTTGGAAAAGGGTTCTTAACGTGAATACTACGATGTACAAGTAATATAGAAATCGGATCAGGTAGAAATACGTATTAGGCGATTATACCATACCGTCAATGCTATATATAATAAAAGTTTAAAAAGCCACTCATCAAAAGTAATTAATTAAGATACACACCTCGTCGCAGTCGCTCTTAACCATCTCCCAGTTTTCTTCATCATCTGAGCCTGAGTCTGACCTGGTGTTGTTTAGTAGTACCCACTCGCTGTCATTTGACAAGTTTAACTCTTCTGCGTCGTCAGGTTGAACTGATGATGTGTTGCTGTTCTTTTGCTCGGCCATTGCTGTTGTTTTCTCGATGTAGTAATGGTTATTACTAATAAGCAAACAGTTGAAATAATTGAACTATCCAGTTTAAGCAGCGGTGAAGTTAGCGAACCAAGATAATAAAATGTTAAAACATCGATTTTATTATATATATATATATATATATATATATATATATATATATATATATATATATATATATATATATATATATATATATATATATATATATATATATATATATAGATATATAATTTATATTCAATTTCCTGCGCATTGACAACTAACAGATAAATAATTAGAACTATTATGAATCTAAGTTTCCTAAGTCAGTTTAAAATGAAAAAAATTCTAATTCAACCAAATTCGTTGAAAGTTTCTTGTCAGGCGTTTTCCATAGATTATTTCAAAGACGTATTTTTGGAAAATTCTAGCAAAACAATTGGTCTGAAATATCAATTGAAAAGCAATGTAATTCTTCCCCATCCAATTCTAGAAGATTTGTTGGCTTCAAGTCAAATTTTGTTCGTCAAAATTCCATTCGAGTATTTGTTACCTTGTTATATAAAGCCAAATCAATGCAGCTATGCAAGTCTTCACCTTGAAATTTCTTGCATCGATGGTTTGTTGGAGAGCCGTGACGAAATAATGTCTATGGCTAGCAACAACGTGACAACGATCAAAATCACGTTTAGCCGGCTTGGATACTTTACTCCAATAAGACTAGAAAGGAACTATTTGTTTTTTGACTTTCTTGCACGAATGAATTTATTTTCAGCAGGTTTAACTGTTTTAGACATTGAAACTGATTGTAAATGTCACAAATCGTATGTCGACGATAGAAAATCTACAACGGATGAAGAGTTTAAATTGGAGTTTTCTAATTTAAAAGAGATTTCTTTATGTTGCGAATCGAGGGAGGAAAACCATGAGAATTTAGCTCATTGCTTTGGCATAAAATATGAGTGCTCAAACATAAAAAAGCTGATATATTCTGGTTGCTGTTTAGAGCCTATAAACCTCGAACACTTACAGAAGCATGTTAACGTAGAACAGTTGGCTCTTACAGGACCGAAATCTGACTCGTCATTACCGCGGTTCTCATTTGAGTTTCTGTATTACGTTCTCTTACATTTCACAAAACTTAATTGGCTAAATCTTTGTCGTAACCAATTCTGTCAAACGTACTATGCCGATATCGACGAAATGATGACAGAACTGCTGGAAAACATGCCGAATCTTGAATATCTTGATGTAAGAGAAACATTTTTGATGGGTCAACCTGGAGCACCATCTGCCTCATGGTCTCGAAACGATATAAAATCATGGGAAAGTGTATATGCTGATCGATTACATCTGATATACTGACTAGATAAATTTAAAACAAGAAAATATTTTAAATCTGAATTTGTTATTAAATGTCTAATCTAATGATTGTCACCTCGTGACATAAAGCATTCGGTTGATTTAAATCGATATTATAGTTCAAGTTGCGTGTCAGTCTTAAAACACTTGGTGTAAAGGACTATAAATTATAATAAAAATAAATAAATAAAAAAATATCAAGTTGCGTGCTCGCTTATGTTTTTTGTTCTTTTTAACTTTTTACTGGTCGATCAATAGCTTTTCTTTTGAATATTTAAATACTCGTGAGCAATGAAATTAAAATTTGACAATATTTAACGTGTCTTTAGTCTTTAGTCATGCAATATTTAACGCGGCGTTAGAACTCTAGGTAACGGAATAAGTGTGTTTTAAAATCTCTTCGGAAAATATATTCGATATTATAATTATAATAAATGCACAATTAAAACAGGTGAATATAAGTAAGAAATAAACATAGGGAAAAATAACAAATAGAGCAAGAACAATCTGTTTATTATTCATTAATTTTAACTTTTGGTCTTCACAACATTTGAAAAAAAATTTTATTTGAAAGCTATTTTTTAGATCTAAGAACACGAGTGAAAAATGATTTGCAAAAAAAAATGAATTGATATAAGATGCCGTCTTGTTTGTGTCCATCTTCTTGAACTTTACCATCTGTTCTATCCACTGAAGGAACAATCATATGCTGAGTTTCAAACTCATGTTTTAATTTGTAATGTTTTGTAATAAAATTTTGTATACGATTCGGAAATTCGACTGACTGTGATATAACAAATTCTAAAATTTCATCTGCTTCTGGAATAATACATTTGTTAATTTCATAATACTTTTCATATGCTGTGATTAGATGAGAGATCAAAATTGAATTTTTAATAGAATAACGTGGATGTTTGCTAGGCAAGGAGTTGTATAAAATAACCGTTAAAACCCAGTAATGTCTTGGTGATAATAAAGATTTCCATATAGCATCTTCTAAATAGTCTTTATTAGATTTTATGATTATACAATAAATCCATCGAAGCCGGTATCTAGAATTCAATAACGCTTTTACTGTTTTATCAATTCCGCTGTTGTTTGAATCAATTTTGACAATAACATTGAAAAAACCAAAAAAATCGTACGGCAATTGCGGGTTTTCAACACCAGGATTGTAATAATAAAGTCCTCTGAGTAATAATTTAATAATAACTGGAATCTTGGTTTTTATTTCAGAATGATGTTCGCCAGTTTTTGCAAAAAACATCAAATATTTCAAGTAGTTATCAAAAAATAAAAAAAGCCAAAAACTGTTTTTCATTGACAGTACAATTCCATCAATTGTGCACATGTTGCTTACAACTTCAGAGCTTATGTTTGTAGGAATGTTAAAAGCTGTCCAGCCATCGTCAATGAAACACAAACCCAAGTGTTTAAAACTTCTCGTGTGCGTCCACGTAACAGGTTCTTCAAACGTAACCATTAAATGACTTATATCTAGGTAAACTAAATTAAGTAATTTGTCTATCAATTTATATAAA
The DNA here is from genome assembly GCA_963978895.1 of Erpobdella octoculata. Taxonomy (NCBI): domain Eukaryota; kingdom Metazoa; phylum Annelida; class Clitellata; order Hirudinida; family Erpobdellidae; genus Erpobdella; species Erpobdella octoculata. The sequence continues at coordinate 27,219,685 of OZ022245.1, forward strand.
AGCTGTAACTTGTAGTTATTAATTACTGCAAAACATCTGTTTCCAGTCATGTCAAGCCACGTTAAATTAGAAAGACATGATATTGAATCCACTAACTCTTCTAACGACTCACCAATTGTCGGACCTATAGTCAATTTTTGAAGATTTACAAAACGAGGTAAGTTCTTTACATAAGATATCAATAAAATTTTTAAATTCTCACAAGGAAACTCAATTTTAAGAAGATCAATCAGATCAACTTCGCAGAGGAAATCATGCTCATCTTGTTCAAAATAACTACGCAGGGTAAGCCGAAGTAATTTAGGACATGACCACGCATATTCTGAGTATATGCCAAATTTTTCATAATTTTGTAAATTTAAGCGGTAGAAATCTAGTTCTAAATCTTCTAAATTCATAAAAAAATATGACTTTTTATAAAAATTATTATGAGCAATACTTTCTTCTGCTGACCTAATTAACCAATAAAACGAATCTATTTTAATTGAAATATGAGTTAAATTTCCTCTATCTAATATAGTTTGCAAGGGCTGTGAAAACTTTGAAATTTCAACTTCTCCAATTATTAATTTATGGAAAGAGTCAAATTTGAGAAAAAATGGAATTATATACGCTGGATCTAATTGTATTCCTGTTTTTTGACCTCTAAAAATAATTTCTTCAAATATATATGATAACAGTTCAACGCAGTCTTTAACTTTGAAAGGAAGACATTCAATCTCAGAAGATGGTTCAAGCAAAGTTTCTCTAAAGTTTAATAAAACAAAATCATTGCATAAAAGTTTCAATGAGAGTAGATGATTTAAAGAACTCATGTTTAAAACTTGTTATACTGTTCTTGAAAAATTTTATAATATAATTAATCAATATTGTACACGTTTGTTATCAAAATTATAATAATTGAACTAGTTTTCCAACAATATATAAGCAATAATAAAAATAATATATATATATATATATATATGAGATTATGTGTATGTATGTGTGTCCTTTATGCATTGCTACACCATTAATCCGGTCGTAATGAAATTTTCACACAATCCCGCAATCAAGTCACAATCAAGTCAATGGAGGAAGGTTTTTGTGTAAAAAAATTTAAATTGGTCGCAAGATGAGCGGAGCGGGAGAACGAGCGGAAACGGGAACTAGAGAATGACCGGGAACGGGAACTAGAGAATGACCGGGAACGGGAGAGCAAGCGGGAGCGGGATAGCGATCGGGAGCGGGAGAGCGACCGGGAACGGGAGAGCGACCGGGAACGGGAGAGCGACCGGGAACGGGAGAGCGACAGGGAGCATGAGAGCAAGCGGGGAAGGAAACAGGAGCGAGAGAGAAAAACAATAGAAAACCCTCTAAAAATGATTAATCATTTACAATCATTAAAGTTAGATTGCTGCCATGTTATTGCTTAAAGACAATAACCGTTATAATCTAAGTGAAGTTTGATTAACACTTCATAGGTTTGAATAATTTGGGTGGGTTGGAGTTGAATCAATACTAAAGTATTGCATGTATAATATAGTTTATTATTACAATAAATTAAAGCCCAATTTTTATTAAAAAAAATTCCATAATAAAACAGAAGCAAAATTCTATTCCCCCAACCAAATTGATTAAGATGACACCATAGATATATAGATGGCACCTTATTTGTATAATTATCTTCCACCCTAATAACACCGTGTGTGCAGACTAAATTGCTCTAGCGACTTTAATATAATTCAACAACACTCAAGCGAACTAATAAAAACTATTAGTTATGAAAACCATAACAATGTGCACCATTACGAGCCAGCCAAACATGGTTTCCAGAACTTTTTTTCTAATGCCCTTTCGCCCCATCGATGATTTACAACACCAGTATGCATAGAGTGTAGAATCAGTTTTATTTACACAAGATTATTGATCAACAAGAAGTACTTAAGCTACACAACTAAATAAAAACAGCCACTAAACAAAGCAGATTTGAAACACTTTTAAACTTAACAAGTCTTATTTACCTTATCAGTTATAACTCCCAAGAAATTTGCCAGAATCCTCTCTTTAAATCATGAGTTATTAACTCTTTAAAAAAAAAGGATGTACCTATATTAACACAACAATAAGACTGAAAAAACAAGTATCTGAACAAGAAAAAATTTAAACTGTTTCATTTCAGTGCATGACATGACATCACAACTGGTGACTCTTCGTTCTAAGACGTGCTCCGTTTTTTCCACAAGCATTGAGGAGAAGGTAGCAGATAGTTAAAACCACCTGTTGACAGACACATCATGGTAGTAGTAGTAGTAGTAGTAATAATAAATCAACTAACTTACCAGCAGGTTTTTAGGATTAAATTACATATTCATTTTAAACAAATTAATAAATAACAAGTAATAAAGATTCCAACGATTTCATTCCTCCATTTTTGCACTGTGGTTCTGCTTCCAATTTTTGAAACAACTCTTCATAATCTGCAACGAAACGATAGAAATAAAATGAAAGATAAAGATAAACTTAATGACAGAATCTAAAATCGTTCACATATTCCAATAACTTTTCTGCTAACTTCTTTTTGAACTTTCTCCGGTGGAGTAATGCAGGCCGCCTTGTAAGGAGATGTCCCCTTTGAGCCGGCCCCTACGGCAGAGGGACTGAAATCCTCCCTGAGAGATTTTATTCTCTGTAAAAACGACTGCTTTCTTCCATGCTGGTTTGAAAAGATAAAATAAAGGAGCATTTTTTTATGTGAATCTGAGACTCAAATATACAACACTTCAACGCCACGCGATACACGGTCAGTGAAGGCTTCTACATTTACGTACTTGCCCAAACGAAACTCTGAACAACTATCCGACTTTGTTGTCAACACTAGACGATATAAGTTATGGATCTGCATAATCAAAGAGCTGCCTAAATAAAATTTAGTAGGAAATTTACCTGCCGAAAAAGTACACAGCGAAATATATCAAATGATTTAAAATTTAAATCAACACCTCGAATACAATTAATTCAAAAATAGCCAAATAGCCAAATTTCGAGCAGCATTTGGACAAGGTTTAATCATTCCAACCACGGCTTAAATTTGGAAGGTTTGATTCCTCTACCGGCTCATATAAACACACACACACACTCACTCACACACAACACACACACACACAACACTCACACACACAACACTCACACACACACACACACAACACTCACTCACTTCATCAATCATCTTCTGATAACTCCGAACCAGTTCCTTGATGGAACCTCTGGATGGTGAAAGTCTAAAGTGATGAGGATGATGATAATGCGAACAACTGTCATCGTGAACTTCAAAGGCAACGTTCGATTCTCTCTTTGATGGACTTGTCAATTCTTCAAATGAAGAACTCAAGTAACTGCAGCTGGATCTGAAAAATCAGACAAGAATTGGTTAGCAGCCTTTTCAGACCAATATGGTTCCATAAAGAATAGAAATAAACATAAAAAGATTTAAAAAAAAATTGTGTACCATTTTAAGCAAATTTATAAATCACTTAAGGTGAAGAAAACACGGTCTGATTTCCGATTCAATGCATTTCACCATTGAGAACAAAAACTGAAGAACAGTGCAGATCCATGCATAGCATTGTAAGTGGAGGCTGCACCATTGATGATAATAATAATAATAATAAACCCCGCCCTCCTCTGCCAAAAAATAAACAAACTCCTACTTTAAAACTTTGGCCTGTACACTGTGGCTTGCCGGCTTGACCCCGATGGAGGGCAGCTCCGTGAAGGACTTCTTGATCGGACTCGGCTCCAGGTTTCTGCCGTTGAAGCAGAACTGGTAGTACTTGGACATGGACCTCCTCTGACTCGAGTTGGCTCTCGCAAAACAAGGGGAGAACCAGCGTCCGTCGAAACTCTGCCCCTCCTCCCTGCCGACCTCGTAGTAGCGGTCCAGGGACTGACGTCTGTCGGAATTGTTCGAAGAAAGGAGGTACTGGGAGTGGCACTTCACGGGCCAGGGTTTTATCTCCGCCGCCGTCATGATCGGCGAACGCCTGCTGCAAGCCGATCGGGTTTTCGCTTTGCGAGTGGAGCATCGAGCCTGTAGTACGATTAAAAAATGGAAACAGTTTCAAAAATATTAAAAATACAAACATGATGAATAATAAACTGAAATGATATAGAAAATGGTTAAAAAAAACGTAAATAACACAAAGATATCATAATTAATTAATTACAAATACACAAGTTCACAAAAAACTTGGAGCTACACACACAGGAATTAGGTTAACAATTCAGACCATTCCGAATTCAGACGGTTTCCTATTCTTGGAGGTGTTTGACTCTTCGTTATCCTCCCACAGCTCCTGCATCTTAGTCTCAAACTCCTTGATCGACATGGAAAACAGCTGCTTGGTTTCGCTCATCTCCCCCTCCGCTTGCTGGGTCTCCAACCCGTCTCCGCCTTTCTGCAGGGGACTGAAATAGTGCTCGGGGAGGGACGGTTTGTACGGTAGGGGGGCGTCGACCGAGACGAGACCACCCTGAATATGTTCAAAACTACCATCATTCAGGTTAAAGAAAATAAGAACAATTAAACAAAGCACTTTTTCACTATACAAACAAAAACACGTACCAATAACATGAAATTCAGAAACTAAAATTATTCTAAAAAATATCAAATATCATACGTCCTCAATCAGCAGGACTGGTACTGAATAACCAATGAAAATAATCATTTTCTTAATCGAAATCATACGCGTACCTGCTGCGATCCGATCGGCTGAGACAGCGACGTTCGGATTTTGGACGAGCCCGCTCCGACTGGAGGCAGCCCGAGATGAAAGAAGCGCCTTCCGGACCAATCGTTGTTCCGAGTATTTTCCGCTGCTGCTGGCTTCCAAGCATCTTTCGCAGACTGACCCAACCCAGTCTCCAGAGAGCTACAGAGTTCCTGTTTCTTTAAGAACGGCTTCGGAACGAGCAGGTTCGCTACGTCGCCGTCAGTCATCTTTCGGCTGCTGCGGCACGGCAGTCTCGACTCGGCATCGGACATTTCGACTGGCTCCCTCGCCGTGGCCGATATGTTTGCTTCAGGATGCCTACTGCTGATTCCTCTCTGGTCCGTAGCTTTGAGTATGCCACGAAAGCCATTGTACAAGGAATCTCTCGATTCGGGAAATTTATTTGCGGAAGTGGGGGGGCTGACCACTCCCGGCAAGCAATAAACTTCCCGTCTCGCCTGATAGGGGGGTTGCTGTTCGATAGCTGGTAAGTCGGGTTTGGGAGGAAGATCAGCAACACTGCAATATTTGTTTCAAATTCTTCACTATAACAAGAAAATGACTGCTTCTTTTCTTCAAACTTTTAACAAATAGATTAAATAACGGCAACATCTACTATAAGTCTAGTATCGTACAAGAAACTCAAATCATACTAAAACTTCCACACGAATTAAACGTAAAACATTCTCAAAATCAATCAATCCTGCCTCGTACGACCCGGCCTTCTCTCAAAGAACATCTCAGTCTCCTTCTTCAGATTCCTTTCGACCATGTCCTCATTTGGCTTCTTTTGACTGAAATGAAAACAAGAAGTAGATGATACGAATCTGTTTTATCGAAAGCACCAAATAAATTCGTCCTCACAGACACGGTTCGTTCGAAACTTACTATGGCCTGGGCATCCAAGCGTAGCTGAACTTCGACAGACTGGCCTGACTGTACGAGCCACCCGCCGCCGCCGTAACTTGTCCGCCGCACGGCGACGGAGAAAACATCCGACCGGTGCGGGGATTGACCGTAGTACCGGCGGCGGCCGCCGGAGGACTGCTCTCGAAAAAGGCTCGCTTCAGGGGGTTTCGGATGAAGGAGTAATCGATTTCATTGCTCAGCATCGAAGTGTCTGGAGAAAAGTTGCGATCGTCAAATCGGTCCGCTCGCCTTGGCGAGTCACGCAGTTTCGATGTTGCCGTCATAACAGATGAAACAAGGAGATCATCTTTGTTCCCGACAACATCTTTTCTCGAAAACGTTGTGCTGACGACCGTCAAGGGTCTGAAACGCTCGTACCTTCTGGCGTCGGTATCCTTAGTCTCTTCTGTATCCGTCTGAGTGTTTTTTGTTTTGGAGGAAGTTCTTCCAAGGTCTTCATTCGTAGAGGATTTACTGAAATGATCAACAAAATGAATAAAAGTTTCAGAAAAAATTCAAACCCTCAGACTCATACTAATTTATGTTCTTAATTCACATTTCAATATTCACTAATCTTCCTTTAACTGAAGTTATGTTACGTGCACAAAAAATCGTTTCCTACCAGGACATGGCTCGAAAACTTTTCGACAAGAACTGCTGGCACCCCTTGAGCACCCGGGCAGGTGGCAGGCTGAGCTTCCTCGGCATCCTCCTGACGGACTCCACGGTTCCCTTCGACGACCCGTTGAGACGAGACTCGTCGTCCGGAGAGGCGTCCGTCGGAGCCGAAGACTTGCTCTCTCTCACCTCGCTCTTCCGCGAAAAAAAGAAATTCGTTCCGGAGTTCTTCCTGAAGCTGAACCGCTTCCTGGCCGGAGGCACGATCGCGCAGAGATTGGCGGAGGCGGGTCTCTCCGGCGTACCCCCGTCGTTCGTACGCGGCGAACTGCTTCCGGCGGTCAGTCTCGGATCGATGTCTGAAAAGGTGAACCTGCTGGTCGGGGTAGCTCTTTCCAATGAAGTTTTGATGACTTTGTTTCCTGGACATTCTCTGGTCAGGGCAGGAGGATAGAAGTTCGTGGTGAAAAAATCCGAGAGACTTTTTTCCATTTCTTCCAGTTCAATTAGTCTTTCGCAAGGCTGGAGTTGAAGCCCGTAGTCCATGATGCTTTTGAATGGCTGAATGACAAGAGACTTGTTCGCCCGGTTCGGCAATGTCGATTGGAGGCCGACGCCCCTTTCCAACATCTGTTCCATGATCACTTCGGCGGGCACGTCTCGCCACGGCATATCACCTGAGATGTTAAAATTATCAAATATTTTAATCAGTGTCTGCGCTTAGAATTATTTCACTGCAACCTTTTTCGATTCCATTTCTTTTCAAGAACAACAACAAGTACTGCACTGACCTATGACGATCTCCCAGATGATGGCAGAGAAGCTGTAGAGATCGGACTTGAAGGTCGGCACTTCGCCTCTCATGACCTCTGGAGCCATCCAGTTGTAGAAGGCATTCGTGTACTTGTGCGACGTAACTCGACTCGTGCTGCCAGACCTTCAGGTCGAAACCAACCGAGTTTTAAATACGTGCGATAATCCGGTTAATAAATAATGTATTTACATTTCAGAAAAACGTGCGACACGTCTGCAAACTTTAAATCATCCGATACAAAAAAAAACGAAATTTCATTCACTTGGCGTGTATCATGTACTCGAAGTTGCCCAGCTTGGCCTGGAAGTCGTCAGTCAGGAAGACGGCGTGCGACGTCACGTTGCAGTGCACCAGGTCGTTCAGATGGAGATAGAGGAGTGCCCCCGATATCTGACCCATCATCAGGGAGGTCTGGATCAGGCTGAGCGACTCGTGCTGTATTACAACGGCATCGGTTTACATGTCAAATGATACGCAAGTAGTAAGTAGTATGCAGTTCGCGAGCACGGCTGCTGAAGCTTTTGAGGTAACGGACTTGTAATCTCAACCTCGTAGAACAACTTGCGTGGGAGTGCATCTTTATACTTGTCATCATCATCATCGACAACAACAGTGTTAAAGCGTAAACAGTACAGTTTCTCATTAGCATATTTGTCAAGCTAAATATCACAACATAATTTAGTAAAAAGTTGAATATATATATATATAAATCCATTGCTTGTATGCATTATTATTCTCTTCGTGTAACAGAGATTTTTTTACATTTAATCTCTCGCTGAACTCCCATACTCCCTCTCCATAACACTGACAGAAAGACGATCATCATCAGCGATGCGAAACACAACGCAACAACGACAACAACAACAATCGGACCACCCACAACAACAATCGGACGACCCACAACAACAATCGGACCACCCACAACAACAATCGGACCACCCACAACAACAATCGGACCACCCATAACAACCGGACCACCCACCCTCTCGTGGAGGTTGTGATAGAGCGAGGAGAACTTGATCTTCTCGAAGACCAGCGTCAAGTCCTCCATGCTGTCGTTCCGGCTCGTCCCGATCAGGTAGAGGATCGCCGGATGTCTCAGCTGACTGTGTGGAAGAAGGAGGCAAAAATGTGGTTTCAATTTCAAACGAAAACGTACACTTCAAAAATATCAATGACATGTATGAGACAATTCTATTTTTTTAGAGAAGGAAAGTGGCAAATAGCATAGTTGTAAAAAAAAACATATTAATATTCCTGTAAAAATATTAACAAAAATACCTGACAACTATAATAACTGCAAAATATGATTATTATTATATGTTATTGATTACGTACAACTTTTAAAAAACAAAATAAAATCAATTAAAAAGATAAATATTTAAAATTAAAATTATTTAAACACTACACAGAGCGAGAGTATGACAAATTACGGAGTAAGATGAAAAAAAAAGAAGAATGCTGACTGCATCTGTTCGAGTTCCTGGATGAGCAGATCGACGTGTCCTCCATCCCTCATCATTCCGTTCAGTCGCTTCACCGTCACCGGCCTGTCTCTCCAGAACATGCTGCAGGTAGTTTGTCGGTCGAGATTTAATTTCAACTAACATGATTTTACTTTTTTTTTTTTAAATTACATAAACTCGTTCACGTTATAAATTTGCTGTTCAATCATTTTATATTTCAAAATATTGATAAACATTTTAAGGCTTCATTCGCTCGTTCTGAAACTTATGACTTCTCAATGCATTCTGTGCAGGTGCATTAATTGCGAAAACAAATGAAATAAAATTATTATCATATTTATATAAGAAATTACTGTTACGTAAAAACCACTCATAAATAAAAAAAAAATAAAACCATCAATCATTGGAAGATTAATTAAAATCATCAATCGTTGGAAGATTAATTAAGTTGCCACTTTGATTTGGAAGTTTCACAGATATACGAGTAACTCCGCATAAATATCATTGCCGTCGTCTAGCATCAAACTCAAATTACCTCTCCATGACGGTGAATGCTCCGTTCTCCCAGAAACTTGAAGATGTACTGTACCTGAGGTTCTCCCTCGTGATCATGTGATACTGGCCCATGATGCCGCAAGAATTGTCCGCTCGAGCAACTACCTGAGCTCGACAAAAAAGAAATCGAAATTAAACTACGCTATTAAAGTTTAGTTTCGGTCGATTTTTCACGAATGCTGGCTTTTCAATAACATCATGATCAAACGATTAAAAACTTTAAAAAAAGTTATTGATTAAATTAACCTGAAGTTATTGATTAAATTAAAACCCAAAGAGAAAAACTCAAAGCACCTTTCCAAACCCATTGGAAAAAATGGTTGACCGGCAGACTGAGATTGGTCCTTTTTTAGAGCGCATCCTCTTGAAAATGGACTTATTTCCATCCAATGTTTGGCTGTGTGAATAACAAGATTCAAATAAATAAAATTATTTTCATATTAGTATAATAAATTATCGATGTAAAAAAGGTAGATTCATCCATTGTTAAAATGTAATAAAAAACTTTTAAAAGAGAAATAAATAAGCGTAAAAAAAATTAATTTATTTTCAAATAGCAAAAACCCGGCACAGAAATAAAGCCGAATCCTTAATTACTTCAGAAGCACGGTTGTCTCGTGGAGAAGACTGTTCCCAGTGGCAGTTTCGACAGCCACGTGCTTCATCTTCTCTATGAAATCATAAATACTCCTCCTCTTTCTCGGATTCTCCTGAAGATCTGACCAGTCCCTGACGGAGCGACCCATGAAATCGTGAAGTCTCAGGTCTCCCCCGGCCAGGACGAGCATTCCCAGCAGCTTGGCGTTTCCACTGGCAGCAGCCGCGTGCACCGGAGTAACTCCATCCATGCTTCGACTGTTAGGTTTGAGTAGTAAAAATTAAAAAAAATAGATGTTTAGTGGTTGAGAACTCAGTGACTGTATTTGTTTTATAAAAAGAGAGTAAAACTATCCTTATTAAACAATTATTTAAGCTAAGTTTAGGGTACATTTCTAGACACACAACTGTGATGGTGGTTTGGTTCTATTTATAAAACAGTGAAAACATTATAGGAAACTATAGCAAGTCCAATTTCTTTTTTTTAGGTTTCTTGATGAGTTAAATTCTAGTTTTTTTTTAATCTTTTTTACATCTGACATAAAGAATAAAAACTCCCGAAAAGATCATGTCACATTTAAATTAAAAAATGGGCTCTTCAAGTTTATCTGAGCATCTTAAAACTTTCAATACAAAAATTTTCACGAATACATCATTATCATAAATATTCATAATTCATAATTCAACTCAACTAACCAATTAGGATCTGCCCCGTTCCTGATTAAACGTTTCACAATGCTGTAGTGACCTCTCTGACAAGCAATGTACAGCGCCGTCTGTCCGTCTGCATTTTGTTGATCAACGACCACCCCTTGAAAAATAAAAACGGTTTCAAAAAATTTAAGAACTTATGCGATGGCAGATTAATTGCATACAGCAAAAGTCTCAAAATAAATAACCTTCTCTCCGAAGCAATTCATCGAGTTTTCTTTTTTCGCCTTTCAAAGCAGCTTTATGAAGACGACACTCCGAATTGCAGAAAACGCGGATGTCTGCCATCCTCGATTCCGACGCCATCTTTTCTCGTCGGCAGTCGATAGAAATTGGTGCAACAAACACGTTACACAGTTCGACTAAAACTAAATTAAAATTAAAAATTGAATAACTAGACAAATAACCTCGACGATCACAAATAAAAGTAGACGAACCGACGGCGTTTAGGAATTCAAAAATAAAAGATGGAGGTAAAAAAAGATACTAAAAGTGCATTCTTGTTTTATCATGCAAGGCTTTTTATTTGTGACATTATAATTTATTTTTGTCTTGTTAAAAAGTGTTTCATATTATACTAGAATTACTAGCAAAGCTACCTGGCTTTGACCGGGTTTGGTTGTTTCTCGTTTTTTGACGATAAAACGTAAAATAAAAACCAGGTTTTTTTAAATGGACATTTCTAGTTTTTTTTATAAAAACCTTTATTTCTCTTTATGCAAACAAATTCAAAGCTCTCTCGATTCATAAACATTTATTTTTTGCTGTCTGATATATAATGGTTTTTCCAATTGTGGCTCCACACTATAAGTATAGTTTAAAACTTTGTATGCTTGAAATATTTTTAAGTTTCGTTAGTCATAAGACTAGTAAATTACTACAGAAGCGTGCCAATTAGTATTTTTTACACTTTTGAGTATCATTAAAGGTCAAACAACTTATGACATGACCATGACCTCTGTCTGAGACATTGCTTTAACTTCCCCTCAATCACCGCCTCTGTTCGCTTATTTAGCGACTGGTATTATTTCGAAATAAAACTCTAGTAGACACTACATTTTATTTGATATGACCCTATTTTGAAACCACGATAAAATCTAGAAAATAGCTAAAATGATAGGGCGGGTGAGCGAAAGACAACAAATTATCAACCAATATTCGTATACTGCTTCTTTAAAAGTTTTGCAAAAAAAATAATAAAATCAAAATTACTACAATGTTAAAGCAAAAAAAAATATATTTAAGTTTGATGTTCTGGTTACAACTGGAGCTTCTTCAATAGCTTAATGTCGGACGAGGACAGCTTTGATGTAACCCTGACTCCTCCTTTCTCGTCATCACTGCTGTCGTCAGAATCGTGTTTGCTGCTGAACAAACACAAATCAAATGAAAAGTAAAAATTATAATCAGCATTATACCAATTTACTCGTTTACAAGTCATGAATTGTCTTTAATGGTTTATTGTTATTAATAAATTTTTTTTAATTTTAACAAGGCAGCATTTAGCCTATGGATAAATAAGACTAACAGAAAAAAATGACATATATTTAGCCAGGTAAATATTTCAGGGCTTGTTCCTGAGTATAACAACTAGACAATTAGTGTTTTAATGTCCCTGTATGTCCAGAGCATTTGCAGCTATAACTATATGTGTTTTTTCTCATTTTAATGCTATAATTATATGTAACTAGCTGGGTTACCCGGCGTTGCCCGGGGATTTTAAAGGCTTTTTATCGTTTTCTCTCTGGCTCCCGTTTCCTTAACCGCTTGCTTTCCCGTTCCCGGTCGCTTTCTCACTCCTGGTCGCATTTCTGCTCACGGTCGCTTTTCCGGCCCCTTTTACTTTTCCCGATCCCGGTTGCTTTTACGCTTTACCGCTCCAGCTTGCTCTTCTTTTCGCTCTTCCGTTCCTCCATTAAATTTTAGAGCCTTCCCAATGTGGCTTAGATGGGCTGTAGCGGAATGCTGTGCACAGTCATCTCGTTAACACTTTGTTGTTTGGTTTGCTCGTTTAGTTACGTCTGAACTTCCTCAATTTTAATTAGTGTTCTTTAATGTATTGGTTCCACTCTGCAAGTGTGATCTTCTGCAAAGGCTTATTATGATTGACTAAAGCTGAAAAAAAGGATTTATTAGTTAACGGCTGCAATAATGTTAAAATCCGCTCATATATCTCAACAGGTTATATTTATTTTAAATACTTGTAAGATTATAAATGCTTACAATAGATTTATCACACACTGTTCAACAGCTGCTTTTCGAAAAATCGCTAGTCTTAGTTTTTGAGTTGTTCTTAGTTTTTAAGTGTCATGTCTACAGAAAGCATATAACGCTACATGTGGCATGTTAATAAATGTTGACCCGTGGCTTTGAAAAATGTGATATAAAACACAGATTGAAATAAAACATGAAGTAATAATAATATTAAAAACTTTCAAAGCATTAACTTAATGAATTTTCCGAGAGTTTTCTGAGATCATCAATTTGGAACAATCGAAGAGTACCACTTTTATTTAGCAAATGATGCAATTATAAATTGAACAAAACAGCAGCAGATTGATAGGCTGGATTGAGAACTTTGTTCATGATTTTGTTGAAAAACAAAAATACTGCACTTGCTTTCATTTCTTTCAAATTTCATGCACCTCATATATCAGTGAAACTTTTACAATAAATTGGTGTTGCATGTAAGATTTTCTTTAAAATGTAATTTTCTAATTTCCTCTGAAAAGTAAAAAAAAAATAAGACCGATAAATTAATTCATAATCTTATAGTCATAACTACTCGTCAATAATAATGGTTGTAATGCCATCACATAAAAAATACTTACCTGCCCAAAAAAATTTCTCATTTACCGATAGGCTGATAGCAAGCTCGTCAGTTTAGGAAACCATGATGAACAATATTAGATAAGGAGCAATTGAAGTCAGAAGCCTTGAAGGATAAATATGAACAATGAATTTAAATTTATTTTTCCAATCTGCAACTCCTTTTTGTAAAACACAAAATGTTAGAGCATAATGATAATCTTATAATAATTAATAATATAACGTAATTAAACACGTGCAATGCAACAAACGAAAGAAATTGAAAGATACACAGTAAATCATGATTTTAAAAACTAAAAACAAATTACCAAAGCTTTGCCACTTACGTTTGAATGGGAGATATGAACAATGAATTTCTAATTTAATTTTAATTTGTTAAGTCTGGAACTCTATTTGTGAAGCACAAAATATCTCTAAATAGAAGAAATTCCACCTGCAATTTATTGATTAGTCCTGAAAACCGAAGTTATCTAGATTTAAAAGATAAGTTGCTAAAATCAAATATAAAGTTTACCGATAGCAGAGCTTTCGTATCGGAGGTTCGAAAGAGAATGAGAATCAAAACAAAGGTATCCGGCGGCACCATAGATATCTATGGGCGGCACTAAACAACACACATATTTATTTAATTTAATATTTATATTTAAAACCTTTAAAACTTGAGAAAAAAAATTAAAAATATTTTGTATAATTTAACTATTAATTAATTTATTTTTATTTTGTAGAAAAAAATTTACTCCAACTTACTACCGCTGACCAAAACGTTTTTTGTCCATAAAACATCAACGGATAAACCAATTTATTTAAAATTTTACAGAAACCACCGCTTGAATAAGTTCAATAAGTGTGCCAAATTTCAATTAAATCTGTTCAGCCGTTTACATTTTATTTCCGAACAAACAAACAAACAAACAAACAAACAAACAAACATTTCATTTTTATATATAAGATATTAGTGATGTTATAACGAAATCCTTAATTTGTAAAAAAAACCTTTTTTTGCTGCTACCGGTTTTCAACACTTTTTTGATAATCACAAAGTCATCGTTCTCTTTTGGTTGTTGGCGAGTTCTTTTTAGGAGAAACAATTGAAATTTAGTTTAATATAATCATGAATACAAATTTATTGGTTTCAGGTCAAAACAAAACAAACTAACTTCTTCTTGTTCTTATTCTTTGACTTGTACTGAATGATTATAGGAGCTCTACCACCACCACCGCCGCCGCCGCCGCCAAGTCTAAATATGAAACAAACAGTGACAATGGTATAAATTAAACACAAAACCTTACAGTTTGGATTTATTGGTTTATGAAAATAAGCAAAAACCTTTATCTTCGACCAATAATAGCATAAATAAAAACGTATAAACCAACCTAGGAGCAGGGCCACTATTCCCGCTTGTGTTTGATATGATGATCGGTGGGGGTGGTTGAAAAGGAGGATATTGTGGGGGAAATAAGGGAGGTGGTGGACCATCGTCATAGCCTCCGTAGTCATCGTAGCCATATGGGTCGTATCCGTCGTCGTATCCGTAGTCATATCCGTAATCGTAGCTGAGGTTGAAGAGTGGTCATTATTATAATTAGAGTCGACACAGAAAGTAGTTATATAAATAATTTATAATCAAACGATGCTCTAGTCCAAGTTCAATTTAAGACAAAGATTCTTCAAATAGTTACCAGCTCCAAAGTTTATGAAAAAAGACCACGTTAATAGATTATACTTATAAGCCTTTCTGAGCTTATTTAAATATATTTTAGGTGTAGAACCACGCCCATTTTTCTGATTTAAATAAGTAATAAGCAGACTTGCGGTTTTAACTTCTTTTTCAAATAACACAATGCAGTACAGATTTAAAAAAAATCATCATACGTACGGTTGTTGAGGATAATCTCCATAGTATCCTCCCTGTGCCGGGTAGCCGTAGCCTGCATTGGGGTCTTGCATGTAGCCCCTGTATCATTTTGTTTATTGTTACAGAAACTATTTTATTTATAAGATATGAAGACAAATTATAGAAATTGTAAACAAGATTCCTACGCTAGCATATTCATTCCTGGTTGGGCAGGGAAGGGAGCTGGTTGGTATGCCATTGGCTGGAAAGCACCAGGCGGAGCAGCTAGAGGTTGTAGAGCAGGCTGAATAGCATACCCAGCTGGCGGCTGCATGACAAGCTGTTGGCCAGGAGCCTGTTGCTGAGTCGAGGCTGCTGCTGGCTGAACGAAAGTCACGACCGGCTGGTTGGTAGCCGGAGCCACGGCAAAGCCACCGACTGCTGCAGCTGTAGTAGGATCACGTGATTAGATTTGATAGAAAAATAAAGCATCATATTCATCAAAGAAATAAAGAAAATAAAATAAATAAAGTCACGGTTCTGATAAGATTGCTGTTGCTGATTGTACGGATAGTTATCTTCAAGGGTAAATATCAGCGTTATCAAATCAGTTAATTTGTATTAACTAACTAAATTGAAATTAAGCTTCTTTTCTGTTTTTTAAATATATTTTCTGCTTTTGTTAACATATATGTTGTATATTAATGGGTTGATATTAAGCTCATAAGTTAAGTAACAAAACATGGAAAATAGTCTTTTTTAAGAGACTATTAAATAAATCTTTAAACAATAATAATATCACATATTTGAATATGTGATGATGAAATAAAACTAGTCCAAACTCTTCATCGCAATCATAATGTCACCATCTTACACATAATGTTGAGGCAGTAATCCAAATATTCTTATAGATACAAAACTATTCTTGAGTTCTCGAATTTAATTAAATAACGAAATAGCGAAAAAAATACATCCAACACGACAAAAAATGCAACGAAACACGTAGGATCTGTTTACTGTACGATAGTTTAGAAAGCAGTGGAGCTGAGCAGGACAATGGTGCATTGGGTGGCTAAATCTGAGACACCTGAGCTGCTAATAAAGTTGCATTTTACGCATGATTGATTCTTTATGGCAGGTGGGAGATATATTGCAAGCAGGAGATCACTCACGACTTTGGCCTAACTACAAAATTGCTGACATAACATACCGTCTCCAACTCCAAACCTATAATTGACCACTCAATTGAGACAAAATTGAAAATATTCAGAATTTGATTGTTGTTTAGTTTTTATAGTTTAAGATGCTTGTAAGAGTTGAAAGGGAAAAATGCCATAGAGCAGGGCTGACTCAAGCTCAAAAGGTTATTCACAGTACGAACATTGATTTATTTATAACATATAGACCACTAAAAGGAAACCTCAGAAGAGACAAAATTTTCTCTCATCCCTGAGAGGTAGATGTCATCATGTCAGGATAGTGACGCAGATGCCAAAATCAGGGGCGATTAGCGTTTGACCAGTTGATCGGTACCTAAAGACAGGAGCATGGGTCTTGTCTTTTTGCGGTGAGCTATTTTTGTAGTGCAAAAATTAAAAAAATCGTCAATAACCTTATTAATTTTCAGCATGATAACATAATAGTATGCCATTCTGAAGAATGATTCAGCGTAGTATTTTTTAAAATATTTAGCCAGGCATCTAGCGAAAGACTTTGAACATCAAACTGACGCGTGGTCGAAAGAGGGCAGGAGGTGAAATAGTGCTATCTATGTTGCTTGACTTAATTTTCGTTATTTATTTAACAAACTAACCACTGTTGTTTAAGCCGCAACAACGAAAGTTAATAAAGAAAAGTTAATCGCAATTGAAAAATGTGCGATATAAATTATAAAAAATTTTAATAAATTTAATAAAATTGATAATAAAGTATTATTATCAAATGCTAAGTTTCTTCATTGGACTCATTCCATTTCTTTAATTCTTCTACTTGTGCTCCTAACTTCAAGGGTTGGAAAATTGACAGCTTCTAATAATAATAACAATAACAAAGACTAGCAGAATTTTCATGGAGCTTGTGGTCTATTTATATCCGTCGGGAAATATATTCAGCAGATTAGGCAGATACCCTCTAGGTAGGTGAAGGAGGCAAAGAGGAATTTAAAATACTTTTATAATCCAACCGAAAAGTTGATAAAAATCTAATTGAACGCCGGTTTTAAAAAAAAATAAGCGAATATCAGATTTGTGTTTTTTTTTCTATTAAGAAATCTCAGGCGGATTAGGAACCGTTTCAGATCTAAATTTGGACTTCTGCGCATGTCAGATAATTAATATTCAAAGACTGGTTATAAAAAAAACTAATCTCGTGCTGATTTCATGTAGCAATATTTGGAAAAATTTACACGATACATGTGGTTTATATTATAAGTAGTCACATCGAACCTGCTCCGAGCAGGGAAAAGAATTTGGGGCGCCATTCTGAAGGGGTACCGTTCTGAAGAGACACCATTTTAAAAGGGCCCATTCTGAAAAAAACGCCATTCTGAAAAGGTTCTGCCAGAAAATACTAGCTTGTAGTACCTATGTGTGTAATATCAAACGCATCAAGAACCGGGATAATGGTTTTTTTTTTCAATTACAATAATATTATGTTTTTTTTCATCACATCAAAATCATGTTTTGTCAATCACATCAGGACATTCTCGATCTCATTAATATGTTACGCTTTCTCACATTAACATTAGTTTATGACTCCACAATTCCACAATCGAACAAGCATTTCTTTAGCGGCTATTTCCGCTCACTCATTTGTCATACGTAGACTTAGAAATTAGAGAAGCCATTGTCATTTAGAGTGGTAGTTAAAGTCGATTCAAGCTTCAACCAGCTACGGCACATGTACATGTACCGCATAGGCCACAATTAGATCTCACTACGACAAACAAGAGTTTCTTTGTTTAACTTTTTTTTATCATCGCTTCATCTGTGGACAAAATCTAAAAAAAATGCGCCGCTTTGCTTTCAAAGGTAAATAAAAATTAAATGATGATCATCTAGCACTGTTCTTGCAGTTTAAAATATTGTTACAAATCTTAAACTCTTAGAAAAATTTTTTTCAATAGAACAGACCAATGCGTGTGAATATACTACTATGGGAAAGCTTTGGTAGACTGGTAGAGTGCTCTACTCCTTACCCAGGATACTAGTTCGCCAACCACTAGCCACAAGACAGAGTAAAAAAATTAACAAATAACATCAGGTTTTATAGCGAACGTGTCATCAATATAAAGGATGTAAAAGATCGTTCATTTCATTGAATCTGAGTCTCGTACGAGGCGCTTTATAAATGCCGACATTGTCTGTAAACTCAACAACATTTTTTTTCACTTAATAAAAATATAAATTCGCTTTTCAAATTTTTTCTCCTTTCATAACCTTACCGATGGCAAAATGCCAATTATTATTATTAGTAATAGTACCTTGTAAGTAGAGTTCTGCATATGGGCCGATTTTTCATAGCCCGGCCTGTCGATAGCTCGGTCCGGCCCTTTTCATAGGCTAAATTTTTAGGCCCGTTCCGGCCCGTCTAATTTAGGCCCAGTCCGTTTTTACAGGTCTAAGACTAAGATACCTATACTTGACCCAAAAATCTCGGCCACACCTAATACCTGTACCGGCCCGTGCAGTATAGTTACCTAGTGAGTTTAGTGCTGCTGAAAAAGATAGACTGTACCTACCTGCACGATATTGTGATCGTTTCAAATCTTCGTTCAGGCGTTTACTTTTTTTTACAGTTTCTCTTTAATTTAATTTTTAAATGCAAAAAAACTAAAAAAAAAGATCTGGAGTTTGAAAATTCGAAAAATAATAATAATAATAATAATAATAATAATAATAATAATAATAATAATAATAATAATAATAATAATAATAATAATAATAATAATAATAATAATAATAATAATAATAATAATAATAATAATAATAATAATAATAATAATAATAATAATAATAATAATAATAATAATAATAATAATAATAATAATAATAATAATAATAATAATAATAATAATAATAATAATAATAATAATAATAATAATAATAATAATAATAATAATAATAATAATAATAATAATAATAATAATAATAATAATAATAATAATAATAATAATAATAATAATAATAATAATAATAATAATAATAATAATAATAATAATAATAATAATAATAATAATAATAATAATAATAATAATAATAATAATAATAATAATAATAATAATAATAATAATAATAATAATAATAATAATAATAATAATAATAATAATAATAATAATAATAATAATAATAATAATAATAATAATAATAATAATAATAATAATAATAATAATAATAATAATAATAATAATAATAATAATAATAATAATAATAATAATAATAATAATAATAATAATAATAATAATAATAATAACTTGTTCATATTAGAATCAGATGTGGCTTTTTATAGCGCCGGTTAATTCCGAACTCAACGTCGTCACCGATAACGCCTGTAATTGCTTTCCACTCCAGCTATGTGGAGTATAGTTGAGTATACCTACTTATTCTGATGGCTGGTTGCCTAGGTGACTGATACTGGGACAGCTGATGTAGTGCTGTAGCAGCAGGATTTACAGCTTCACAAAGATCTTAAATCTTACTCGATTAACAAAGATAAGATGTTAGCTGCTTTTGAATTAATTCTCAACTTTTATTAAACAAACAATTGTGTTGTATACAGCAATCCTAGTTAGTAGTTGAATATTACATTTTCTGTCTATTTTCTCTGAATGGAGTTGAACCAAATTTAATAAATGCTAGATGCGTTTATTTATTTATTTTTTTTTTTGTAATGTTGCCAGTATGTCTGCCCTTTCTGTGGTTTTAGAAGCTCACAAGTTTTTTTTTACTTGTTAATGAACATTACCAATCAATAACTTTTATCTAATAAACATCAAATAGCAGCTATTACTATTACTTTACTATTACTCTGATTTTATTTAACAACCAGAACAGTTTATGTAAGACAGTGATAGACCGAAGCACCTACAACAATACTATTTTTTTTTTTTTTTTTTTTTTTATAATAGTTTATAGTCCTTTACACCAGGTGTTTTAAGACTGAAATGGCTGTATGTAGGAAGCACCTAAGTACTTCCTGTCGTGGATCATAATTTGTTATTTTTAACTTTTCCCTCCTCCTTTCTCCAGGCTTGGGACTGGCTTGCAAATGCAAGGCGGAGTTTACAACAATACTAAAAGTGAACCCAAATATATACATTAGTGAATGCAATCCGAAGGTGTTTTTTTTATGAGTCATCAATATAGATAGCAATGATAATAATAATAAGAATAATGATAATAATAATAACAATAATAATAATAATGGTAAGTAAATGACAATTAGCGAGCAATTGTCACATCTAAACCTTGCGGCAGATTCACCACCTTCCTCTCTAGCTCTCTCAGTCCCTCTTTCTCTGTCCCTCCCAGTCTATGGCTCTGCCTCTGTCTATTTATACACACACTTCAACGCAGAGAGCTGTGGCCGTGCAAACAAAATTAAACACACACACACACACACACACATACACATACATACATACACAAACACACGCTCGAATAAGCAAGCACGAGGCCCTTTGAACTTCGTGTAAAAAGGTCACACACACACAGACCGTACCTGGAATGCTGTTCGTGCTATATACGTGGTCGGGGCGCACTCACACGGATAGACATCAAAACACGGATAGTCAAACTTCCTTTCGAGCTAACTGACAAACACACGTGCACATATAAAGGCACGCATACATGCAGAGGGACGCAGAATATCTTAAGTATGATTAATCTTCTCGGTGCTAAATATGCTTGAAGTGAGTTTTTTTTTTAAATGTCATGCTAACTAATTCATGTAACTTCGAGTGTAACTCAAAGTTCTGGCTGTAATTCACTCCCTATCGAACCTGTCAACCTGCTTAGGTAATACGGCGGGATCTGGAATGTGGGAGTGTATGTGTGTGCGTGTGCGTGTGTGCGTGTGCGTGTATGTGTGTGTGTGCGTGTGTTCGTAATGGACGAGTGAAAATAGTCTAGCAATATTACATAGTGCCTTTTTTCATCCCGGAGGGGGGGGGTCGAGAGTTTTTATACTGATGTTATTTTTTTTTATTATATTTAGCTAAAGAACAGCCGAAACTTTTGATAAGTTAAATTCGTCCATAAAAAAGATGAAGAACAACCAATTATTCTTCTAGATAATCCATCCTAGCTTGTTCCATTCCAGAATATCCGTAGATGGAAAATACGAATCGATTCCAGTCATCCGGTTTTCTACTCCCAACTCAACTGTGAACTGGCGGTGATGTGTTTCACGATGTCGAGCAGTCTGTAGAAAGTTTGTCACCAGCGTTGACAGTCATTTAATGATCGAATTAGCGTCCTAGGGATGTCAGGTACATTTCTATACATATCTTGGTTTTTAATTGGCACGGTTTAAATGATTTGAGCAAGTTTTTTTTTAGCCGACATTTTGCAGTGCGACGGTGTGAATGTATACTTTTTCTTTTCTTTTTCTTTTTAAAAAAAAAAACATTCATCGATATGGCGTTCGAGTAAGAAATAATGTAATGTTAAACTGTATTATTATTATTATTATTATTATTATTATTATTATTATTATTATTATTATTATTATTATTATTATTATTATTATTATTATTATTATTATTATTATTATTATTATTATTATTATTATTATTATTATTATTATTATTATTATTATTATTATTATTATTATTATTATTATTATTATTATTATTATTATTATTATTATTATTATTATTATTATTATTATTATTATTATTATTATTATTATTATTATTATTATTATTATTATTATTATTATTATTATTATTATTATTATTATTATTATTATTATTATTATTATTATTATTATTATTATTATTATTATTATTATTATTATTATTATTATTATTATTATTATTATTATTATTATTATTATTATTATTATTATTATTATTATTATTATTATTATTATTATTATTATTATTATTATTATTATTATTATTATTATTATTATTATTATTATTATTATTATTATTATTATTATTATTATTATTATTATTATTATTCAGTCGTCACCCTGAGAAATCATTATTAATATTAGCATTAAAATAAATAATAATAAAAAATAATAAATAATGATATATTATGATAAAATAATAACATAAATGACATTAATATTAGCATTAAAATAAATAATAAAAATAATAATAAATAACGATATATTATGATAAAATAATAACATAAATGTCATTAGTATTAGCAATAAAATTAATAATAATAATAATATATTGTGATAAAAATAATAACATAAACGTCTTGTTCCCGACAAGTCGAACTTTGAGACCCTCCAAGTTCTCGGAAGGCCGAAGTCGCTGTGCTAGTCGAGACACACACGTGTGTGGGCTCTTTGACATAAGAGTCTCTGTGTGTGTGTGTGTGCGTGCGTGTATGTGTGTCGATGTGTTCGTGATGGTACATCTGTGCGTGTGTACGCGAGTTGGAAAGAGACGTGTGGGGGGAAAATTGGAAGGAAGTTGAAGAAAAAATCTGAATGATAAAAGAGTTTTTTGTGCGTTTTTTTCTATGGGGGTAGCTTAGCCATAGCCTTTAGTGACGAAGTGCTCGGATTGGTCCAAATATAAATTTGTGCTAGTTTTACTCTGTGTGTGTGTGTGTATGTGTGTAGACTGTGTAGTAATAATCGAAATAGTAGTTCTTGTGTGTCGTTACGATTTTATCGTGTGCACAACAATAACAATAATCATTATGATAATAAAAATAATAATAATAACGATATTAATAGCATTATTGTTGTTATTGTTGCATGTCTCGCACGCACTCGCATGCTGAACGACAAGACAAGACGCCGTCAAACGTCGGCTCGGACAGACCGCGTCTTTCTGGTCGCGACTGCTCTCTCAGTTTCCGAGGAGCAAATGGAAAATTAATTGAGAGTTGTTTGTTTGTTTAATATCGTTGAATGTTTAGGTTGTAGTTTTTCTCTTTTTTTTAATTTGACCGAAAAAAATCGCTGAAAAAAATTGCTTCAAATGTTTTCGTCAAAAAAGTTGAGTGAGGTTAGTCAGCTGTTTATTTTGTTGTTTTTTTTTTCTTTGGTCAATTTAGTGTGGAGTCGGCGAAGTGTGGTATTAATGGTATTATTTGTATTATTTTAGTATGTTATCGCGTTGTGGTATTATTATGGTATGGTATTATTACGGTATAGTATTGTGGTGGTATAATTTTTTTTCGAGGCCCTGGTACAGTTGTTTCTTACAATCTGGTTTGAAGGACTGTTTTTCTTTCCAACGTTTAAGTCGAAGTTTGAGTGTCCTGGTTTTCCAGTGAAGGGTCGAGAATGAAGACTCGAAGCAAGGTCATGGTCGTCTGTTAGCTTTTTTTTCTATAATATAAGTTCAAAGGTCCTAATCTTTTTTTTCAGTTTATTAATAGCAATATTCCTGAGAAACATCGATATCATCAAAGTGTTCTGATTTCTCGATTCTTATTATTTCTTAAGGTGTTGAGAGGAGAAAAAAAAACATTTATTTGCCGGTTTTTAATGTAGGATTTAAGAAATGCGTTGCAATGCGATTTGCTACTGTAAATCACATTCGGAACTTTTCAATGTAAGCAGTACCTACTTGGTGGATTTCTCTTATTTTCTCTTTTTTGTCTGTCTGTTGTCTGATGTCTGTTTAGGCAGAACTTTGTAATTAATTTTTTCAACCGACTTCCCGACTAGCTGTGGCACGACGAAGTCTGAAAAAATTCGAAACTAACGAGACTGAACAAGCGACTCTCTCGCATCATTTCGTCATCTTCAATTTTTCTGTGGAGAATATATTTATATGCAAAAAAAAATCGAATACGAATGTATAGCAAAGAAAGCGCAAAAAAAACATAAATTTTTTATTTGTCGTTTTTTTCTCTTGGAAACGGAATGAAAGCGAGTGACAGACGCCAAAAAAGTGAACGAATATACAGTATCGTAGGTAGATTAGTAGGTATACGTCGAGATAAAATACTTTGGCATGGGCACCTTACACTTGAGGGTTAAGAAAGAGTGTTTTGTTGACAGATGTCAGCCGGTTGACATCTGAATGAACCGTAATGAGAGAGGAGGTCATGTGACGCTACTGCATTGCTACGTTGTCCTCGTTATTTTTTATTCTTTATTTTAAAAATCGTGGATCCGGTTCGCAGTGGTAGGCCGAATAATACTGGCCTACTACTACTGCTGCTACTTGGCCATCGCCACTCTCAATCGTTGCGTTTATGAATAATATACAAAAGGCCAGATTGATTTTAATAAAAAATAAATAATTTATTGCCAGAATGCTGCATAATTCACTGTTACTAAATTGATTGTTCATCAGTTGAAAGGGACTTTTCAAAAATTCACCGGTTAATAAATTAATGAATAAATAAATAAATTAAAAGAAAAAAATAGCAAGTTATTTATATGGATGTGTTCAATGTTTACCGTCTTCGATTCTGTTGACATAACCGTGTCATTGAACAATTAATACGTGTCAAAATAATTACAACGATTTATTATTATTTTAAAACGTTATTAATATTATTATTATTATCATCATCATCATCACTATTATCATCATCATTATCAATCCGTAACGCAAAGACGTGCAAATAACGTACAAGATTTAAGGACATTTTACAACTAAAATTCCACTGTTTTTTAATATCGTTTACAAATCGAATTATTCGGCCGCAACATCAATTTTGATCCGAGTGAATCAAAGACTCCATTTTGCAATTCTTAGTTTTTTTTTTGTGTCTCACGCGAATGAGCCGCATAATTTTTATGCAGTTATATTAAAGCTGCATAAAAATTCGCTGCTATGTTCTTGATTCTGAGAATCGCTAAACGTCGCTACGTTGTGAGAGAGAGAAAAAAGTTATTGTCCTCTCTCGATGACGTCTTAAAACGACTCCGCAACCTTTGCTGTTGACGCGTCGTATATGACGCATCATGTGACCTGTACAGTACAGCTTGTTGACATTTTTGACATTTTACTGTCACTATCATACCCGAGAGATGTGCAAATATGATCAAAGGTGTCGAGGCGATTCCATCCCGATCCTGTACTCTCTCCGTGCGATTTTCGTTCAAACACAAGTGGGGTAGGCACAAGTGGGGTTGGGGAGAGGTCCTCCCAGCTGTGTTGACAGCTATTTTGTACGGAATTTGAAGAGGATAAGATTGGTCCTTGAGAATTTTGCGTTTGTGTCAAACTCCAGTGTGGTTATTAGATGCACCGCTTATGCGATGCTTTGATTGTCTCGGCTTGACTCGCGTGTTGGGAGTTCCTCTGAAGTTTAACAGGAATAATATCCAAGTAGTGTCTCAGGGGGTTGATTGGGTGGGGTTTTCTCGCCTAGAACAAATTTAACACAGAATGCTATACTATTCTGTGGAATAGAAGGGACCCTGGACTCCTGTCTGATAGGAGGTGTCATCATATGAAGGTGTCCACGAGTTGTTCAAGTAGCAACTGTTCGGTCCCCACGTAGGGGGAAAAACGCCGCTGACGAACACCGATCATTTCATTGAATCGTTTTATTGCCTCGTTCGTTATCTTGAAGTGAACGAGAGTCTCGCCGTAGTTGAAAACGTCAACAAGCTTACCTGTTGTATTACCTCAAATTACCTGCTCTTTTTATTATGGCTGTATTACTCATTATTTATAGATGTTTGCTTATGTGTCACTTGTTTGTCTTAGAAAGTTGCGTTGCTTTAGCTATCGAGCTGTAATTCAAGGGCATAAATAGTTGGTATATATATGTATATGTATATATATGGACACTTAAATAAATACATAAGCTATTAGGTCTTAGCGCTGCGGGCAAACGACCGACCGACGGTAGATCTACAAAAGAAGGATTTTGTGGTGGGCGCTTCGAATCGGTGTTGGAATTGTTGATTGCCTTTGTTTGCTTCCCGGGCTTCTTTATAAGATAGAGTGTCATTTTCGCCAGTCGTTCAGAGAAGAGGTCTTTATTTGGGGGGATGTGCTCGACGTGTATGCATACGAATGTATGTGTGTGTGTACATGTGTGTGGTTATGCATACGTGTGTGTCTGGTTATGCATACATGTGTGTGTAGTTATGCATACGTGTGTGTGTGTGTGTGTGTGTGTGGTTATGCATAAATGTGTGTGTATGGGTATTTAGATGTGTATATGTATATTGATATGCTTAGGGTGATTTTAAAAACTGCTAGAATACGTTTAATGCATTGAGCCAGCATTTTCCTTTTCCAAGCCATTTATTCATTAATCGATCCATTGAGTCAGTCTGTGAGTTGGCTCGTCTTCTCCAGTGATCTCCAGCATTTTGAAGAAAAATAAAACCATCTAAGTTGCTGTAAGCTCGGCTACCACCACCTCTGAGTGGTTCCGACAGCAGCCAGGTGTTCCTGCTGAAGAATTTTCCAGCCGATTGGTCGCGCATTCGTGTGTGCGCCGGTGGTGATCTTCAAAGGCTTCTCGATGACGACCTGAAAGTGTCACACAAAAGCCCGACGACCGAACATCTGCCCGGTGGAGAGTTCAAACGAGAAAAAGCTCGGCACGATCGCGGGCTGCCTCAACTAGTAAAGCAAAGATGTCAGATCGCTTTTCGCTCTCGGCTCAAGGGGTCTTAAACATGTGTAATGTAATTATAATACGTAACTAGTCAGTCCATGAGATAACTTTCAGTGAGGCTTTAGAACAAACGCTCAGCTTTTTAAGAAGCTGCCGGTCGAAAAACTCAGCTAGCTCTCCCATGGTTGTCTGAATAGAGAATTGAGTAATACGACGGCATTAATATAATCACTAGAGCACTAGAATAGACCATCGGGTTGTGTTCTCACGCCTTTGTGCGACACGATCGCACGGGGACACTGCAGCAAAGGCCTACACGCGATTTTGCATACGAATCCCCTGCAAAAAAAGACAAAGCAATGAGATTGCATACAATACATATGCATGCATGCATGCATGCATGTATGCGTCCCGTCCGGCTATTTTGACTGGCAGCTGGTCTATTGTTCGGGATCCTATATAACCTCTGAGCTTTCCTTTTTGTCCTGTAGTTACTTCTCTGTCTTCGCACGGCCATATAGGGGCCTAGTTATTTATAGTAATACTGCTGCTTAGCTGTAGGCTTGCTGGTCAAGCGAGTCCAGCTGCTTAGTTTGTGGATTTTGACGATGATTGGTATGTTCAGTTTTTTTTTTTTAAATACATTTTATGCTGTTTTAATCAATTGAGTACGTTTATTATATTAGAGATAGCCCGTCAAAAATGACGTATTTTTTGAAGTATCATTCTGCGATTGCAGCGACACCTACAAGCGCTACGCAAAATTATAACATACATGAATAATACATACATACATACATATATCAGAAATCGTGTTTACTGATTGAATCAGTGTTAAAATGCCAATATAATAATGATAATAATTTCTGTATTTACCAATGAAGTCGGTTATCGAGTATTTTTGAAGCGAAACTTTTGCGCTCAATTCTGAACGGAATCCGATTCGAAATTTCGCCGCTGGGCCAGATGGTAGTCGAGTATGTTATATAGTTTATTATTAGCGGCTTGACCAAGCTGTATAATTATCGCTCGACCCTAGACCTCGTCGTCGTCATCGTTATTACCCAAAGATAGCCGATATTTTTAGCGTGTTTGCATTCATAGATGTCTCTATTGTCCTGCGATAAAAACCTTTTTTGTCGTTTAGTCTTTGCATCGCTCGTTCTCTTTCTTTATCCGTTTACTGCCTTCTCATTGTCTTTGATTAATCTGTCGAGCGCGGGAGATTTTGTCGTCTATTGCTTGTTATTTTCGGTCTGTCAAGGCATGAACATTTCTCACGGTGGCGAGAAATGTTTTTAGAAAGTGCAATTTTCTAGTCACTGAGTCGTTTAAGAGTCTTTCGTATAGCGTTCGTTAGCTAGGCTAGGCAGAAGCTAGAAAGTTTAGCTAATACAGAGCAAAGTGCTGGTAAGTATCGAAACGGCTCTGCTGCCAAACTTTCGAGCGCTTTGCCACACAGTATGTACTACTGTGTCAGACGCTTGTGAATTAGCCTGTCTGAGAGTTGAGTTCGAAGAGATTTGCATGGAATTTCAATTCGGATTTGTCGGCCACTGAACGGATGCGGGTAGGTGATTATTCCGGTTCGTTGGAGGGGGTCGTATCAAAATAGATAGGTCTGTTCTAGTGTCCTTCTGTCCCATTCCCATTCTGTCCCACTTCCGTAAGTGACTCAATTTTGAATAGGTACCTATGCGAGAAGGTGAGATGAGAGAAATGGGGGAGGGAACTGGGACTAGTTTAGCATATTATAGTAGGTAAGTAAGCGTCTCAGATCTGATATCTAGCTCATCCTGTACTTCGAATGTTTGAGACCTCTCTCTTTTTTTTCACTCTCTCTCTCTCTGATTTTCGATGGTTCACTTCCGGCGACCGCTTTGAAGTGGTGCTTTCCTATTAATCGAGATCGACTGGTTCTGTGTTTAAGTGTGTGTGTGTGTATCTGTCTGTGTATAGTGTGTACGAAGCATACGTAGCTTTATCGAATAACGTTATGAATATTTATGAGCATCGTCTATGAACTTATTGAAATTAATAAATGTTTGCCGGTTCGTTCAACTTTCGTCTCCGACGCGACGTGAAAGTTCGGTTCCCACAGCTTCGTCGGCCTTTGTTGGCAGTTAGACTTGTACGACTCTATCTGAAGAAAAAAGATATATATGTATACATTTTCACATATACACACTACACACGCATATCTATTCCATGCGTACACACATACATACATACATACATACATACATACATACATAGCGGAGCTTTACAAATTGACTTATTATTATTATTATTACATAAATGTAAATACATACAACTTATTGATTTATACAAATTATATACACACAATCTCGAATACATTCGATCCGTTCACTAATAATCAGATGTTTGTATTTAGAAACGGTAAACACTTATTTGTCTGATTTTTTGCAGATCGTTGTCTTGAAACGAAGGATCTGTCCAGAAATCCTTAGCCCCTGGTCAGTCAGTGGCCGTTGTTACATTGGAAGAAGGACAACGCTCAGAAATGTCTGCGGCTTTTCTCGCAGGTTTTGTTCAAAGGACAGGGAGATGATAACCATCGAATTCGAAAGAGGACAAGACAGAGTGAGTATAATGGGGTCGTTGTGAAATTGCTTTGTTGTCGTCGTATCTTGAGTGGATTCGGTTTTTTTTTCTGAAGTTAGTTGTGTGTGACAATGTGCGTTGTTTTTAATTGATCAGAAGAGATAATGAGTCATCAGTGTAAGGATTTCAGTCGTGTTCATTCACCTGTCTCTGGTCGGCGTTCGTTCGTTCATTAATTCATTCATTGGTTTGTGCATTCATTCATTCATTCATTGGTTTGTGCATTCATTCATGGGTTCGTACATTCCTCACTCTTTTTACACGCCTAAGCCTTTTTTTCTTCTTCTCCGGCTGTGACTTGCCAGAAGAGAACCAAGCGGCTTCTCTCTCTGGGTTCATGCAGGCCGCTGAATGGGTCGCTCTCACGGGCCAGCCAGGCAGGCAGGCATGAGACCAGTTGTAGACGAGAGAGCACTGCCTCGGCCCGACCGTGCCGAAAACCGTGCGAGCGACCTTCGTCGTAATAATGACGAGCGTGCAGATGACTGACTGACTGAGAGCTCTACACACGCAAGCATCTGCGACATTCACGATTAAATCGAGAATACTCTCAGGGACAGAGGCGCACTCCCACGCGAGCAGGTTATCAGTCATTTCGCAGACTATCAGTCCATTTGCAGGCTATCAGTCATTTTGCAGACTATCAGTCATTTTGCAGACTATCAGTCATTTTGCAGACTATCAGTCATTTTGCAGACTATCAGTCATTTTGCAGACTATCAGTCATTTTGCAGACTATCAGTCATTTTGCAGACTATCAGTCAGTTTGAAGACAATCGGTCATTTTGCAGACTGCTGAGTACTGTCAGCCAACCGTTCCAGTTCCTCGCTCCAAACAAGTACTCGAAGGATGTGAAGATGGAAAAGAACGAGGGAGAATGAGTGTGCAAACACTCCGATGTTCAGTTTATCCACGTCTCTTGCTGTCATTTTTCCATTTTTATTGGACTGGAGAGAAGATAGAAAGACCGTCTGAAGAGGCTACTTTCTCGCGCTTTTTGTACTAACGATTGCTACTCCTCGGCCACATGTAGATTTTTTTTACTATGTATTATTATTATTTATATCTTCTTTGCATACTTGTGGTGTAGATACTGCAGACTGTTTCTCTGTACCGGTGGTTGCATCTGTCCTTGAACTTCTCCCTGCTCCAGGTTTCCACCGATGTTCTTGCCAGAAAATTCCATATCCGTCTTCTGCTCTTTGACCTTTCGCGTTGCCCCAGGTGAGTTCTTTTTTTTGTCACGAAAGCTGCAATCTTCTGGCAAAGTCTTCGGTTATGGTAGAGGTAGACTTCAGTAAGGCTATTATCTTTTGTGCTAACTTCAAAACTTCGCGCCTCTCTGTCGGACAACAAAGCGTTTTTGGCGGTTAACAATGGGCTATTTATGTTAGTTCGCAAGGAAATTGTTGTATGCATGCATGTATGTATGTATGTTTGTATGTATGTATGTATGTATGTATGTATGTATGTATGTATGTATGCATGCATGTATGTGTGTATGTATGCCTGTATATATGTATTTATCGATTTTTTGATTTGTGCACGATCGTCAGACTTTTCCGCGTCACCTTACTGCAGCAATGTCATGTCACACTTATCGCTTATAATTATCAAGTCTCACCTGTCACACCTCCAAAAGTGTCGCATCTCACGTCACGCCACACACATACAGGCTGTCATTGCTCGTTCGCATCATCAAGGTTTGCATAATACCATTAAATCATTAATGTTGAATTTATTGGTCAGAAAAGAACTTCCTATTGTTTGTTTTATTGTGTGCGTGTGGATTGTTTTGTTGTCGCTGCACATCCCTTCCGGCTGTTCTTTTGATGTGTCTGTGTCTGAGCTAAATTATTCTTTTGAATAACCATTTATAGATCTATTTATAGACATCTTTAATGTTGTTTTTTTCTTTCTTTCTTCTTACTACTTCGGTGGAATACTAAAAGCCGATTGGTCACGCCATATACAGTAGTACTAGCGAGCGTCTCACGCACTTTGCTCTCAATTCCTGCAGTATTAATCGCTTAGAGTTACACAAAACTTAGTAAACAATTTTTTTTTAATAAATATCAATTCTGTTATAATTTATAAAATTCTCAATTATATCGATATCGAGAGACATGTAGCCGGCGCTAGCCGGTGCAAGTCCTGGCAGTCGAGCATGCGCGACTTCAAGTGAGTCGCTAACTTCGGCTACTAGCTCGTCCGCCGGCTCAGACTTATTTATCGACTTTCTAAGGAAATCCGAGAAAGAGAGAGAGAGAGCATTCAAGGCTATTAAGAAGGTTGTGACTGGTGCAAACTATGTTTCGACCCAGCACTTCCCAGTGCCCGTTCGATGTTCTCTATATTAGATTGCACTAGTCCCGGCTTGCCTAATAGCCCACTGTCGTATGTTTATATGATCAGCCGGCGCCGAAGTCGGTTTTTCTTCGGCGCTATAGAAAGACGAAAGAGGCATGTTGTGTATAGGTGACGGCGTTTTTATTGGTGTTTTGATTTTCTTATGTGTGTAAACTTTAAGATTATTTATGCGACTGACTGCTGCGTTGACATAGCGCGTTGTTGTCATAAATCGGGCAGAAGACGATCTCTCATGAGAGATCAAAAAAGATAACAAAAATCATCATAGCTTCTCAAGGACGTTAGCTAAAAAAAAATCAACTATTCCCCTCCCCCAGTCGCTATAAAAGAGCGTACATTAATTTCAAAAATGTTTGTGCCGAAACGGCTGAGTGGGAGGATTGTCTCTCGCCCTTGGTTTTCAGCTTTCATTCATCCACTTCTGCCCGTTACAGAGCCTATTGCTATAGCAAAGAAAGAAAAAAAGTTTCTTTTGTTTACAGGCTCTGGGTGCATGCACCTAGTTTAGTTAGTCCTGACTCGAACTCTCAGTGCAGATTAGCACTGTTAGTAGTTAATTAATTGATTAATATAATTGCATGTAGCTGTGTTAGTTAGTCGAGCGATCAAAGCTTTTTTTTTTAAATTTAATTTTGTAGCTCCAGCAACTGGCTTGAAATTAAAGAATCGATGCTTATGATATATATCTCTCTCTCTCTCTCTTTCTCTCTCTCTCTCTCTCTCTCTCTCTCTCTCTCTCTCTCTCTCTCTCTCTCTCTCTCTCTCTCTCTCTCTCTCATACTAAATATGTTTAGTTTGCATGATCTCAATAAGTCATTATTTCATCTAACAAGCGAAGCAACGTAGTTAGGTAAAAAGGTAGCTATTGTTATGTAATGCGTTAATTAGTTAATGAGTAAGCGATTAATCACTAAAAATATCACTGGGAACAAAAGGTAGACCCAGACATAGGTGTGTGTGGACGTATAGGTACTACAGGTACTACAGGTATTCCAACTTGTCGCGTTTATTCTCGCACAAAGGTGTCGTTGTCACGCTTTAGCGAGGTTTCTTTTGCATTTCAAAAATGCATAAATCCAGCTAGGTTGTTAATATCAATAATAGAGAAAGGATTTCTTCATGATTAGAGTGCTTATTTCGTATACAGGCGAACTCGCAGATCAAATAACATTTAATTTAAAACTACAGCAAGTTGAGTCATCTCTAAAAAAAATAGATTTTCTGTTCTTTGTTTCTTGTTCCCGGCGCTGCTGTGTTGTATTTGACAAAGTGGCGCCCTAATGCTGCGACCTTCACCTTCACCTTTAGTTTCATACGAAAAATCCTCGCTTCTTTTCATGACTTACGACAGAGAGCGTCAAACGGCTCGCATCGTTTACTATTCTACGTAGCTGTCGTTGCTGTCGCTGCTGCCACTGCTGCCGTTGCGGTCACTGCTGCCAATGCTGCTGCGCTCCTCTTTTATAGATCTTTGACACAATGCGATCTTCTTTCAAGCACCCGATTGAATAATACGAACAAGGAGCTGTTTAGATGAATTCTCTTCTGACTCGTCACCAGGCACGAGCGCAGGTGACAACAAAAAAAAGGCGCCAAACTTTTCAAGCGCGCGTGCGTCGCACCTGCCGTTGCATTGTTCGAGAGTTGGAAATTAGTTATATTATAACTCGAAGAAGAAGGTGAGTCGTGTAGTAACAACTAGCGCTCGCTACACAGAGAGAGGAAACTTGCTGCTTATTTGTTAACTTGTGGTCGGATGTACGCTCCTAGTCTGAAGTTTCTTTGGTATAACTACTACTAGCCAGCGGCTGTACACGTATAGCCGAGATCCGTCGCCGCCGGTACGCCGAAATTCAGAGCATCTCAGCTGAGTCACGTCGCTAAGGTCGAATCCTGTGCAGATTGGTTTTTACTTGATATTCAAATTGCACTGTTTTCGGCCTCGCGTACCTGACTCGATCGACTTTTACACGTGGTCTTCCGATACGAGGGAAATAAGAAATAAGAAGAAATATCTAGCGCCAATCTGGAGAAGAAGAAGAAGAAGAGTATGGAACAGGTAGATCGTGGTAGGCAGGTAAGTCAAAAGCAACAATTGTTTGTTTGTTTTTAATCCATGCGTTTGATATTTTCATTTAAGTTTATTAACCTATCAATCAACTCGCAGGTAAGAAAACGAAAAGGTGTTCAGTTTGACACCTTTCCTTGCTTCAAGAAATTCATCATCAAGCATCAACCGGTTCTGATTAAACAGGTATAATAGTACATCATGCTGTTAATCTCCGGCCAGATCTACGTAAATAATAGGTACTCAATAACATTCTGCACCTGGAAAAGTGTGTGTGTGTGTGTATGTGTGTACACGCGAAGTCTGTGATCGGTTGAGAATGTGTAATCTATAGCAAATGAAAACGTAACATCTCCCAAGATTAACAAACATACAATTCCCAACCAATAAACGTTTGCGTTCGTCGTTTCAATGAAAATCGATATTTCTTCAACGTAGGTTCTTAGTAGCATCTTACTTCTGTAATGAATAAATGAGAATTTTGGTCGATAGTCTTCTCTTCGCTAAATAACTAAATATCATCAATCGAAACTAAATATTAACAACAGCAACTGACAAAAGATATATATATATATATTTATAAACACTGATCGACAACAAACAACAGACTGCTTCACATGTGTAGTAGAAAGAACTATAATGCTCAAACAACAATACTAAATGAACAATACATCAACATCTACCCAATGCAAGACTTTTTTGAAAAAACAACGGTAAAGAAGTTCATCATCGTCATCATAACTGCAATCAATCAATATTATATCGATATGGGATCGGTCGACAAGCAATCCAAGAAGAACGTTCGATTGAAAACCAATTGAAATTTAAATACATATTTTATAATCAACCAATCAATCAATCAATCAATCAGCCAGTCCAATGCCCCATGTAAGGATTAGATATATATGTATATACATATTCATAAAGATAACATACAGCCACGAAGCAACTAATAATTATTTTTACAGGATCATCAAAACTGTTTTTTTTTTCAAAGTCTCTAATCTCAAGCTTCATAGAACGGCCTCAATTGCTGCCCGGCCACAATAACCAGTATCAGCAAAGCATCGAGTTTTTATCAAACTTATGAACATCAACAACAAAATTGTTTGTTTAAACTTTGTGAAAAAAAAAGTTTTTTTATAGTTTATCAGACGTGTTTTGTGTTCCTAAAGTTGTGTCAAACCAAAGAAAATTTAGCGCTATTTAAAACAAATTGCAAAGCAATAAAACCATATATAAAAAATTTAAAGTTATATTAAGAACAAAAATCAACAAAGAACTGAACTAAAATCTACACAATATGTAACAACTGAACAAGACAGCACCGTAGCGACACCTAGCGATCAATAAATAAATACTATAACTTTTTTTTTTCATCGGTAGGAAACTGGCGCAAGATCCTTCTTTTAAACACGAATGTTTATCATGCAATCGTTAAAAGATCATATGAACGTGCCTCATCTATAACTAATAAATAAATAAATAATACATTTTTATAAATGCTCCACAGATGCTGATGCCATTAAAACACACACAGCATAGAAATCATGTCGAAAACTGCGACCGGTTTAACCACCGATCGTTGTCACTGCCATCGTCACCGCACCTAGAATAAATGTCACCATGGTTACAATAATCTTAGTTTTATAAAAAAAAAAAATTCACGTGAAGCGATAAAGCGAGATTTTCATACGAATGATGACGGACATTGTGACTTGATTTCCACTCCCTGATCGACAAGTTAATTCATCATTGATTAACTATGCACCTGATACAAATAATAATAATAATAATAATAGTAATAATAATAATTATCATGATAATAATTATCATAATAATAATTTGCATATACATGAATAATTATTGATGTCCACGACTATTTACAGTGTAATTAATATCATTAAAAATTCAACTCGAACGAACATAATTGACCAGCCCACTCATCGACACGAACGAAGAGCTACAAAGCAAGCTCTTCGGCATACGCAGGGAGCTCATAAGTAGCTCATCAATACAAACGATTACAATAAAAAAGTATTTCAAGCAACTGCCGATATCCTATTGGTCGACCCCATCCCATTAAATTGACCAATCGCTCTCCTCCTCCTCCTCCGCGACAATGGTTCCACCGTAGGACTTGAAGTGTTCATGCGTTTAGAAGTGAGAGAAAGAGAAAAGAATCATTTGATTGAAATAATAAAAAAAATACAAAAACTGGCCGAATTGTTGGCACGAATCAAACGAAACACACTGTAATGAACAAAGAACACGGCAACTGAACAAAACAAAATTCGACAGAAAATTGCTAGATTTTGTATAATGCGTTTTAAATCGAAAATTTGTCACATTATACAAAACATTTCAAATTTATATTCATCATAAACACTATTAATTACAATATTCACCAAAAGCATCATTGTTTAAAATATTCATGAGAAAAATTTATTAATTGTAATATCCGTGAGATATTCGATAAGTTATGACATTCATGAGGACCACAACATGTTAAAATATTCCAAAGATACCTAACAAATTATAATATTCATGTCAAGTATTACTAATCGATATTACAACAGATTAAACGAACCAGTATAAAGTCTTAAAAGCTTCAATTTGAAATTCAAAACAATCCAAGAGCAATGCCATGCCCCCTCCCATCCACCTCTCGAACGCAAGCACAGGGCGTACAACTACATAAGACGTAACCTTGGATGCCTGCTAGCGACAACAAATACTAAGCAGCACTGGACCAATGACCTCCACTTGCAAGGTCACCACAATCCCTGTAAGTTTCTCGAGCCAGAGACGCTCTCTGCTTTGAACACTAGCAGAATAGCGCTAAAGTAGGAATCCACCTCCTGTAGTTGTACCTGTTGAACTTCTATTGAAGGTGATTCACCAGGTAATTATTAAAATAACTTTTTATTAGCTTTATTGATTACAATACAAACAAACAAACAAAACAAAAACTGATAAAAATTTAAAACAGCAAAACAAGCTCATCGTAAATAATAATGAAAAAAAAAATTAAAACTACAACTAAAACGAAATACAAAGCATGCAAATTAAAATTTGAGAAAAAAATGGCAACATCAAATCAACATCACTTCTCTCTCTCTCTCTCCTTTTCGACGTTCAAAAGTCAGTCCATGTACAAGATTTATTATATATTTATAAGGAGTTCTGAAGTAGGAAAAAACAGTGTGTGAAAGAGAGAGAGAGAATAAAATAGAAAGAGTAAGAGAAAAAGAGAGATAATCAGAGTTAGGAAAGAGTAGAATAAAAAGTTGCAGAACGAAAAATATTTATTTGATAAGCTGTGTAATTCAGTGAAGTCTTTTCTTTTTACGAAATGCGATGTTTCTAAACGCCCCGCCGTTTCGACCCCGCGTCACGGGTCACACGCGAGCACAAACCCTCAGAGAGGTATTCGGAACGTCCGATGAACAGCAGACGGCGGTGAGCAGTCGCAACAAAAACAACACTTAACAACAACAACAACGGTGATTGATGATTACCAACAACAAAAGTTGAACACTGCAACAAAGAAGCAGAAGCATAATTTAAATTATAATATTATAATTATAAACATGGTGGTGGTGGTGCTGATATCGATACGCATCGTGAGGAGAATCGAGTAAAAATCTTGCAGTTCAAACGTTCACATGCAGCTCATAAATACACGAGTACACACGCACACTGAAGCACAGCTCGCAGAACTAGATTCAAAACAAATAGAAAGTTATAACATTATTTACTGATGATTATGACTATACATATAACATACAAATGCTTATATCAATATTTACTGATGATGATGATGATAGCTATACATATAACATACAAATCTTTACCGATTGAAGAAATCAATCATCATCACGTTCAATCACAAACGATCAAAAATATCAAACACGCGTGCGCGACGGCCGCGAACAACGCGTGTTGCGATATCGTAATCTTGGATCGTCCGAATCAAAATCAAGGAAATTTCCGCATTCGATTAAAAACGAAGCCGCTGCAAGAATTACTCAAGGATAAATACACGGAGCCAGTCTCGCTGCTGCATCTTCAGATCTTCGGACTCATAACGATCGGGTTGTGACTAGACAGGAAATCGTCCCATTCGGTCTCGGTTTCTACGATACTTTCAATGCGTTCTGCCTGCCGGGTAGTCGGTGACGCTTTTCCTCTTCTGTACTTCTGGAAAAAATTTTCCCGCGAGACTCACGTAGACTCGGAGTCGCTTCCGTCCGTGGAGCTGCTGGAGCTGTCAGAGCTGGATTCGCTCACCGATCCGGGACTGACTTGCTTCAAGGAGCTGCTTTGTTCATCTGTAAGTTGGTCACATAAATGAACTAACGTAACTAATGTGTCACTGCAGCGTATCTGCGATGATGGAAAGAAAATATGAAAGAAGAATAAACAAATATATATCGATATATATATATATACATATATATTTGTACAAAATTTAATTTAATACAAAATGCTAAAAAAAGAATAAAATATCAAATAAAAACTTGAAATGCCTCTTTTGCTTTGCTTTCTCCCGGTCGAAGCGGAATGGTGCGCCACTTTCTGACCGGAGTTCTTTCCGGAAAGAGTCTGCTGCTGAGGTGCTGCCGGCTGATCCTCGACGCTGTTTCGATTGGCTGCTGCTCTCTTTCCTGATTAGGTTAATAAGTTAATAAAGCGCCATTTAGACGAAATCAGCAGTCCAAGAAGTTGATTTTCTCAGTTTCAAAAGTACAGTAAAAGTCTGGGAAGAGAGGATACCCTCTGGGAAGAGCAAAAGTGTCCGCTTCTCGTGCCTGTCCGTTCTCCGGGGACAAGCTACTATAAATAGGCCAGATGCAAATTTAAGAAATTCCATTCCGAACAAAAGTGTCCGATGCTTTTACTGTACTGAGAGAAAATATCACATTGAAATTAAAAAGAAACAGGCCTAACCCCCGGAGGAAGGAGCCGTTGGTGGCTGCTGCTGCTGATTGGTCGTCGGTCCCGTCCCTGCCGAGGGGATCGGAGGAAGTATCTGGGCCTTGGAGCGTGGTTTCTTCTTAAGGCAGGAGGTCACGTAAGCTTCCAACTCCCTCAGAGTGGACGGCTTGAGCGTCTCGAAGTCGATCTCGATCTCGTCCGGATTCGAGTCCTTGAGCGAGGGCTCGCGAGACTGGATGATGTGAACCACTTTGCCGAGTTTCTCGCCTGCACACGAGACACGATGATAACAACAAGCAAGCGGGCTTATTAATTCTTACGGGCCAATAAAAAAGCGCGCAGACAATCGGAGCGGCCGTCGCGACCTACCGGGGAGCTTGTTTATGTCGAGACTCAGCTGTCTCTTCTCGTCGTACGTCATCGGCTTGCTGTTGTCCTCGTCTTCGCTGTCGAACACGAACACGTTCCCGATGGGAGGTACGGGGGTCAAAGTGCCGCCCGCGACGGCTCCACCCGCGGCTAGCGTTTTGTCCTTCTTCTGTCCGGCCGACCTGGGGTTAGCGGGCTTCTGGGGGACAGCGGGAACAGACGTGGCGGCCATCGCGGCCTGGGTGTTGGGCTGATTGGCCGCCGGCTTCTTCGGCGGCGTCGGGGCGTGTGCGGCATTCCTCGTGCTCGCCCTGCTGGGTATGGTCTGAAAAAAAAAGTTTCTAAATAAGTTAATAGAAACTAAAACACAGCGGAACTCTGGTTCTGTACGACTCACAAACTAGACAACAATCGGAACTCGAACCCATTTACCTGTTTTGCTAGCTTCACGACTAACCTAGAACCAAAAATTAGTTTTTCAGTTACCTATACAATGCATGCCACCGTGCGTACCTGTGGATATTTTGTCTGCTGCTGAGCTGGAAGCTGCTGCTGCATTGGGGTGACCAGGTGAACTGGCGGGGGATGACCGGAGGGTGTCAGCAGGGGCGCCTGGTCAAGGTGGGAGAGGTTCGGGTCGACGTGGGGGCTTCTATTGTTGTTGTTGTTGTTATAAAGTTGCTGCTGCTGCTGCTGTTGCTGGTGATTGGCCGGGAGAGACGTAGAGTCGTTGGCATTATTGAGACTGTCGGCAGCTTCTCCGGAAGAGATCTTCTTCTGCCTCCTCTTGTTCCTCTCCTCGACGCGACGGTAGTGCCGCTCCGTCATCAGGTTCAGTCTCTCCTGCGCCGTCCTCAGCTATCAAAGGTTAACAAGAGAGAGAGAGAGAGAGTGAGTGGAGCAGTTACGTAGGGGTTGTTTAAACAGCCATTCATTAAATAGTAGCTTAGCATGAAAACCTTAAAATAGTTGTTTCAAAATAATAATAATAATTTTAAAAACACCAAGGTATGAGATCTAGACACCTTCACTTAAAAAGCTAATTGATAATAAAACATTCTTGGTCGATTGTTGATCCATGATGGATGGCGCTCTGTGATTTGACTACAGTGCTTAAGAGTTCCAAACCCTCGTGAAAAAGTTAGTAGCCGAGCCGCGTGGTCAGTCCAGAAGACCCCGCCCCGCTCTATTATTCTCACCCTCTCTGTTGTACGACTAACCTCTTCGTGCAGCCTCTTGAGCTTCTGCTCCCTTTCCACTTCGTCAAAGTCATCGTCAGAGCTGTCGTCGTCGTAGATCATGTCGCCGATCTTCAGTTTGTTGCGCTGGTGGGGGAGGTCGCGACCCGGATGGAAGGGGGTCTGGGCGTACTTCAGCTCGAATACGTCCTGAAAAAAAACGTTTTTAGAGAAAAAAAATATCAGAGGTTGATGACCACCGTTATTTATTACATGACTCCGTGCGAGCAGATTGGTTCTAAAAGTGCGAGAGGGAACTGAAAGCAAAGAAAACATCCAATCCTAGTAGCTTAATGAGAATAAATAAATGATTAGAAATCAAATGGCAGATCAGTCATTTAAATATATATAAAAAAAAATTACATTGAACAGATGTATGTGATTTATAGCATAATTAAAGAAAATATTCAAGAATGTCTTTCTAACTCCTCGAAATATACGCTGATAAAATTTAAATTCCACCGCAAGTTCAGAAGATCAAGAAATATAAAATCATCTACTCGAGCTCACCTGAAGCTTCCTGGCCATGTTAACGACGTCGCTACCTGCCGGATTGTACCTGTAGCAGTTCGTGAAGATGAGGCGCACGTCGGCCGCAAAGTCGCACGGAAATTTGTACTCGTCGCCATCCATTTTGCGCTAAAAAAAAAGAAATAAAAAAAAAGAATAAACCACATGTCATCTATCTAAAATAAAGAAATAGAAATAAAACCACATTCGTTACTTAATCAATGTGAAACATGCATATGAATATAATCATTCATACATTCTTACACACACATAAAGACATGCCCATTAAGACAAAGATAACACACGCACATATATTTATGCACATTCACACAAAAGACGCACATACACATATATACATTTGCAGAAAGACACACACACATACACATATGCACATTCATACAAAACTCACACATAAATATACACATTCATATAAAAGACACGTATACATTTATGTACATTCACAAAAACAAACACACACAAAAGACACACACATACATGCACATTCACAGACAGAAAGACACACTGACATACACAAATGCACATCCAGAGAGACATACACAGTATACACACACATGCATATACATATACATATACATTACATGTACATATATGGACATCAACACAAAGACACACACCTTAATGGTTCCGAGATCCATGGGACAAGTGATGCGCTCGTGGTAATCTTCCAAACCGAGCAATTCTGCATCCACTGGCTGATAAAACGGCCATGCATATCCCTGAATAAATCAAATAAAAAAAAATAACCAAAAATAGATAATTTGATAAAGTTAATTGATGGATTTCAATTAGACAGTCTGGTAATATAATTACACAAACTTTTTGAAATTGCTTTTTAAAATTAGCGTGAAGAAAATTTAGTCAGACTTTAAAAAATAACTTCCTATATTAGTCATCATCATTAATCACATTAGCCACTAATGCAACAACAACTACTACTACTACTACTACTACTACTACTACTACTGCTGCTACTACTAATACTACTACTACTATCACTACTATAACTCACGGCATGTTTCTTGCTGAAAAGCTCCTTAAGTACTTCTTTACAGTACTCGAGGGCATCCTGTACGCTGTACATCTTCAGCTTGTCGTACTTGGTTTCGCAGTCCATGGCAGACGACTGATCTTGCTTGACCTCGCCGGCTTGTCTCGATTCGCCATCCCCCACCGCCATGGGAACGGGGGCAGCGGGAGCGTCCTTCCGGAACTTCCTGTTGGATTCGACGGGCGCGACAGTGGCTGTTTTTTTGTGAGGCTGAGACTGCTGCTGCTGCTGC
The DNA here is from genome assembly GCA_963978895.1 of Erpobdella octoculata. NCBI lineage: Eukaryota > Metazoa > Annelida > Clitellata > Hirudinida > Erpobdellidae > Erpobdella > Erpobdella octoculata. The sequence goes on from OZ022245.1 coordinate 27,261,922, forward strand.
AAGGAGCCGTTTTGTTGAAAAGTAGATGGGGACGGACCGGGGATCGGACCGGGGTGAACGGGCGATTGAAAATTTGGCATGGTGGCTGGGGCACCGACTTGGAGTTGCGGAGGAGCAGAAGGGAGGGCTGTCATTCCTTCTGTTTTCCTCTTGACACCCTTTTTGACTTGCTGGAATATCATACGACTAATCAATTCTCTTCAAAGACACGAGAACGGCATTTTTAAATCAAAAACGCAACACAAATTGCAAACAAATTCATCACAGAGCCTCCGTGCCGAGAGAGAAACTACAACGAACGTCATCATTAACAGACATCATCATCATCGTCCAATCACGCGAGACAACTCACCACCACTCTTGTCGAAATGTCATCCGACTTCGGAGACGGCGACATCGGAAGCTCCGGCTTCAACGCCGGCTGGTGCGCTCCGAGATCCAGCTCAGGTCTGATGCTGCTGCTGTTATTAACGTTTTCATTATTGTCCGCCATCGTCACCTGTTGAGTGCCGCTCGGTTTGGCAGAGTCCGTCTGCGACCTCGTGTCGTTGTCTTCTGCCCCTACGGAGCCTCCTGGTTGCCTGGCAGCGGTGCTTGAAGACCTACTGCTTCCGGAAGATTTTGACTTTTTGGCGGGAGGTGCCTCAAATATTTCCTTGAAGGTAAACAAAACGGTATTTGATTCACTGCTTTGACAATTATTCAAAGAGATTTTTTTTAATGTGACTATACTGACATAAAAAGTTTAATAAATATTCAAATGATTCTTAAAAAAAAGCCATTTAAATGTAAATATATTAACTTCTTTTGGCATGGATCCCAGTTTGTTGATGAACAGATTTTCGAGCGCTTGACACATAATGACAATATCCTTGATTACAAAATCGAAAATTGGTTATAAATCAATCGATCAAGTTGATTATATTTTATTAGTTTGGTGGCATTTCACGAGCGATTGAGACTGAAAATTTCAAAACGCTGCCGAAGCAATATCGACCGAGAATGAAGAACTCCACATGCATAATTAATCTTCATGTTTATTCATCAGATCATGTTTATTCATAAACTTACATGCTATTAATAATCATGCAAATGCTCATGAATATAAATAACACCATCAACATATCAACCAATCAACCGCTGATTTCAAAAGCCACTCACACCAACCTCCCCCGGCTTGTTGTAGGTGTAGCAGTTGGTGAACATCTGGTTGAAGTCTCGGATGCACTCCTGTGCCGACTTGTAGAAGTTCGACTCCAGTCGTTTTCTGATGGTTCCCATGTCCATCGGATTTTTGATGATTTTGTAGTAGTCCTGTGGAGAAGGTATGAAGGATAATGATTGATATAAGCATAACGGCAACATCGGTGCAAAAACATAAATTTTTTTATAAAAAATGTTTATACAGAGTTTATGATTCTGAGGTGCCCGATATTTGAAACGGAATTTTATTTATTTAATCTGTCTTTTGAAATGAGACCTGGGTGATTTTTTGAAATTAGTTTGGCATGCCATTGTTATAATTATAAATTCATCTTCAAAATTAGGGTCGAAATGACTAAATATTTATGACACTGTGAAGACACAAAATAATTTATATTGCTGCTGAGCAACAATCAATCTGATATTCAAACGAGCACCCCACCGGTAAGTTCAGCTTCCTGTCATCCACTGGACGATGGAATGGCCAGGCAAACTGATGCTTCCACAGGGCCTTGAGGACGACCCTCTGAAGGTACCTCAGCTGGTTCGTGTTGCTGTTCGGCAAGCTTCCACCCTTTCCAGTCAATGCAGACTTGTTGGACGAGCAGTCGTTGAAACTTCCGATACTGTCCTCGCTCTCCAAGCCATTGTTACTCATGCCGTCGACTTTTTTACTTGGTGCAGACATCGCACTCTCTGACCGGGTAGGAAACGACAAGCGATGAGATCTGACAATGGAAGGGACGCTATCGAATCTTACAATATATTATATTTTTGTGGCTCGTCGAATGAATGCAGAAGCCACTAATCGACTAATCCGACGAGGACTCGTACAGTTTCGACGGATCGAGCTCGAAAACAAGACCACGACTGCAAAAATTAAGTTTTGCAGCAAGAAAATGGCTGTTCGACAAGTGATTCTTTATTCGATTTATGAAAATCCCCGTTCAAACTTTCTCTGCGACATCCATAATGAATGGATACAACATAACTACGAGCACAATTGGTCTAATAAAGTTTTTTTTTACTGAAAATAATTTTAAAATAAAAATATTTATTTAGAAATATTTAAAATCACGATTAAGACACAAAAACAAATGGCGGATGTAAATTAAATTACCTAAAATTTAACATTTTTAAATAAAATGTTTCTGTTTTAAATATTTTTAATTATTTTAAATAATAATAGTAGTAGCAGAAAATTTAATATTCAAATCATGTTATCAGGCATTCGCTAGACATTTTTCTTAACTTCGAAAACCAGGGATGGCTGAGTATACCCATGTAATTATACAATTTCTAATCCAGATCAATGACATTGGATGAATTGAAAATATTGAAATAGTTAAAAAATTGCATAGCGCAAAATTTAACAGTTTAACTTACAATAATTTTAATTGTTTGAAAACAAATTTGTCAGATATTAAACGAACGTCTTATAAAGTTTATTCGTAGCGTAATAATGTGTAACTAATTAAAAATATGTAAGTTTAATCATTTTGTTTAAAAAAAATTATTAAAAAGCCTGATCACAGTCATAAAAAGTTAATCAAAATGTATTGAAAAACAAGTAAGTTAGTTTAATTAAAAAAAATAATGATAATGAAATAGAAATGTCATAAATGAAGTGCTACAAAGTCAAGCGTGATAATTTGAAAGGGAAGAAAAAAACGTTAGCGGATCACTTGACATCGGTGCGACCCGAAATCCGAGCATCAAAGGGGGATCATCTCGAGTACCTTTATTATTTCACGATGTAATAAATGAGCGCAGAAAAGAAAGAAAGTAAGACAAGGAAAGACCATATTTAAACAGAGAGGGAGGAAATGGAACGGGAAAGGAAGACAGTGAAGAAAAGAAACGAAAAGATTTATTTAAACTAAAATAAATAAATACTGTCCTCGGCGTTGATGGCCATAAAAGTTAAAGCGGTAAAGGTCAACCCGATGATCTCCTGGAGCTGATGCCTGGACACGTATGGAAGCTGCCATAATCCCCTGTGATGTATGCTCATCTTTGCTAACAAATTCTCATCTGGATCATGACGGGAAATGAAAACGAAACGAATGGGCGAGAAAATTGAGGATGTGGACACTGGAAGGGCGGGGTGGAGGATATGGGAGACAGGCTGGGATATGATCTTCAAAATAAAAATCTTTTTATTTTGCTATTTTTTTAAAATAATTTTCCATCGCACAAATGCATTAATTTTAAACTAAGCTAACGAGGCTTACATACATACATACATATTTTTTATCATATTATTATATATATTACATAAAGTCACTACAGGTCGGCCATTTAATAAAAGAGTCACACCGAACGAAACTCAAACAGACACGAACATAAAGATAAAGAAAGCAGGCGACAGACTGTCAAATACTTGTGGACGTCATAAGTAAACATAAGCAGACACAGTTCTTATGTTGTTCGACAATGTTTGATCATGTTTTTTCATCAGACCAAAGGATTATATATATATATATATATATATATATATATATATATATATATATGTATATATATATATATATATATATGTATATATATATATATATATATATATATATATATATGTATATGTATATGTATATATATATATATGTATATGTATATGTATTTATGTATGTATGTATGTATGTATGTATGTATGTATGTATGTATGTATGTATGTATGTATGTATGTATGTATGTATGTATGTATGTATGTATGTATGTATGTATGTATGTATGTATGTATGTATGTATGTATGTATGTATGTATGTATGTATGTATGTATGTATGTATGTATGTATGTTACAATTTGAGTGTTTTATATTTGTTTATTTTCTAAGTAACTTCTTTACTTCAAAATACTCGATCATTTATATTGATAATGTTAGTTAAATCCCGTATTAGCAATAACATTCTTATTAACGAACAACAAGAACTGGCCAATTTGGTCACGCGTCTCCCCCTTAACGACCGTCGCTAAGGTCCATTAATTGCCACTCGGATGGGCGGAAGTTGCGTCACTACGGAAAAAGAAGAAGAAGAAAAGATAACAAATGCATAACTGGCAAATTAGCGAACCAGGAATATCCCGACTAGATCACGTACCTATCTGGAAGAGATGGTAAGGAGGAGAATGGCAGAATAAAATGGGAGTGCAAAAAAGTGCGAAAATGTGCGGTGCATAACGATGTGCTTACCTACCTCTAGTAGATTTTTGTCCCGTATAAAAAACTGAAATAAGAGAATTATAAAAAAAAACTATTTATGTGTAATTGATTATTAAAATCTAAAGAATTTAATTTATTTTGTTTGCTCTTTTAGGTAGTTCAGGTAGGCGTGGCGAGTAGGCAGTTAATTAATAAATTAAGGTGGACACGGATGGCTGAGTGGTTGTCGGTGGTGGTGGCGTGTCATTTCTTCTGGCTATGCGAACCCATTAAGACCGGTTTATATTGAAATTTGTAGATTGAAATGTGTCTGTGAGTGTTATGTGTGTTGTGTGGATGTGGGTGTGAGTAAGTAGTTTTTTTAAATACCTTCAGACGATATTTTGTTTATATAACTTTTAATTATTGCAAATTTATATATTTTTTAAATATAAAAATGAAGGATTAGCTAAACTTGAAAAAATCATTCTTTTTCATTTACTCAATTTATTAAACCTTTAAAAACGACTTTACGACCATCAATTTTATATTTCTATGCACACAATCACATGCACACATACACACAGTATAACACATCGTTTTTCCCAATAACACCCACACTACACTCAAAGCCCATTATTATCTTATTATTTATCTTTAAAAACGTAACATTTTATTTAAAAAAATTAGTTGATCAAATGTATCTAAAACAAAACTATAAATAATTCATGATAGAAATTGAATGGATTAATACGGATATCTTGTCCGAAAAGTTGTAACCGTTGCCGCTCCGGCAACCAATGGCTTGACCGTACATGGAAAGATCTGCCAAGCGATTGGACTACTGGCAATGTAGGCGTGGTCTCAAATTCAAAACAGCCAATAAGTTTCTGTCACAGAGTTTTCATTGCAAATGTGAATTTTAAAGAAACTAATGAATTAGAAATTAGTACTACCTGGAGTCCGGAATACATCCAATAGAATACGTGAGAGAATACGCAATCTATTTGTTTTTTAAAAGAATAATCTGCTTCCGATCTTGGACTATGTAGTAGTTAGTAAGATTTTATTTAGAAGTTTCAACATATCGGTTATTGGTTTTGATTTTGATGAGTTAACAGCCAGACTGGAACCGTTGTAATGATACAGCTGAATTTGGGTGAGACGTGGATCGAGTGTAAGTTTAAAACCCAGGATTACATTAACTAATGTGGTCAATCGATCAGCTGCCTACAGAATTTATTCTATTAAAGCGGATATTAGAAGTAATCATTCGCCGAATACTTTGCAAGACCATCCGTAACTGAACCTCTCTAAAGGGTTCTGACCAGAACCGAAGTCAAGGCTAGGAGTGTAACCAAGACAAGTATCGAGAGAGTAAATTATATCCTTCAACATGAAGGACAAGTCGAAGAACGCCGCGAAAACACGGAGGGAAAAGGAGAACGCAGAATTCTACGAGCTCGCCAAACTTCTGCCTCTGCCCTCGGCCATAACAAGCCAGCTCGACAAGGCTTCCATCATCAGACTGACAACGAGCTATCTCAAGATGAGGGCTGTATTTCCGGATGGTTAGTTTGCAGTCTTTAAATAACATAAAATAATTTTAATATTATATTTTCTTAATTACATAGTGGTTGGTCTTTATATAATAAAAACAATTTTAATTATGTATTTATAATTACAATTGATCTAATAAATAATTATAAAGACTTATAAGCGAGAGATTTATTAGTAAAATAACTATAAATTAATTATTTATAACTTATATTATGTTAATTGGTTGAATAACATGCGTTTTAATCGGGGCAAGTGCACCCAACCCCATGTTTCGTCGTAGGTGGGGAAGGGTGGTGTTACCCTCAAAAGGTTTCACTATGGAGGATGGGTTGATACAACAAAACAAATCATTCTATTTGGTTATAAAAGATTAACAATGTTGTTAAAAGAGGATTTAAAATTCAGTATTCTATTAATAAAAAAAAACTACAAATCTCATTTTTGAATAAAGAATTACTTGCAAACAAAATCTCTCAATGATTGCATATTGTTAAGTAATAATTCAATGTTTACATTGTAATGGTTTTTTAAGGGAAGAAATATGCCGTGATTAGGTTATTGATTGATTGATGATGTGAGCCGTGTCAATAACGAATGAAAAAAAATTACATAATTCGATTTAACTGGGAAAATGGATGGAAGAGGCTAAAGGGGGGAAGAGGAGGTGGAGAAAGAAGAGCACTTTTGGAAAAGTTTCAGAACTCTCGCTGGTCGGGTAGACGGGCAGAAAACTGATTACAAGATTTCGCTTTAACAGACAGCAGACAACAGACGGGCGAGGCTAGTAAAAAGCGTGTAAAAAGTGGAAGCGGAATAGAATGCGGAAGAGGGAAGAAAACTGGGAAACCGGGAGAGTCGAGACGTGCCCGAGTAGACTCGGCTGAAGTTTTTGATCCCCGAGTTGAAACAAAATTGTAGCCCGAGGCCGATTCTTGAAATAAGGAGCAAATCGCAACACGCGAGCACAAGTCTACACACGCACATGTCTACACACACATTCACGCACACTAACATATTCTATTAATTATGATACAATTCGTCTGGTGATAATTTACAATTACACGTAACTGTAATGTGTATTATTAACTTATTGAGTAAGTACAAAGCTTGATGCGATGATGATGCTGAAGATAATGCGATGATGATGATGACGATGATGATGACGACGATGACGATGACGATGATGATGGTGTTAATGATGTCGATGATGATTATTTTCAATTGTTTCAACACGGATGGCTGACCATCCCGGCTTCAAAAAGAAGAGCACCAGGGCATCCCGAAAGGGTCTTGTTTCCTACGGTAATTAACAGGACTCTAAACGACCGCTTAGACCGGTAAATTAATAGCGCAGTTAATAGGTGAATTAATGATTGAATCGACTGGAAAGATGGTAAGGAAGAGAAAGAAAGAGAAGGAGAGAGAGAGAGAAAGAGAGAGAGGGAGGGAGAGAGAGAGAGAGAGAGAGAGAGAGAGAGAGAGAGAGAGAGAGAGAGAGAGAGAGAGAGAGAGAGAGAGAGAGAGAGGTACACATATAGGGTGGCAAACTTACGAAGTGGAAAGAGAGAACAGCCCCAGGCAAGTTTCATTCCATAGTAAGCTAGAGGGATTCCCCGTCATCATCATCATCATCACCGCCATCATCAACTTTATAATCTTTGTAAATAAACCATGTCCATATACGGTCAAACCACTATCGAATTGTTGCATTTGTTTATCGTGTAAATAAACGGTGGATTTATTTCTATTTTAGCAACAAATTCAATTCATCGTTCTATTAAATCATTTAAAGTTAATATAAGAATGTATATTAATAATAATATTTATTCATTAAACTGATCAAATTTTTTTTTATTAAATTAGTAATTTATGCCCATTAGATGAATACTGTGAATTGAGTAGCCAGATTCAAGTAGAACTGTCACAATTAGCTGGAAGAAAAAGAAGAAAAGAAGAGAGAGAGAGAAAGAAAGAGAAAGAGGGAGAGAACGAGTGAGAGAGAGAGAGAGAGAGAGAGAGAGAGAGAGAGAGAGAGAGAGAGAGAGAGAGAGAGAGAGAGAGAAAGAGAGAGAGAGAGAGAGTGAGAGAGAGAGGGAGGGAGGGAGGGAGGAGAGAGAGAAAAAGGGAATGGGAGAGAGCAAAGCAAAAGAGCTCGTTATGAGATTCAATTATCGATCCACGCTCCAGTGCTTCTTGACCGGGTACCGGTTAATAATAAACACCGATAGGGCACGCATCGACGATCATCGGGTAAACCCACGGCCGTCCAGCAGCTACTATTACTATGATACGATTTACAAATAAACATGCCACTGGATAGCCATCCTTATGAGTGGCATGAGTGCCCCCTAACATCCATCCATCCATCCATCCATCCATCCATCCATCCATCCATCCATCCATCCATCCATCCATCCATCCATCCATCCATCCATCCATCCATCTATCCATCCATCTTCATCAGATATTTTCCAACATCTTCCCACGCCTACGCCATATTGCTATTGTGATCATCATCATGACTTTGGGGTTGTTTTAAACCGGGCCGGAGATCACCTTGGCGACGAAATAAATCAACAAGATTTATTTTATACATGTTTACGATGAAATATGGGTGTTTACACCCTATTTATACTCTCTCTCCCCCTCTCTCTTTCCCCCTCTCTCTCTCCCCCTCTCTCTCTCTCTTTCTCTCTCTCTATCTCACTTTTTCCCCTCTTCCTGTCATATGTATCGGACACGTACATAGACACACAGCATTGTAAACACACACACACACAAACACACACATATATAATCGCTGTGTGAAATATTGCTATCAGATCTGATTACAAAGTACCTGCGGTCAAGAAGATCTATGCTTCAGGATTTGAACCCACGACGTACGTGCGCTCGCGTTCCCTAAGCATGTGTGATCATTCAAACACACCCATCTCCCTTTCTCCCCTTCTCTCTCTCTCGCTCTTCCTCTCTCTTTCTTTTTTTCTGTTCCGTTACATGGTGGAAGGTGTGTCCGAAGACTACAAATACGTTCTTGGAGATCACAGGAGGGCAGTTTAACGCAGCGTAACTCGCCTGAGCCGTCGGGCGCTATATCCAAGGTCATTTAATTACGATGATGATGATGATGATGGCGATGATAGCGATGGTGATGATACCGATGAGGACGGTGAAATATCTTGAATGTGGTTTTTGTTTTGGTATTGACTGTGCGATGAGATTGACGAATTGAGGGACAAACAACTAATAGCAAATATAATACTGTCGATA
>OZ022245.1:27271295-27412419 GCA_963978895.1 Erpobdella octoculata
GATGATGGTGATAATGGTGATGATGATGAGTAACAGTCCATGGAGGCCTGAATATATTATAACAGTCTTAACAGTGATGGTGTAAATAAGTCTTTAATAACTATAATCCATTGATGATGATGAAGATGATTTGAAATAATGGATTTCCGAAAACTGTGTCAAGTTGGCATGTAAAAGGTTTTGTATCGTAAAAGTAAAGAAAACAAAATAGAATAAATGAATGAATGAATGAATGAATAAATAAAATAAATAAATAAATAAATAAATAAATAAATAAATAAATAAATAAATAAATAAATAAATAAATAAATAAATAAATAAATAAATAAATAAATAAATAAATAAATAAATAAATAAATAAATAAATAAATAATAAATAAATAAATAAATAAATAAATAAATAAATAAATAAATAAATAAATAAATAAATAAATAAAATAAATAAATAAATAAATAAATAAACTTATTTATTAAAAAATAAAAATTAATAAATTAATATAACCGGAAAAATGACAATGAAAACAATTTTTTCGGTAGGGATTAGATAAAGAACCAATTATAATCGATTAGCAATGGGACTGATATTTTTCAGCTGTTCTAGAGAAAAAGAGAAGGATAGAGAGAAAGAGAGCTAGAGAAAGAGAGTGAGGAGAGAGAGAGAGAGTACTAACTACCACTAGCAGGGTGTTCTTTGATTCTCGGTAGTTGAAACCCATTAACAACCAACCTGCAAATCGTACAGCCCCCCCCCCCCCAACCGCCCCGGGGGCGAAGTTTAAAAACATTCACCGGTGTTCAACACGTGTTTTACCAGGTACCGAATTGGTTCAGAGAGGAATGGATGGATGAATTGATGGATGGATGGCTGGAAAAAAATAGATGATTTGTATTTATAGTATAAAGATAATAATTTTAAATTAAAAAAAACAAATAAGAAACTAATAATTTAGAAATATGAATATAAATAGATTAGAACTATTAATTTGTAACAAACAGCATACCGTAGCATTTCCATATATTAAGCATGGAAAAAATTCCCATAGTTTATGATGCACAATTCATCTACGTCATAGAACAAGAGTAAGAGTTGGTTAAGACGAAGTCCAGCCCTTTTAAATGTTGCCTCGTGAGAAAAAAAATCGTGGGTCCGCTTCCTGGCCAGTCTTGGAAGGATGGTGCCAGTTTGCTACAAAGCCATGGAAATCATTTTAAAGGATCGGCATCAACGATGACATTTCCAGATAAAAATCACAAAAAGGATATATAGAGACAAGAGAGATGGAGATAGAAAAAAAAAATAAAAGAGAAAGAGAGAGAAAGAAAAGAAAAAAGAGAGAGGCTTACACATAAAAAAAGGCAACCAGTCTATGGAAAAGTCCCTTTAATGTGGCAGTCCTATTATTGGAGTAAAAGAAATATTAACTCCATACATGCTGACGGCTTCATCAACTGCTTCTGGAAAACCCGGGAGCTTCAAAAGGAAAGGAAAGAAAGAGGTACTTCACTCCTACGACGACCAACAATAGGCTGCACGCGACCGTTCTCTATTTCGCAGGTCTTGTATGTGGTCGACCCACACATGCTGTCTTTTGTGTTTGTTCAATTTGTCATTCATAGATTGAGATATCCTATAAGCATTAAGCACACATTTTTTTTACAATTAGGTTATTAACATTTTATTATAATTATTAATTAAATTACTTATTCCAGTCTTATCGTTTTTAATTTTTAATTATTCATTATTATTTTCATATTAATCTACTTGTGCATACACTTAAATATACTTCTTATATTTATTTATTTGTGCATGTACTTAAATATTTATATTCATTTAGATATGTATGCACTTACTACACATACATAATAAAGATGCATATATTTATGCATTTATGCATTTATACAAAGCTATATGTTGTTTTGTTATCAATTTCTTCGTTTTGGTTCAAGTATTGCAAAATATTTAACTAATTTATATCAAATAAAATAGGTTATTTTAACATAAATTATATTAACCCAAACCATAACCTGACCGCAGCCCACATACATCCCTATAAAATATTCTGTTCCAATATATATCTACAGTCAGATATACAAGATTTTGTGTGCCCAGAGACCGCACAACGCGTGTGGCATGGGAAAAATTGAATTCAATTCAACAAATCACAGACCACTGTAATCCGTCGGTAAATATACAAGAATCGAACAAGAGTGTAGAGTAGGAATGCACGTAAGAAAGTAGGGCTTGCGCGTGAGAAAGTAGGGCTTGCAATGCTGTAAATAACCCGTGCCCCGATCTTTGGTGTATTTCGTATTTCGGGTGTGGGACCTTTTGAGGGCTGGTAGAGTTCAACCGACTCCATTTGATGATGTCTAAAAATCGATGCACACTCAAGAGACATATATATATATACGGGACCAGTAAAACGAAGGTATTGGTATTGAGGCATGCAAAAAATGACAACGAGTTTATGTGCTCATAATCTTAAAACACTAAAATTCGATGAAAACTGACAGAAACTAATTCTCAGACTGACTTACAAATACAAAGAAGAAGACATAAGTTACCTGTCGATACGCTCTCTTTGATGTTCAAGCGATTTGCATACTAGCGTGACCCCGCTATTCAACGGCGGTTAGACGTATGTGTGCTAAAAACTCACAGACACACGTCACACACATACAAGCTTACAAGTCATATTTTTTCCCGCGGTAAATCGGAGAGATTCTGTTGTTGTTGTTGAAGTCTCGTGTGACCCTTTACAACCAATTCTGCATCCGAACATTCTCCCGTCAACATTCCCGACCGACGCTACTCTTCGTTATTACATGTATTTGGTCGGAGATGATAAAACTCTTAACACATTAAACTTCATATCTTGTAAATAACACATATTTGGCTCCATATCATGTAAATAACACATATTTGGCTCCATATCTTGTAAATAAGACATATTTGGCTCCATATCTTGTAAATAACACAAATTTGGCTCCATATCTTATAAATAACACATATTTGGCTCCAAATCTTGTAAATAATACATATTTGGCTCCATCTCATAAAAATAACACTTTTAGTTTTAGCTTCAACTCATAAAAATTATTACATTTTGCTTTATTCATGTTAGTAACACATTTTGTTCTATTTACATATCAGATGTAATATTTTTTTAGATAATTTTGAAATTTTCCAAGTTCTAAGTCGAATTTTAGTTTCATTTAAGGAAAATAAAAACCGTTTTCATATCTATGTGTATTTTCCGTACGTGAGTGAAGGTCATCCGTCTGTGTGACGTCTCACTGGAATGGTCACACATACACGGGAATGAGTATGTGTGACAGTTTAAACAACCTGTCTGTGACAAAGAGGATGTATGTAATTTCAAGTGGCCTGCGATGATTATTGTAAATATACTCACTTTGGCTTATAGCTGTCTTCAGGTATGCATGTATTATCATTTTTTTGTCAAGATTTGTCGTACGGCTTAGGTATATGCGCTGGTATTGGATAATACTTTGGGTATGTATGTGCATGAATAAGTCTGTATATATATGTGTGTGTGTGTCTCAGCATTTGTTTCTGTATGTTTGCGTGATACAAAAAGAAGTAGTAACTCAAGAAATGTCAAGGTTATGTTTGTTTGCGGGGGTTTTTAGATGTTTACGTATGTGTTACTCCACTCCTGTTTAGTCTCTTCTCCAGTCTGTTTGTAGATCAAGAAGACCTGGTTGTACAAGAAGAGAGATAGAGAGAGAGGAGGAGAAGTATAAGAAGACATACACACTTCCTTCAAACATGCGAATGCATGGATATCATGAACCTCTGAGTTTGTTGAACGTGATTTTTGGCCATCTTACAGAGCGATTGTCATTTCCATGTCGTTCGCCTTTTCCAGTTGTGTGTTTATGTCTGTGGTGTGTGTGTATGGATGTGTGTTTGTGTATGTGTGTGTGTGCGTGTGTTAGGTTGCTTGTTTGTTTGTACTTTTATTGTTGCGTGTTAACCTAGTTTGTGAGTGTTTTTCGTTCTGGAGTATCATTTTGAAACCACTTGTGTTTTTCATTCATTTTGAAAACATTTGTCTTTTTTTCCAGTTATGCTTCACTTCTCTTTTCTTCCGTTTCTTATGTTTCGTTCTTGCTGCATATTACTAGTTCCTGCTGCCTTTTCTTGCTTTTTCACGTGTATGTGTGAATGTGTGTCTGCATTCGTTTGAACGCCTGTGTATGTACTACTGGAACCAAACATGGATTATGCTTTCAGAATCCAATTAACTCTTCTGTGTACTTTGTTAAAGAGCCATCCTATATGAGTGTTTGGTGTTAGTGATCATTTTTTTCATTCTTTCTCTCCCTCTTTCTCTCCATCTCTTTCTCTCTTTTCCTCTCTTTCTTTTTTCTTTCGTTTCCTTTAATTTTGTCCCTATAACTATTTGCAAGTCTATTGATGCTTTAACTGTCATTTTCTATATTTTAATCCAATTAACTGCAGATATTAAAAATCAGTACAACAAACGGTTGCAATTCAAATTCATTTCAAGTGATAAATTAAAAAAAATTCAAACAAAGTATTGAAAATATAGATAAATAATTAAATAAATAAAATTAAATAAAATAAATATTTAAAAAAATCGACTTTTGACGTCTGCTCAATTAAGATCGATAATAATTGGTCTCCAGCAGACATGGACACGATCCTTAACGTTGGAATCTAATTAAATCCATTTCGTCACTGGAGCATACTGTATTTGTCCTCTCCCTCCCTCCCTTCCTCTCTCTCTCTCTCTCTCTCTCTCTCTCTCTCTCTCTCTCTCTCTCTCTCTCTCTCTCTCTCTCTCTCTCTCTCTCTCTCTCTCCCTTTCTCTCTCTCTCTCTCTCTCTCTCTCTCTCTCTCTCTCTCTCTCTCTCTCTCTTTCTCTTTCTCTCTCTCTCATTCTCTCATTTATTCTTTTTTCTCTCTTTCTTTTTCTTTAACCCTTTCTAATTTCTATGGTTAAGATAAGGTGATGGACAGACACAGCTTTACAAATGAAATAAAATATTGTATGAAGTAAAATTAATTTAAATCAAAAGTTAGAAAATAATTTAAGTTGAGTGTTGTTCTTAATCAGCCGTTGTTAATCCGAAATTGAAATTGAAGTTCTTTATTGGATTGAGAAGTTTGGGGTGGCCTTGAAATTTGTATGTCCAGTCATACGACATCTTTGAAAAAAAGATATATAGAAGAGAGGGAGAGAGAGAGAGAGAGAGAGAGAGAGAGAGAGAGAGAGTGATGGAGGTATGAAAAGAGAGCAAACAGAGAATGCCAGGGAATAAATTAGGCTTCGAAAAAACTGCCCATGTTTATTTTGACTATTCAATATATTGATTATAAATATAAATATAAATATTAATATAATATATATGTATAGATACATTTATATTATATATATAATAATAATATATAGAATATATTAGTTATTATATTTATTTACACATGACGTCATATACTGAACAGATGGGACTCAGGTAGGCAAATATGGAGAAAATCATTCTCTCTTTCCCCTCCTCTCCATCCCGCCGCTACCCACCCACTCTAGAAAGCCACTCATTTTAAAATATTTTTTTAATTCTTGAAAAACAACTTGTTGCACTTTTTGTGAGATATTTGTCCATAGTCTTGACGAGGAAAGCATAAATAGAGTGGAATTCAGAATTATAAAAATATACTGATTGGATGGATGGATGGTTGGATGGATTGATAGATGGTTTGCTGGATGGATGCATGCATGGATAGATAGAGAGGTGGATGGATGGATGGATGGATAGATGGATGGATGGATGGATGGATGGATAGATAGGCAGACAGACAAACAAAAAGAAAGAGAGATCATTGGGTGATTAAATGTATGCAAATGAACAAGTTACATATTTGAACGAACCGAACACCCCTCGAAGCCGACAAAGCTTCGATTTTTTAATAAGTAAAAAAATGAAAAGAAATTTTTTCTTTAAAAGTCGACCTCACAGATGTAAAAATTATTTTTTTTGCAAACTCAATTATTATGATATTAGAATTAAACCATAACTTTTATTAGAAACACAAAACATTAATATATAAGAGCGAGTAGGTACTTTAAGCCAGAATACTTAAATCTCGTGGAATGAAGAATGAATAAATTATGTGAATGAAATATAACAGGTGACTAATTAGAATAATTAGTATTTATGATAATCAATATTTATGTGAAATTAATAGTTAAATTGAAAAGATAGTATTTTAAATAACGAGACACGGCACGGTGACGTAACATGTCTTGAAGATGAAGACGATGACGAGGAGGAAAAGACGACAGTCGAGGAGTAGGGATGGGATGGGGGAGTAGGAATGGGGAGAGGGGTGTATTTGAATAAATAAGATGATAATAAATATCCTTATTATCTCTCTATCTTTCTCTTTTTTTCTCCTTCTCTTTATTTAGCTCTTTCTCTCTCTTTTTTCTCTCTTTCTATCTCTAAATGAGTTTCAATAGGTTCCTGTCATCAAAGAGAACAAATAACAGCAGAGGAAGGAAAGAAAAAATGAGAGAACTGAAGAGAAAAAATTGAGAGAAAAAGACTATGAAACATAATTATATCATTGTTATTGAAGAAAGAAAATAATTTTTGTGTAAAAAAAATAGTTGATCTCATTAATATTTTAAATAACAATAATGATTTATATTTGTTTATTAAGTGATAAAATGCAACTTTTTCTTCTTCACGATAGGTTTAGGCGATGGGTGGGGCCAAAGGATACAGCCAATCAGACCACGAGAAAAGGAGCTCGGATCTCAGATACTCCAGGTGATTCACGCTTTTCCGCTTCCATTTCCACCTTTGAAACTACAATCAGCACTTTTTTCATTTGAGTTAAAACAATTTTAGTCAATAAATTATTTAAATCTTGTTTTTTAATTTTACTTTCTAATAATTTAATTGGTAATTATTAATTACTCAAATTGTAAAGTTGTAAAGATGACAATCGTTAACATTTTTGATCAGACGCTGGATGGTTTCATATTCGTCGTCGCACCTGACGGCAAAATCATGTACATCTCCGAAACAGCTTCCGTTCATCTCGGACTCTCCCAGGTATTTAAAAAACCCGTTTCGACTTTTGAAACCGAAACAGAAAGTGTTTATTTCAACCGTTCAAAGTTCATAGCAGAATTGTTACCAGAAAAACAAATAAATTTTGAGAAAAAGAATTGCAAACCAGTTAAAATATCTTTACACTGTCATGTAGGTGGAGCTTACAGGTAACAGCATCTACGAGTACATCCACCCAGCTGATCACGACGAGGTCACAGCTCTTCTTAACCTCCACCAGCCCTATCATCATTCCTATATCCTACAGGGTAGAGGTAGGTAGTAGGTAGTCTCACTAGCATCATTCTTATCACCTACAGGGTAGAGGTAGGTAGTAGGTAGCATCAATAGCATCACTCCTGATGGATAACAAACCATGGTTAATGCTACTCATTTCCTACCCATAAGTTCTGTCCCATAAAACAATGGATTTAGTAATTTATGTGTTGAAACAAAATATGTGGTATTTATGAATATTCATTACATGATTAATAATGATAATTTATTACAGATCGATAATAGATATTTTTCATTCAGATTACGAAATAGAGAGATGCTTTTTCATTCGCATGAAATGCGTCCTTGCCAAGCGAAATGCCGGGTTGACATCCGCCGGTTATAAAGTAATAATTAATTGTTTTATTTGTTTTCATTTATTAATTTTAAATAATAATCAATTAATTAAATAATAATCAATATATTTAATCGGTTTTTATTCATACCTAAAAAGCTTTAATCAGCAAAATACAGTATTGGGTCCGATTTAATTCTGATATTAGTGTCGGGATGAAAGAAGGAACAGGACAGAACCGATGGCATTCGGATTCGGATCAACCGACTGTCACGTTCTCGAAGCAGTGTGCAAACATTCATTTTCTATATTGATCTGTTGGTTGACGGTCTTTGACCGGCGAAGTCTGCTTTTTCTGAGGATGTGGAATCGATGCCAGATGAACTCGGCGTGTTGTTTGAGAGATGTCATAATAATAATATACGCGTTTTTGGACATTTTTTTCAAATTTCGTGTCACACGAAGACAAACTTTTAATTTATCGAAATAGTTTCTTTAAAATAATTAAACTTGTATTATTCATTTTTATAAAATGTAAATTATAAAACTTTCTTCGTGCATTCAAATGATAGTTTCCTTATCTTTATCTCTTTTTTACGCTTAACCTTTAACCTCCATAGGTCATCCACTGTAGCGGCTACCTCAAGGTCAGACAGGTGCCCGTCGACGTTGCCCCTTTCGAGGGCTGCTACCAGAACGCTGGGCTGGTAGCTGTAGGCCATTCCCTGCCCAGCAGTGCCATAACGGAGATCAAGCTCTATAGCAACATGTTCATGTTCAGGGCCAGTCTGGATCTCAAACTCATTTTCTTGGATTCAAGGTGGATAATTAAATATCTATTAACCGTAATTTCAAATTTATTTGTTAAAAAGTGTTGAAATTTCTTAGTTAAAACTAAAATTACTTACAATAAAGCAAAATGCTAAAATATTCAGAGTCTCTACACTGACGGGGTTCGAGCCGCAAGATTTGATCGAGAAGACGCTCTACCAGCACATCCACGCCTCGGACATTCTCCACATGAGGGTGGCACATCATACGCGTAAGTTCCAGGAAAAAAAACTTCATTTTTGGCCCTATGTGTTTTTCAGCTCATTATCCACTGGCTATCTGTGGGTTATGGTCGAATAACAGTTATCTGTGGGTTATGGACGAATGGCGGTTGTCTTTGGGTAATGGTCGGATAACGGTTATCTCTGGGTTGTGGTTTTGAGTTGGAAGTGGGTATAACCAGGAACGCTAATCTTCATACCTATGACAATTTTAGTTGATACTAATATTTAATAAGAAACAAGTGTATTTTCAAATCACTATTACATTATTCTACTTGTAAACAGTACTTCTCAAAGGTCAGATGACGACCAAGTACTACCGGTTTATGGCCAAAAACGGAGGCTGGGTCTGGGTTCAGAGCAACGCCACGATCGTCCACAACAGTAGATCTTCTAGACCCCATTGCGTGGTCAGTGTCAACTATGTCCTGACGTGAGTCATCTGAAATTTAAGTAATTTTTAGTACTAGCTATTTATCGACCAGTTCAATAAATACATTTTTAAATTAAAAAAAATAGATATGATATATATATATATCATTTCATTATATACATAACATATCATTTCTGCAGTGACGTCGAAGCTAAAGATTTGCAGCTGAGTGCTGACCAAACAACTCCCAAAGAAGACAGTCCCGCCTCCTTTCCCCTCGCCTCCACCGCCGCAGAAAAACAAAAACCCACTAAGTCCAAGCCTAACCGCAGTAAAGCGAGGCGCAGTCCGTACCCCACCAGCATCCCCAGAAGCAGCTCGTACTGCACAGATTACGTGTCTGACGAGTACCCGGTGACCGACGATGCCGCCTCTGCTTTGATCAGCTCAGACCAGAGTGCCAAAGGTCGGCTACAGGTCACTCCTCACTTGCCCAATTCTTTCACGAGTAGCGGTTTCGCAAGAGACTCTGAAGAGAATCAATTGAAGAGGGACTCGTGCGTTTTAAGACCTTCGAACACGAGCACTGCAATAAACTCAATAAACATTCCCGAGCCATGCTCGAGCTCTTACGACAAAACCGGCTACGGCAACCGTTCGGTCTTTTACCCGGACGGCGACAGGGCCGAGGTGACTAGCTACCCCAACACTTACCACTACAACGGCTACCCGTATCACGGCTACTACAACACTAGCAACTACCACAGAAACAACTGTGCCCATCAGCCATCGTCGGCTTACGGCTATTCGGGCATTTATTACGACCCCATGTCCGTTTTCGGACTCTACTCTAGTCAATACTCTAGCTACATGGGTGGCAGAGATGGTCTTGATGACGACAAGGTCAGTAGCGTGACCACTTCTTCTTACGGCGATTCCCAGGATTCCATTTACCAGACTTCGTATAGAGGACTTCTGACGACGTTGGATGACACGCATAAAAAGTAAGCCGTTATCTATATATAACAGGAATAAAAACAGGACCTATTAGTCAGTTAGATGCTCTCTTGTATATATGAATATTTAAAATAATCAGCAGTGTTTTTGTAATTAATATACCGCCAAACTGCTAGGTCATTTATTTTTCTTTGATGCTAACGTTCTTTCGGTTGTAAAATTGTTCTTTTTATTTTCTTTTTTTCAGCTTTTACAGAAGACACAAAGACTTCACAAGCGACAAACAGCCAGTTGACACACCCGGGATGGAGACGCTGCCTTCGTGCTGTGAAAACTCTTCAAAAGACAACCAGCTAACTGACATCTCCTACACCCAGCGGTCACAGACACAGCACCAAAAACACGTCTCATCAACGGCTACTACAACGACCACAACTTCAACTACAACGACGACGGCGGCTACGAGCGATTACCAGGTTACGACAGCCGGCAGCGTAGACTCGACCTACTCAGCTGTCAAGAAGATCACAACTGCGCAGAATGACTTGAACAAGTCCAGTTTTCAGCAGCGGACTCTGAAGACAAACAGCTACCCGTCGTACAGTCAACGCCAAAGCGTCATCAACGACACGAACTCCGTCATCATGATGCGCAAAAAATACGCCTACGAGAAGAGCCTCAATTCCGAACCGGCTTCTAGCCAGAGTAGCCTATCGCCGAGTCTTCAGACGACAACGACGTCGAGCAGCTGCCAATTCGACAGGAGCGCCGTAGACGCCACGAGGAAACCGACACGACCGTTCGATTCGGACGACGACAACTCCGAGAACGTCTCCGACATGTCCGCTCTTTACCAGCAGCAGCAGCAGCAGCCGACGCAGCAAAAAGGTGAAGATCCTGTTTCGTACAATTTCCGATATCAGAAGCACGATCGCCTCTACCAGCAACTATCCGGCGGGCTGTTCTACACCGACCAAAACTCCCCGGCCAAATCCACAAGCTTGTACACCACCCACAACGCCCACAATCTTACTCTCAATCACCACCACCTCCAGCAACAACATAACCAACAAAACTACGACTACTACTACAAAAAATCAACCGACTCCGACGGTACTAGTCATTACGCCGACGGTCTAGCTGCGAAGTACGTACAGCCGGGCTACGCCAGTGTCATAGTCGACGCTCAGCAACTGCAGATAAACAAGGGTTATGCCCACTGACGAGCCATTCCATTTGCTAATCAGATCTCTTGCATTTCTCAAACGTTTTCTTTCTTGTAAACACGGAATTAGCTGTAAAACATTTTTAATATGTTGTCTAGAGATGTTGATCATTTGAGATTATATCTTTGCTTTTTGTTTGGGTGGGTAGACCGTGTTGGGCTATTCGTCTGTAAATGTGGGTTTTGAGATGCATCAGCCAAATATTTAAGATCATTTAAAAATAATTAATATTTAAGTAAATAATAATTTTTGATGTTTATTGAGTTTATAAAACGAATTTCATTACTGGCACTGCACAGTTTAATATAAATAAATAGCCAAAAAAGAGACCAGTTAAGTTCTAGTCCACAATTATTTAATGATCGACAAGAATTTTATACAATATCTCTGTTTCTTCGTTTTTGTTTTATTGGACTTAAAAAATAAAATATTTTAATTATATGTGAATATAAAATACTTTTAAAGCGTTGTTGATATCTATTTTCATCTGTTTGTACCAATTTGTCTTTTCGTGTTCCTTCTCTATCATTTTCTATGATCACATGTACCTATTTCTCAATTCGTCTGATGGCTTGTGTTCATGTGTTCTCACATGGATCTGTCAGTTTGTCTCGTCTCGATGACCCACGGAGTCTTCTTATTTTTCCAGAGAGAGAGAGACTAATCCGACCCGATCAATTGTCTCCGTTCAATTGAACGGATAATGATGATCTGCCACAAGACGGAGGCGCAAATGAAAAGACAACACTACGACCTGGAAATCCTATTTGCTTCCATAAAATACGGTGTTTGTCCGGGGGGAGAAGGATGGGGGAGGGAGGGAGGGATAGGTGGGTGGTGGTGGTGGAAGAGTACTGTATCGGGTCGGTAATCCTGTTTAGAAATGAGCATCTGTATATTCTATATAGCTTAATTGTTTTTTCTCAAATTAGTGGAGCAAAATCGTACAGAATGTGTACAAAGAGTTCGGAGTTCATGTGCGGGATGTAATCGTGTGTATACATAAGAAGTCGTGGGGTTGCCTAAGTATAGGCTATTCGTTGAAAAATCATATGGTGGCGTCGTGGATCGCATTACTTAGAATGGAGTCATCTATTTTTTAATTTTTAATCTATACCCAATGGGGATTCTTCGTTTTCAACTGTAAATGTTGCTATATACACACGTCTATAAACTTAAGGTGTACGGATTTACCCACTGAGTTATTGGTTTAAAATAGAAAATTTACAATTATAACAAATTACATGTAGGTGTACTATTAAACTTATTTAGGTGTCATGTGGATAGTGCTATAACTATATTAATTGTAAATCTCTCATCTTTTTTTTAGCATTCCAGGCAGTGTACTTGTCAATTAACTCAATAACTGACACAGGGGGTGCTGTATGCGGTAGAAAAAAATGGGCGTACCAAACGTGCCACAAAATGTCCTCCTTTATGGTCAAGTTCGAGTTCAAGGTCGTTTGTGTTGTGTATTGAACTATTCATAAGATCTTTGTATTATTATCTATGCGACGCGGAAGTTGATTGTCCGGGTTTTTTCCCTTTTTGTTCTCAGTTGGTTATCTTGATCACAATCGTTTGTTCTTGTGGATTAATACAAACTTGAGAAATTTTGAATTAATTTCTGATCAGTTCTCGCAGCTTGCACAATTATCGCCCTGGGTTGAAAGTTTCGATTTTCTGCAAAGTATCTTTTTCAATCCCATCCTCGTCGCCAATTTTGTGTTGTTTAAACGAAAACACAAATACGATAATTGTTATAGCATTACTTAGTTTAATATAAGAAAAAGAGATTGTCACTGAACTAGTACACACGATAACCAACTGAGAACAAAAAGGGAAAAAACCCGGACAATCAACTTCCGCGTCGCATAGATAATAATACAAAGATCTTATGAATAGTTCAATACACAACAGTTTGTCTCGTGGACGAGTTTTTTACCCGAGCCACCCAAACTTGTGTATTTACACGTTAAAGAAATACGAGGGAGGATGACAAGTGTCATATTGTCTGCCATAATTTTTTTCAATTTTTGTATTTGTGTTAAATTCAATAAACAGTTTTTTATTTATAATAATAATGGCTATAGGTTAGTTCAAACCTCTTACCGACTGAACAAATACAATTCACAGTTGTTAGACATGCATAAAATCAGACCTTCCGAGATTTTTCTGTATGACAATATTTTGTATTTCATTTTAATTGTAATGGGTAAATTCTGGTCCAGCACTACCGAATGTATGGATGTTTTTCTCTTTGAATGTGCGTCAAAGACCTGCCAAATTGTTTCCGAAGCTGAGAAAACGTCATTACGTCATCTGACGTTGCTTGCGTCACAATCCGTTTCCAATTGGCCCATTGTACCTACTAGCTGATTCAAGCTCGTGAACAGTAGATGTTTTTTTCTTATATCATCCGACAGAAACATTGGAAATGTTGCTGTTAGCATTAAAAACATCATCAAGAAGATTTGAAGAAAACTGTTGTGAATTGGTTGAATAGCAGTAGAATTCCTCATAATTATTTGTTATTAACTTTTTGAATTTGTAACATAATTAAAATGCATTTTTTTTTAAATTTTACTTTAAAAAATTTAACGTTATGAATGAATATCCCAAATAATGTGTATCCCACCCATCCCTTTTATGTTGTGAGTTGACAAATGACAAATCTTTCCCTACAGATATTCAGAAATTCCAGTGCTTCGCTTTCTTTTTCCGATTTTGATCGGAGAGAAAACTTTTATCTGCATATTCTGTAATCTAAGGACTTAGCTTAGCTTTAGTCTGCTCTAGCTAGTAGGTTTTATTATTTAATTTAAACATATAAGTTTTTTTTTTGTAAAAGCAAACAAAATAACTTTTTACGTTAAAAATGTCAGGATATCTTGGAAACTCTTACATCAAATTCAAATTGAAGATATGCTTATCCAACTAATGAAATTCGTTCTGAAGACTAGAGTGCAAAGTTATTTTTCTTCTCTATATAAGGATATAGAAACTCATTTTGAAAAACAATTACAGTTTGTTGATCAATTACAAATTAACATCTGCAAAAAGAATTGTCTTTTAAATCTTTTTTGGCAATATAAACAGGAGTATTTACAAATCTGTTGTATATTTCAAACAAGAGTTTTAAATGATGTTATAGTATGGAATCCAAAAATCCTATTTTCTTTTGATTCACTTTTTGAGGAATTCAAAAAAGATTACATATCAACATGGAAAGAAATTGAAAATTTGCAGTACAAGAAGTGTGAAATAACTAATGATGGCCACTCTATAAAACAATTTTTTGATTATGAAAATTTTTTGAAATATCAAGTTCCTAATGAATATCGAGTTCTCAATTATTATGGACCATCTTTTATGCAAATTTTAGTTGATGATCAAATATATAAAGAAATTATTCTCAATAGTAAACTTAAAGAAAGACCATCTGAAAGTAAAATAAGAGAAAAGATTACTCACCAAGGTCATGTTATCTTTCCTATCTTCATATGTCTTCTTCAGTCTGATAATAAAGTTCGCTTCAGACCTGGAATGATAACGCAACATTCAGTGATGAACAGCTATGAAGTCACCATTGATTGGTGCTGTGAAGAAATTGTAATTCCAAATGATGAGGAATTGACTCAATATTTGTCAAGTTTCTTAGAATACTTCAAACAGCCTGCTGAATTTTATGATGAAAGGTTTTTTGAAATGTGCTGTAACCATCTCCTGAAGAACAAGCGAGATTCAGGAACAAATATTGTAATTTTAATTAAAGTAGAAAATAACCATATTTTCATGTTTTAGATTTTTTAAATCGATTAGTTAATTGATTTAAGTTCAAAAGCTAATAAGGGGTTATTTGTAAATGATGTCACATGATTTTAGTTTATTTTTAATAAAAATGTGTCAAAATTATCTGACATCATTCATGTGTGATTGTTTTTTATGAGAAATTATTTAAACATTTAAAGGATGGAGCTGAAAATAATGAAAATAAAGAAGAATTACCATTTGCAGCTTCTAAGCCAACTTCAGTGCCAATGGAAATGATTTCTGGAAGTGTATGTAGTTCAAATTTCTATTTGATTTGAAAATTTTGATGAATTTTTTATTAATAATTGGTTATCATCATCGTAAAAAAATTGAATATTTCTTAGGTGAATCCAGATACTCAAAATTCTCATGCTACAATCCAACTGAAATCTTCAGCTGACAATAAAGTAAATGTATTGGTTTATGTATGAATGTTTTTAGCTTTAGCTTTAGTTAACGTGATGCTGAAAGCAGAAGTTATGGCATCTGACAGAAATCAGTTGAAAGAATTATTTATAAACAACCAAAGTTACCAGTGTGAAAAACTTTATAGGATTGGTTAGAAACATAAGGCAGTTCAGAATATTGAATACCAAAGTTTTTACTGAAATTAAAGCAAGTAAGGTGTGGGTCAATGCTGCTCATATCAAGAACGAGTCACAAGTTTCATAGAAATTGAGAATAAAAACTAAGGAATGTGTAAAATTGGTTTCTTGAAATATATCAATTGTATTTTAATTTATGAATCAAAGACTTATATTTAGAACATTGTTTTTTTTATTAAGTTTTTATATATTGTTTTAGTTAACCAGATGGTTACTTTATCTAACCAGAGAGAATCTTCATCAAGACAGATGGATTCTTTATCAAGGCAGATAGATTCTTCATCAAGGCAGATGGATTCTTCATCAAGGCAGACGGATTCTTCATCAAGACAGATAGATTCTTCATCAAAGCAGATGGATTCTTCATCAAGGCAGATGGATTATCCATCAAGGCAGATGGATTCTTCATCAAGGCAGATGGATTCTGCATCAAGGCAGATGGATTCTTCATCAAGGCAGGTGGATTCTTCATCAAGGCAGATGGATTCTTCATCAAGGCAGGTGGATTCTTCATCAAGGCAGATGGATTCTGCATCAAGGCAGGTGGATTCTTCATCAAGGCAGATGGATTCTTCATCAAGGCAGACTGATTCTTCATCAAGTCAGATGGATTCTTCATCAAGGCAGATGGATTCTTCATCAAGGCAGGTGGATTCTTCATCAAGGCAGATGGATTCTTCATCAAGGCAGGTGGATTCTTCATTAAGGCAGATGGATTCTGCATCAAGCCAGATGGATTCTTCATCAAGGCAGATGGATTCTTCATCAACGCAGAAGGATTCTTCATCAAGCCAGACAGCTGCTATATCATGGCAGATTGATTCTTCATTAAAGCAAAACACATCACCCTTGAAGTCGACTACTCTTGAAAATATTTATTTCCAAGAATTTAATTACACCAGTAGATATTCAAATTTAGAATATTTTATATTTTTGATGGAAAATGGTGCATTGGAGACAATTATTGAAAAGCAGGAAATCCCACAATTCGGGCTCACCTCCAAAGACTTGAACCTCAGCAAGAAAAATGTTATATTTTTGGTTTCCTCAGAAACTTTTGTAACACTAGAAGTCCACGCACTTGCAGAAATAACAAATAAAGACTCAAAAAATGAAAACTTCCAATTGAATATTATACACCAGGAATTTTTTAAAGTTTCTGATTTACAAATAAATTTTAGCAAAGCTACGATTATGAAATTACATTATTCGTATGCCAGACATTTATTAAAATCTTATTGTCAAGCTGCTCAAAAGGTTGAATGGAATGTTGTTTTTAGAATTATACCTAAAACAACACTTAAAATATAATCTTATTTCAAAATATAGGTACCAGGGAGACTGCGAAACATTGGAAATTCTGTAAGCATTATAGCATAATTAAAGTTATTGCTGTTTTTTTGTATTATTTTCATTAAAATGTTAAATTGTTGATGTTTAGTATTTTAGTTATATATTTGGTGTTCTAAATGTATAATTAATGTATTTTAAGTATATCTTATAATCTAAGTTTTTAATTATATGTTGTTAAATATTGTTTTAGACTCAAAATTACTATTTTTTAAATTAAAATTAGTTTTCTATAGATAATTCTTTAATTAGTAACCATAATTTGTATCTAATTTTTTTACAAACTTTTTAAAATTTTGTATTTAGGTTATAATCTCTGTTTGTGTGTGCGTGTGTGTATCTTTCTCTTTACGCAAATCTTGCAAGTAAAATTTAACCAGCTTTTTGACTAGCTAGGAAGCTGAAACTTTCAGCATAGCTTTATATTGGATGACAATACATGATTCAATTAAAAAAAAACTTAATTTTGAACATCTTTCGTATTTCTAAGTCGAGTGTATTTAAAATCAAAGTTTGTGTTGAAAAACTCGTTTTTTCCTTCACTTGTTATTATTTTATATTTAATCTGAAGTTAAATATGTGTTCGTTTGATGGATTTTTTATATAATAAATTTTCATGTTATATTGTTTTCTACATTTTAAAATTTCAGTGTTACATGGATTCAATCCTTCAATGTCTGAATGCTTGTTTCTGTGAAAAGGAAATTGAAAATATTCTGGACGAACTAAAAAGTATTCCGAGTCTCAGTGATGACTCACTCAGTTATTGTAAAAAATTTTGGTTGATTTTTGCTTATTTAAAGATATTTTCCATCTTTATTATGATTTTCATGTTAACAGATTTGTTCAGTTTATTGAATTCACTGGGTAAAATTCAAGATATCGAGATGGACGCCACTGATCTTAAAGATAAGATTTCACTGGGCTCAGCCAAGTTTGGAACACGAACGCGAGACACTTAAAAAATAAAATAAAATAAAACAATTCTGTCTACCAACAATTTTTTTTCTCACTTTCAGACAACAAGATGCTTTTGATTTCCTGATGCAATTGTTTAACAATGTGGAAAAAGAAATGTTAGTATTAACAAGAATCCTTTAAAAAGTTCAGTTTTACTGATTTAAAAGTATATTTAGGAGTTGATTTATAAGAGTCTGCAGATGTTTAAATTGAAATTTGCTAGACTATTGCACAAATAAAAGTTTATTAGTGACTAAGTGACTATGTAGCCCAATTACTGGAATCTTTCCTAGATAAAGTTGAACTTTCACAGCGGTTCCATCTGTTTTGGATTGGATAAATTTGTGTGTTTATGGATGAATTTTTTAATTCATAAATCAACTGGCTGTTTTTGTTCCATTTTTAATTAGGCTTTCAGTGAAAGGTTGTAGGAAAAACATAATAAAAGGTTAAGTTTATTAATTTTTAGCAATAAATATAAGCTTAGATAAATGGAATGTTTGTTAATTTCACAGTAGAGGTTTATCATAATCAATCAACTTTTACTTTAAAAGAAACATTTGGACTTCAATTGATGACAAAAATAAAACCTGATTGTGGGCACGAAAATAATGATGTCATCCAAGATGAATATGTTGTTCATCTTTATCTTGAGCCAGAATCTTCTTTTTCCTTGGTGGTGTGTAGTTTTTTATTTTTTTAATAAACTCATTAAATTGATGTCTAATAAATTGTTATTTGTTGATTAAAGGTGAACACTTTGTGGCGAACTATATCTTTAGAAAGATGCTGGGATGTGGCATTCAAATCTGAAAAACATGTCGAGGTTTTAATTTGATGATCCTTCTGTTTTTTTTTTTTTTTTTTTTTTCGAGAATCATTTTATTAAATTATTTTTTGTTTAAAAAGAGTTTAAATTTGTTAATATTATATTTAAAAATTATTTTAGTTAAAAATATGTTATTTTTTATCAATTTACTTAAATAGTATCTTGTTTATTTGTTATCTTGTAAAATCTTGAATTTTTAAATTGGGAAATAAAAACATTTCCAGCTTTTATGTCAAGTCTGTCCAGAAGATAATAATATTCATAAGGGCTTCATTGAAATGTTTGTAAATGAATTTCCTAGAACTCTTATAATCTGTATCTTTTTATGTAGTTTTAACTTTTTTATTTTTTGTGAATTATTTTAAACATTTTCACATTTATTTAATTAGTTTTCTACATAGTTGCTATTTTTATGGCTATGGTGATAACTAACTTTGTTATTGATTATACACAATGTTAGTGTCGTATAATAAGTATAATTAATCAGTTAATTTGAGTACATTTAATAAATTGAAATATTTATTCCTTACATATATTATCATTACATTCTTCTCAAAGATATTAACAGGTTTGATCTTAGAAATGGATGCAAAAACAATAAAAAAATTGACTTCGAGCTTGATGATTTTGTGGTCCGAAATCCAGGAGGTTGTTTAATGATAGTATTTTGATAATAAATTTAATAATTAATAGTGGAATATTGAAAAAAATAATTTTTTTGCCAGTAATAGAATACAAAAAATGGGATATAATAATGATGATGATGATGATGATGATAATAATAATAATAATAATAATAATGTATTTTCTTAAATGTTTAAATTAAATAATCTCTACCTTTTCTATATGCCAGGTAAAAGTGAAATATATAGAGCCGTGGCTTTTTGTGAACATCTCGGTACAATTTGCAGTGGAAAATATATATCTTTTGTAAGAGGAAAAAGTGATGATATATGGTTTCTCTGCAATGACCTCCATAAAGAACAGTGAGCAAGATATATTTTGTAGTGTTATATGTTGATATTATTTTAAATAAAACAGATTTTAAGCCATATACACGCATGCATGCAAGTTTGCAGTTCGAGATGCTTCTACAATAAGTATACTGTTAGAATCTTCAAAATTGAAATCTTCATCTAGGAAATCAATAAAATAACCTAAATTTTTTTATAATAAAAATGAATAAACCTCAATAAATTAATACAACACCAAAAAAATAAAATGTAAATAATTAAACTGCAGTCAGTTACAAAACTGCAATAAAATAAGTTTTTTATGTAAAGATGAATTTGGTTCTGTGTCCATTTTCATAACTCTAATTTATAGAGAAACTTACGTAGTTTTTTTTTTATTCAAATCAGCTCAATGAAACGTTTTAAAGATAAAGTCAGCTCAGAGAAAGTCTGTATGATTTTTTACAAGAAGAAAATTGACTACTGTTTAAATGCTGTTTTATTCACTGGCTCTGTTTTATCAACTGATACTTTTTTAGATATTTGCTTAACATGTTTACTCAAAATTGTTTCTTTTCTGTTTTTTTATTTGAAATTTACATTTACAGAATCTAAATAAATGTGTTTTTTATGTTTTATTTACCTGTTGAAAGAGAGCAGTTGTTTTTATAAAAAATCAAAGTAAATAGGGTAAAGCCCAGTGATTTTGGAGCCTGTTAGTGTATATGTGTATGGACTCATTTCAGAGCTTTTCCAAAAGCTTTATTAATTTTTTTTTTCAAGAACTCTAATTTTTTTTGTTACTACCACAAGTTCCCCATACAACAAATTCTTTCACTTATGCTATGATTGTTTGGAGAGTAATTGATTACAGAATGGGGATGCTAGATGTGTTGGGGTTTATGAATGTGATGTTATGGAAATTATCTGAATAATAGAATGCATAAAGTATAACATAGTTTTTATAAGTGAGTTGCTATTTTTTGTGCCCAGTGGCGTAGCAAAGGGGGGGGCAGGGAGGGGCATCTGCCCCCGGTCGCCAGGCTTTGGGGGCGCCAAAAAGCAAAAAGAAATGCAACAATTTCTCCAAAGTTTAGTCATTTTTGAACATGTAAAACGTGTAAAATTAACAAATTGTATTTTTGCAATATTTCACACAAGGGATTTTCGAAATTTTCTTGGGGAGGGGGCTTACCGAGCCCCGGATGACGGATATGGTTCGGGTGCCTTCGGTTCCCTCGGTTTTGGTCGTCCAATAGGGATAAGAGTGGAAGATGGGGCGCATTTTTTATACCATGCCCCCGGGCGCCAGATACCCTCGCTACGCCACTGTATGTGCCCGTCAGATGTATTGTCTTAACTGATGCCTTAAGGCTTGTAATCACTGAGCACGAACAAGCCTTTAATAATTCCAATGGTCTGAACCATATAAAAAAATAATTGTATATTGTTTGAACTACTTGTTGCTGCATTACACTGTAATGATTACAGTAACCTATGGCCACATAGCAGAGATAAACTTGTGGGATACGTCTTATTCCATAGCAGTCCAATAGAAAATATTTGCACAAGTTTAAATTATTTTACAACAAAAACATAAGTTCTTTTATGTTTGTTTTCAAGAGCTTCAATAGAATTTCGGAAGATCTTCTATGATTTTAATCAAAGAATAAAGTCAGACACTTAGTTTTGGGAGCCTCAAAAAACGTCAAAATATACTCAAAATATTTTATTACATTATTCGCCATTATTAATTGAAATAAAACTTGTGCACAGCCATACATAATGAATTGAAGTTTGATTAGCCATCCCTTTTACATCGTCGATGAAAACTTTTCCTACTAAATATCGTAAAGAAATTCCAGCGTTTTGCTTTCTCTTTCGGTATAAAATCGATAAGGCTTTTTGAACGATTTATTAGTTGGTAAAAAAACTTGTCCCAATAGCAAGTTAATTTCAACTTTAACTCAATGTAGCAGTTTATTTAGTAAAATATTTTGAAGTCGTCATTTTGATCCTTGGCCGTGTATTTCTCTTTAATACTGAATTGAATTGAATTATTGAATTGACTTGATTACAGGTTTGAAGTAATTCCATTTATTTATAAATGAGATTTTAAATTTTGTAAACGATTAAAAAATAATAAAATAAGAGTTAATTTTTTGCAATAATGTTGACAGAAAATCATAGAACTTTCACTTAGTGATCAGTTACACTGGAAGTTGTTTGCTACTTTCTGGAAAAATGAAACCTTGCTATCAAATGAAGAGTATGTCCATCGAATTGATGAAATATATTCTGAACACTGAACTGCAAATTTTTTTCAATTCTCTACGATATGAAATAACTTGTCATTTTGACAATCAATTAAAAATTGTTAAACAATTTCTAATTAATGAACAAAAAATAGATATGTTCTTAACATTGACAGAGCTATGCAAACAGGATTATTTACAAATCTGTTCAATAATTCAAATAAAGGCATTAAATGATCTTGTGACATGGAATCAAAGGCAACTATTTTCTTTAGACTCAATTCTTAAAAAATTTTGGGAAGATAACATATCAATATGGAATGAAATTCAAAATCTGAAGTACAAAGAATGTGAAGTTAATAGCAGTGGGTTTTTTACAACCGAATTTAATTATTTAGAAAAAATCGAAAAACGTCTTCAACCATTCGATGACGCAATTCTCAATCATTACGGACCAGTTTGTATGCACATTTTAAGAAATGATCAAAAATATAAAGAATTTTTCTGTAGTAGCAGAGTAACAGATGCACAGTTTATTAATAAATTAGAAAAAATAATTAATAAAAAGGGCCATCTTGTTTTTCCTTTATTTATTTGTTTGCTTCAGTCTGATAATAAAATTTCCTTCAGACTTGGAATGATAGCAGAACGTTCAGTGAATAGCTATGGATTCACCATTTATTGGTGCTGTGAAGACATTGTAATTTCAGATCATATAGACATTTTGAGAGAATTTTCAGAACACTTCAAGCAGCCTGCTGAAATTGTCAAAGATATTCCACAAAAATATAAAGAATCTGCTGAATATTTGATGAAATTGTCTTATGAATACCTGCTGAAGAATAAACAAGATTCGGTAAGAAATATTGTAATTTTATGCAGTTCTGGTTTTTTTGGTATATAATTTATATAGATTTAACTTTAGTTTTGTGGTCTGAGCTGTTACCATAGGGTGAACATGTTCTTCATGGAAACGACTGATATTAAACAAATAATTGATCATAATGTTAGAAAGTTTGTTGGTGAAAATAGAGCCCATTGTATATTTGCCTGAGTGATAGTTTTAAGCAAAATGTGATATGTGTAGAGCTATTTTTATACTAAAAAATTAGGCTTAATTAACCTAACATCAGTCATGTATGGTTTTTAATCTGACGAATTCTAAAAAAAAAACATTTATAGGACCATGGAGTTTCTTCATCGAATCCAGTGCCAACTGGTATGACTTCCGAAAGTGTATGTAGTTTGGTTATTCATTTGGTTTTACATATTGGTTATAAATTGATTATCATCATCTTAAAAAATTAAATTATACTTTTGTAAAAGAATTCAGAAAATTTCACTTCTACATTTTCTGTGTCTTTGAAATCTCCAACTACCGAAGCAGTAAGTGAAATGTCTTAAATTTCAATGATTTTTGCTTTACATTCACTATGGTGCTGTAAGAAAACTTGTGGCATCGAACAGAAGACAGTTTAAATATTTAATATATGAAAATAAATGTTTGTCTATATGTATGTTTGTATCTATCATCATCAAATTTGGTACACTTGAGGAGCTCTGTCAGGAGGTAGTTTGTGTCCACTTTGCAAAAAAATCTGCCAACCTGTTGTCATTTTAACAGGTTGACAGATTTTTTTTATGGCCATAAAACCAAAAGAAGATGAGGTACCCAGTGCTGCTTAGGTGACCCAACAAGTATATAACACAATAGCCCAAAACCATAACTAACACCACCTCGATGCAATCATTATCATCACCCATATACTTTAAATTAACCATTTAAGTCAACTAATTAGTATGAATTAGCAAGTCTTTAGTATACTGATTCGGCAATTTAGCTTAACGTGTATACTGGAGTCCTCTATGGGCTAGGCTGCAATATTAAGACTATCAAGCTGGTTTGAAGCCAATGTAGACAACAAGCAAACAATCTCAAGTCAGCACGAGCTGGACCCCGGCCAAGTTACTGTTGAGCCTAAAAATATTGGGTCGTGCAGAGTTCTAGTCTATACTCTCTTTTGCAAAAGTAATATTAGTGCTTAGCAGTTTTATTATAGTTATGTAAGTGTTTAATGTCTATATTCTTGTAAGATGAAGAGGATTCATCTTACGTATTTTCGGGATATTTGTTTATTTTATTTTATTATGTGTGCATATTTTGGTTGTGTTGAAACAATAAGTCATATATATGTATATGTATATATATATATATATGTATATATATATATGTTTTTATATATATATGTATGTGTGTACGTGTGTGCGTGTTTATTATTTTTTTATCTAGAAATTTATATATATATATATATATATATATATATATATATATATATATATATATATATATATATATATATATATATATATATATATATATATATATATCTTTTTCCGGATTTTTATTGGTAAGATTGTAAATATTATTTTGTGTATGAGTTTTGAGAATTGAGACAGTGTGTTTTTAAAGTTGAGTGTTCGAGAAGAAAATAAAAGTTTAAAGAGACGTGCTGCAGAGAGAAATTGGAATTAACAAAAGATTTGTTAGAACCGTGCGAAATTCTACAAAGTGAGAAAATTCAGTTTTATTTGAGTCCAGTTAAAAGATTATATTCAAGGAAGAATAATTAAGTTAAAATAAATTCGAGAAATATTGTGTTAAAAATAACTTCGACTTTAACGTTACGAATCGCTAGAAAGCATATTCCTCTACGTTTACAATTCTCTTAGGCAAGTTTCATAATCTTCACACTGCTGTCTTTTGGTCACGAGCAGCTTTTTTGCTGCATCATGCATATTATATGGTGTTATAGGTTTAATTCCTGTTGCAGAAAAAGGCCTAAGCCAAATGCACAATTGTTTCAAGCAATGGATTTTATCGGCTTAGGTCAGCTCAGCTTTTCATCCAGCTATGATCAATTGAGTACCAGTGTGTCTGCTGGGGCTAAAGCAATAAGGTGCTGACCACAGCTGCCTATATCAAGAATAGGTCACAAGTTCTATAGGAACTTAAGTTGAAATATGAGAAAAATATAAATTTGGCCTCTTGAAATATATCAACAGTATTTTAGTAAAAGAATCAAGGATTTATATATGATACATCTTTTGATGTGTAATTATTAATATTATATTATTTAATATATTATTATTGATATAGATGGCTGCTTTATCAAGCCAGAAAAACTCTTCATTAGGCCACACATCTTTATCAAGCCAGACAGATTCCTTATCAAGCCAGACAAAATCATCATCAAGCCAGACAGATTTTTCATCATGCCAGACAAAGTCATCATTCAGCCAAACAGATTTTTCATCAAACCAGACAGATTCATCAACATACCAGAGAGGTTCTTCAACATACCAGACAGATTCTTCAACATACCAGGGAGGTTCTTCAGTAAGACAAACAGATTTTTCATCAAGACCAAACACATTTTCTTCACTTTTATCCACATCACCCTTAAAGTCGAATACTATTGAAGATATTTATTTGAAAGAAGTTAGTTGCCCTGTTAGATATTCAGATTTAGAATATTATATTCTCTTAATGGAAAATGGTGCATTGGACACAATTATTGAAAAGCGACAAATCCCACATATTCGACTCACCTCCAAAGACTTGAAACATAACAAGAAACATTTGATATTTTTGGTTTCCTTACAAACTTTGCCAACTCTAGAAATCTATGCACTTGCAGAAATAACCAATAAAGATTCAAAGAATGAAAACTTCCAATTGAATATTATACATGAGGAATTTATTAAAATTTCTGATTTGCAAATAAATTACAGCAAGAATACCATTATAAAATTATATTATACAAGTGGCAGAGACTTATTCAAATCTTATTGTCAAGCTGCTCAAAAGGTCAGATGGAATGTTATTTTTAGAATTATCCTTAAAATGTCACTTAAAATAAAATCATATTTCAAAATATAGGTACCAGGGAGACTGCGAAACATTGGAAATTCTGTAAGCATTGCAACATAAAAGAAGAATCAGCTGTTTTATTGCATTGTTTTTATTTCAATAATAAATACTTAATGCTTTGTTTTTTAAACATTCATTTTGTATTCTCAATATTTACATGGTATTTTAAATACATTATATTCTTATATAATAAATTTATACTCAGTCTTCTACTAGTTGGAAAATTGTGTTTCTTATTCATAATTTATATTTCTCTTAAAAGTAAAATCA
The DNA here is from genome assembly GCA_963978895.1 of Erpobdella octoculata. Taxonomy (NCBI): domain Eukaryota; kingdom Metazoa; phylum Annelida; class Clitellata; order Hirudinida; family Erpobdellidae; genus Erpobdella; species Erpobdella octoculata. The sequence continues at coordinate 27,297,548 of OZ022245.1, forward strand.
GTACTCCATAGAATTGTAATTAGTATTCATAATTTATATTTACTCTTTTACTAATTTATAATTATTTCAAAGTTTAATATGTATTTGTTTAATGCATCTTGAGACTGTAATATAATTTATTATATAATTCAAATATTATTTATTTTAACACATGATGTATTATTATTCTCTAAATTTTATTATTTCAGTGTTACATGAATTCAATACTTCAATGCTTGAATGCTTGTTTCTGTGAAAAAGAAATTGAAAATATTCTAGACGAACTCAAACGTATTCCGAGTCTCAGTGACAACTCACTCAGCTATAGTAAGACATTTTGGTTGATTTGTTTTTATTTTTTAAAGATATTGTTAACCTTGTTGAAATATTCACGTCAACAGATTTATTCAGTTTATTGAATTCACTGCATACAAATAAGGATGTTGAAATGAACGCTAGCGATATTAAGGAAAATATTTCAATGTCCTCATCAAAGTTTGGAACATCAACGTTAGAGATTTTAAAATTAGAATAAAATTACTTATTTCATCAAATTTGTCTACAAATAATTTTTTTTTATCTTAAATTTTCAGGCAACAAGATGCTTTTGATTTCCTTATGCAATTATTTAACAATGTGGAAAAAGAGATGTTAGTTTATGCAAGAACTTTGTTTGAAAATTAATGCTTGAGTATCTACAGTTGGTTTTAATCACCGATTGCATGATTGCTACTAAATTAAAATTTAATTGTTTTAAAATCCCTTATATTAATTAAGTTTGCAGCCGGCATTGTTTGCTTGCTTGAATGTTTGCAAACCTTGAAAGTGAAAATTAACAAACTTCCCATCATTCAATCAAACTGAAATTTGAAATAAAGGCTTTCTTTGTTCTATTAAATTTTGAATTTTTTTAAAATGCATTAAATAAATAGTTGACGAATCCAGATATATAAGGGATTTGTGAAAACTTGTTTTTCACTGTTTGCTTGTTGGGTTTAAAGCATACAAGTAAATTAAAAACGAATTTTTAAAACCAATGCTCTTATATGTAATTAAAACACAAATTTTGCAATCAATTTTTTCTTATATTACTCTTTTATTTTATGTTAAAGTCGAAATATCTTAATTATATCGAAATATCGAAATTAATTAAAATTATCTAAATTAATTGACTTATTGTAAAACTAATAATTGAATATTGCATTGTCTTCTATTTTAAGCATGTATGCAAAATTTGAAAAAATCTATCATCAGGAAGTGACTCAAAAATTGATTGCAAGATTTGAAACAGACAGAGAAACAAACAGACAGACAGAGAAACAGAGACGACGAGTTAATAAAAGCATTGGTAATAATAATAAAAATATCATCAAAAAGCATCGAATTTAAATATCTCAACTATTTTCATGAAAATTTCGTACACGCTTGAGAATCGCGGTCAGTGAGTGTGGTTCGTGTTAACTTGGTAAAATAGTCTGCCAGTCGGTTAGCGTTTTGTGGTCAAGAAAACCCTCAAGAAAACCCTCAAGAAAACCCTCAAGAAAACCCTCAAGAAACCCCTCGATAAAATCCTCAAGAAAATTAACTAAATAATTTGACTTATTGTAAAACTAATAATTGAATATTGCATTGTCTTCTATCTTGAGCATGTATGCAAAATTTGAAAAAAATCTATCATCAGGAAGTGACTCAAAAATTGATTGCAAGATTTGAAACAGACAGAGAAACAGACAGAGAAACAGACAGAGAAACAGAGCCGACGAGTTAATAAAAGCATTGGTAAAAAGTACTGTTAGTGGGATCTTTTATAGATTAAGTTGAATTGTGACAGTGGAGTTATTTATATAAATAGAATAAATTTATTTTACCTATATTCTTATCAGGTCCTTGGTGAAGGATTGCAAAAAGGGCATTATTAAAAGTTAGGATTATTATTGATTTTCAGCAATAAATATAAGCTTAAATATGAACTGTCTGTTAACTTCACAGTTAACATTAATAAATATTTAAATTTTATTCCAAAGAAACATTTGGGCTGCAATTGATGACAAAAATGAAACCTGATTGTGGGCATCAGAGTGAGCAAGTCATCCAAAATGAATATGTTGTTCACCTTCCTCTTGAGCCAGAATCTTCTTTTTCATTGGTGGTGTTGTAGTTTTTTTATTTTGTAATTTGATCATTAAATTGATGTTTAATAAATTGTTATTTGTTGATTAAAGGTGAACACTTTGTGGCCAACTGCATCTTTAGAAAGTTGCTGGGATAAGGCATTCAAACCTGGAAAACATGACGAGGTTTTAATTTAATCATTCTTTTGTTCTGTTATTTTATTCAAGAATTATTTATTTTAATACTTTCTTGTTTAAAAATTTATTTATCAAGTTAATAATTAGAGCTGCGCATTGATTGCGGTGGGGGTGTTGCGGTAAAGCATTCACTTGTCTGTCTATAGGTCGACAGTTCGAATCTCACCACCAGAATAGCTCCCTTAAGCAAGGAGCTTACTCGCATTGCTCAGGTTAGGTGTCTCACAGAGGTAGTTCCTTTTCCCAACCTTTAAAACAATCACGATTAATTCGTTAAATTAATGCTAACAATTACTGCTGCTTAAAAAAACATTGGTAACTGTTTTAACAGCAAATCTAGATTATGTTGAAGTGTTCTATTAATGCATTTATGCAGTGGCGGTACCAGAGGGGGACCAAGGGTCCTGTGCTTCCTTAGAAGTTTTAACAAAAAATTTAAAATTTAATGTTTTTTAAATAAGTGCAAATGCTAAAACTCATCCTTGTAACCCTGAAAACAACCTCATTGCTTAAAATCATAGAAGTTGTAAAGTTGTTCGAGTTCGGCCTGAACTATTTTCGTTTGGAGTCACTCTTACAGAAACGTCTAGTAAGGGACATAAGAAAGACATTCTTCATGGAAAAGATAATTTTGTTGCCATCTTGTGATAAATAGAAGTTGACTGTGTTGACAAGAAAAAAAATACCGAAAGAGAAAGAGAGAGTGAGAACGAGATTAATTAATTGTTTTATAATAACTGCACATCTCAACTTCTCAACTGCCTGGCATGGGGCTATATAAAACAAGAACCAGGACCATAGACTTGTAAATACTTGTCATATATTCTTATCACTGATTCTGATGATGACCTTCGGCCGCAATATTCATATGGCTCTTCTTTTAAACAACATAAACATGAACCATAGATTGATTAGTCTGAATACCTTCTGAAATGGTCGAAAAAGCACAAAAAAAACAATTAATTAATCAAATGCAGTTAATCGATCAACTCGCAGCTCTATTATTAATATATTACTTTAATTGTATTTTGTTTGTTTATCTTCTAAAATAAAATTGTTTTAATAATATCTTGTTAAAACTTATTTTCATTTATTATTTTACAATAAAAATTATTTAATTGAAATCAACATTTCCAGCTTTTATGTCAAATCTGCCCTGGAGAGAATAATATTCATAAAGGTTTCATTGAAACATTTGTCGATGAATTTCCTAAAGTTCTTATTGTTTGTATCTTTTTATGCAATTTTAACTATTTTAAGCCGTTGCCCCTTTCTAGACAAACATTAATTTTATGAAAAGTATCTGGTGATAACATGCAACTGTAGTATAGTGTAGTAAAATTGATGCCTCAATACGAAACACATTTTTTGGTTAATAAATCTGTTAAATTAGGTCACAAAACATCGTTGACTGCTAATGGAAGGTTAAAAACTGACTTGTTGCAAAGCTTTTTTAATGGACTGCTTTATGAAGGAATACAATTTTAATGTTATGTATTTTAAACATAATTATAATGATTTGCTTGCTGAATGCAGCTGCTGTGTTCCCAGTTCATGTAAAAAATGGGAATGGTTATTCTTTACATCTATTATTACTTTCTTTTGATAGATATTAACAGATTTGATTTCAGAAAATCGTGCAAAAACAATAACAAAATTGAATTCAAGCTCGATGATTTTGTGGTCAAAAATCCAAAAGGTTGTTTGATGATTTTAACAAATTGACAATAATATTGGAATGTTGAACAATAAATGAATGTTTTCACAGTAACAATTCAGTATTCATACAAATTGAGATCTATTAACAATTATGATAAAGCTTTCATGTATTTTTTACACTTTCTCATATATTTATTTCTTCTTTTTCAACACATCAGATAATGAGGAGAGATATAGAGCTGTGGCTTTTTGTGAACATTTTGGTACAATTCACAGCGGACATTATATATCTTACGTAAGAGGGAAAAGTGATAATATTTGGTTTCTCTGTAACGACCTCCATAAAGAACAGTGAGTATAATAAAAATTTGTTATGAAAGAAAATTTTGGATATATACATGTTTTTTTATCCAAATCAGCTCAATGGGGCGTCTCAATGATAAAGTCAGTTCGCAAGCAACCTGTCTGATTTTTTATAAGAGGAAATCCAGTGCCATTCCCTAAGTGCTTCTATTAACTGACTTGAAAAAAGATATCCACCAATATTTAATGAATATTGATATTACTTTTATCTAACATCTTGACATTTTAAAGTTGAATGGTTTTCAAGAATGGGAATTCATAATCTTTTTATGCTTTTGATCTGACATTTTTATTTGGGTATTTTTTCAAGTCTGCTGAAAATATGCATTTGCATTTGTGCCAATACCACGCTTCAATGTTCATTTTTTATATTCACCTGGTTGTTAAGTTACATTATTATATTATACTAATACCATTGACTCGAATGTTATTTTTAAAACGGTTGCTTGTTTTATGGGAGCATACATATAGAATAAAATATCAATGTAATATATTGTCTAATATAAAACGCAAATGGGTTGTATTTGTCTTTTAATAACTCCAGAGCCAATGAAAGAAATCATGAAACTTGGAATGGTGAAAAGACATGAGAAAAAAAGAATTTTTAGTTGTTAAAAAACCTGGGCAACACCAAGTGACCCAGCTAGTATATCTGCTATATCTATATAAATTTATGGGAGCGCCTGTAAGATTCCGTCTTCATAATGTGGAAACATTTTCTTCTTACGAAGAATAAAAACTGCTTTAGATTAGTATTAATATTACTGTGAACGATAGTGGACAAAAAACGTCTCTTATTCTTTCTAAATTTGTGGAGACGATTTTTTATTTTTATTTAAACATACTGATAAAGGATGTCATTTCAACAAATTCATGGGGGAGGGGCAGCGCCCGTGGAATTTTTGCAAATCTGAAGATTTTTTTCTACTAGGGTGGGGGGTATACCTGAATCTCATTGGGTTAATCAGTGTAGGTGTGAAAACACTGCCCACGTGTTTAAGTTATGATTGTTGCTAGTCTAGCTAAAAGAATATCCAGGGAGAGAGAAGTAAGGTGGTTTTAAAGAAGTTATAAAACTATATAACTGGAATATAGCTGTTCCAGAATCTAAAATAGATAATGGAGCTTTAATTATATGTATTAAAAAACTGTATAAATGTTCATTTAGATTTAGTTGTATGCAATTAATTGCACTCTTTTTAGGTAAATTTGAAAAAAAAGTTGAATGCTGAATAAGATTTGTATCAGATAATAAATTGGAGCAGAACTCGTGCGTATCTGCTCTGCATATGGGATCACGCAGATTTGCCTGCCACTGCCCAACTGCTCCCACCTGCGTGTTCAACCGAAATCGGAGTTTTTTCTGGAATTTATGTATCACCTCACTTCCAGTTACCGGTACTCATATATAACTACCATAGATGGATTAATGGCTGAGTTGACCTGAGCCATAATAGTAAATTCTTTGCTCAAGGGGGTTATGCGGGGTGAGATTTTGCCTGCCCATGATTTGAAGCCAAGACATCACCGAATTTTCTTGTGGACCCAGGCAAAGGTTTCTAGACACAAATTAATGAACCATAAATAATTCAAATTGTTTCAATTATTTAATTCCCAGTGAGGTTGAGAAGTAAAGTCAAGATCACAACATGGCAGCAGAACCGTCATGATTGCGTCATGGGCTGTTGCGTCTGCACGTATTTATCAACGGCGTGCATGTTCTACCTGAATGAACAGACTGTCGTGTCTGTCAGTCTTTGTATTGCTTCGCTACCTCCATCTAATCTAAGCCCATTTAATACAGCTACGTAATGCCTGCCTAGCCAGCCAGCCTGTCTGCGTCGGTGTTGTCATGCAACACGATGCAACAGTTTGGGATTTCCCAACATTTTCTAGTTTCGCTATGGTAGAATATATATAGACTGTTGCCGGTATTTGTGTGCACATATTATTTATTGAGAAAGCGAAACATCTAGAAGTTTTTGTCATAATGGAAAGCGACGTTGTTGAAGCTTCATCGGACTTGAAAAACAACTTGATACAATTTCAGAAATATATTTTGAAGAGTTTTGTCAAGAAGATTTTTTCAGAGATGTATGAAGAAATCGAAAACCATTTTAGTGACCAACAAGATTTGATAAGTAATAGCAATCAGCTGGCGGGTGTGTCTAAAGTATCTATGTTGAAAGAATTTGAGAAATGTGAAACAAGGTTTGTAAAGCTGGTAAATGAAATTGAAAATGAAGCCAATGAAGCTGTTTTCAACTGGAAGCCCATGTTGCATGGAAATAGCATTGAAATTCTCGAGCAATTTAAATCTCAAAATTATTCTATTTGGTCCAAAGTTGAAAATCTTCGACATAAATATAAAGATGTCTATTTTCGAGAAACCGTCAATAACGAGACATTTGTTAAATTTCGTTTTTGTGTTGTTTCAGAAATAGTCAGACCGATTATTGATTTTCATCAACATTTTTACTGTGGACCTACAATTTTAGAAATCGTTGAACAAGAACAAGTATGGAAATATGGTATCTGCAAGATGTCCAATTTCCCGGTGGATGCCGTCTTCAAACAAGATCTTGCAAACAAAAACGAACCCTCGGTAATTCCACTGGTTTTCCTTTTCTTCAATGAAAGTGATAGACTCTTCAGAATGGGCTACATCGATAGAAACCCTCAAAATAACAGTGTTAACCAGAATAACGTTTGCATAAACATAAACTGGGTCTGCAATGAGAAGACATTTGATCAACTTGAATCCTTTGGAGAACATGAACTTCGTGAATTTGACAAACATGTTTCTCATACATTTATGAATCCTTGTCTTGTTGTTGAACTTTATGACAGGATCATGGCAGAGGACTCATCATGTGGGGATGCACCGGTTGGTGTAAGTGTAGAGTAGACTGTAGAACTGTAGAAGCATTTCCTAACATTTTATTATAAGCTACTGCAGAGTTTTATAAATAGCACAATTATTTTTGCCACAAAACTGTAGGTATTATTCTCATTCCTGCATAACCTGTGTTTCTCTAATTTCAGAAGATTTATAAATTAATTAAAGGTTTTTTTGAAGTTTTAAGAAAGTAAATCTTAAATGTTGCAATCATGTTCAATTAAAAATGATCAGTCCAGGTTTTCTAAGGCATTTTTTCATGTGAAACATGACTAAATATTTTCTCAACAGGAAGAAATATCTTTCTTGGAAAATGACATAAAGTCAGATCAACAAACCCACAGTTCTTCCCTCTCCAGTGTCAAGAAACTTCCCACCGACGTGTCACATTTGAGCACAGTTTCAAAAGTCAAGGTATTAGTTTCTAATGCTCCAATTGTATTTGCTGTGTCCAAATCAGAAACAGAAATATTAAACAAAAGCACACCGAAATGCACCTGGCCATGCAGTGAAGTTTATAATCCAAAGCTCGTGCAGCGGCTTGACCAAGGGTCGCAGATAGTACTTGTTTTTACTACAAGAACCATCGAAGACAGGGTTTGCGGGGCTGCCAAGGTGTCGGCATTTGATGGGTCGGAAATGATCCTTAAGTGGTCATTCTATGACTCCATTGGGGTCGAGGTTAATTTGATCCTTGACTGTGACAATCGGATTTATAACCGGTCGGTTGAGGTTTTGAACGGGGCTCAAGTATTGAAGGATGTTTGTGATTGGTTAGTTTACCACAATGGTGGTATTGCTTCTGCCAATAAGGAGGAGGTAAAATGATAGCGACAATTATTTTGGGTTTCATTTTATTATTAGTTTAAATGGCAAAATATTTTGAAAAGAAGAACTTAATCTGTAATTTATGTTATACATATATTCATTGCAGAAAAACGACTCAAATTTGATGTGGTTTAACACAGAACCAGAGGTTTTAAAAAGACAACCGGTAATTTATACAAGCACTCCTAAAAATAAAAGAAACAAAGCGTTTACTGAAACAGATTTTTTCTCCAAATCAAAAATGAATGAAGGAAACTTCACTGAATGTTCATATAAATTACTAATGGGTCAGGAAGATAGTGTTTGTAAAGATGCTGAAGATATTAATGGAGATAACAAAGATAATAATATGAATGACAAGGATATTAATACAGGCAACAAGGATAATAATACAGAGAGCAAGGATATTAATACCGAGGACAATTGTATTAATACAAAGGACAATTGTAACAATACAGAGGACAGGGGTATTAATACAGAGGACAAGGGTATTAATACAGAGGACAAGGGTATTAATACAGACAACAAAGGTTATAATACAGAAGACAAGGGTGTTAATAAGGAGGGTAGATTCATCGAAAAAAATGGAAATGATGAATATTCAAATAACAATAATGATGATAGCAATACAAATATGGACAGCTTATGTGGCAATGATATTATTACATATGTTAAAAATATAAACGAATTAAATGAACCAATCAATATATATGTTAAAGATATAAATAAATATGAAGATGATATCAATACATATATTAAAAATATAAGTAAATGTGATGATGATATCAATGCATATCTTAAAGATCTCAGTGCAGGTAAGAATCTGGAGGATGAAGCAATCAGCTCAGAGAATGGGCTGATCAACACATGGGATGAAACAATCAGTAAATTGCACGAATCATTGAGTAAGCCAATCGATACATCAAATGAAACTGTAAATACAGGAAATGATACAATCGATGCATTAAAAAAAGAAACAGGAAATACAGGAAATGATACAATCGATACATCAAATGAAACAATAAATACAGGAAATGATACAATCAATACATCAAATGAAACAATAAATACTGGAAATGATACAATCGATACATTAAATGAAACAATAAATACAGGAAAGGATACAATCGATACATCAAATGAAACAATAAATATAGGAAATGATACAATCAATACATCAAATGAAACAGTAAATACAGGAAATGATACAATTGCTACATCAAATGAAACAGTAAATGCAGGAAGTGATACAATCGATACATTAAAAAATGAAACAATTAATACAGAAAATGATACAATTGATACATCAAATGAAACAATAAATACAGGAAATGATACAATCAATACATCAAATGAAACAATAAATACTGGAAATGATACAATCAATACATCAAATGAAACAATAAATATAGGAAATGATACAATCAATACATCAAATGAAACAGTAAATACAGGAAGTGATACAATCGATACATCAAATGAAACAGTAAATACAGGAAGTGATACAATCGATACATCAAATGAAACAGTAAATACAGGAAGTGATACAATCGATACATCAAATGAAACAATAAATACAGGAAAGGATACAATCGATACATCAAATGAAACAGTAAATACAGGAAGTGATACAATCGACACATCAAATGAAACAGTAAATACAGGAAGTGATACAATCGATACATCAAATGAAACAGTAAATATAGGAAGTGATACAATCGATACATCAAATGAAACAATAAATACTGGAAATGATACAATCGATACATTAAATGAAACAATAAATACAGGAAAGGATACAATCGATACATCAAATGAAACAATAAATATAGGAAATGATACAATCAATACATCAAATGAAACAGTAAATACAGGAAATGATACAATTGCTACATCAAATGAAACAGTAAATGCAGGAAGTGATACAATCGATACATTAAAAAATGAAACAATTAATACAGAAAATGATACAATTGATACATCAAATGAAACAATAAATACAGGAAATGATACAATCAATACATCAAATGAAACATTAAGATCAGGAAATGATACAATAAATACAGGAAGTGATACAATTGATACATCAAATGAAACAGGAAATGATACAATCGATAGATCAAATGAAACAGTAAATACAGGAAGTGATACAATCGATACATCAAATGAAACAGTAAATACAGGAAGTGATACAATCGATACATCAAATGAAACAGTAAATACAGGAAGTGATACAATCGATACATCAAATGAAACAATAAATACAGGAAAGGATACAATCGATACATCAAATGAAACAGTAAATACAGGAAGTGATACAATCGACACATCAAATGAAACAGTAAATACAGGAAGTGATACAATCGATACATCAAATGAAACAGTAAATATAGGAAGTGATACAATCGATACATCAAATGAAACTGTAAATACAGGAAGTGATACAATCGATACATCAAATGAAGCTGTAAATACAGGAAGTGATACAATCAATGCATTAAAAAAAGAAACAGGAAATACAGGAAGTGATACAATCAATACATCAAAGGAAACAGTAAATACAGGAAATGATACAATCAATACGTCAAATGAAGTTGATAAACTAACCAATAAAGTTGATAAAGTAACCAATGAAGTTGATAAAGTAAACAATACAACTTTACAAAAGGTTGGTTACGATATTAATTTTCAGTGTTCTCTAATAATTATAACAAGTAAACTCAAAATAATCATTTCATGATTTGTGTTCGCCTAGCTGGTCTTGTTTTCTGAATTAAGAGTACCGAATAGTACCGATGCAGCATTTTTATATTTTGTTATTGGAATTAATTTTTTTTAGTTATATTTTCATTTGTTAAATATATTTGAATTTAACGCATGTACTACACGGATAAACTAAAAATGTTCTATTTAACAAACTAGGAATATATAGGCTGGTAATTATATTTCGTGTTGCTTTACCTCCAAGATCCATAATAGGTCATAATGATCATAAAAATTATATAAATATTTGACTTTCTGTTAGCCAATTGTATTTAATATTTCATGTTTACTTTTTGATAGGTTGATGAAACAGTGTCACACATTGGTTCGGTAGAATCTGACATCGTTAAAATGTCATTTAATTTGCTAGCATTTGAAAAGATTTACATTCAAGAAATTGATGAAAAGTGTAGTAGTTCTAAATCTACATATTGGGTATATATATTAGACAAACCAAACATGGAGAAAGCTTTTAAATCTCAACAACTCCACAAAATTGGATTCATAGATACATCCATTTTAAAAGATAAAAAACATTATATATTTTTAGCTTCTTCTGATACTCTTGATATTCAAGCTTTGGCTAAATTATCGGAAGCTTATTTCAAAGAAAAAATTAATTTTGAGTTGATACATCAACAAGAAATTAAAGGATTGAAGATAAATCACAATAAAAGTTCTATCTTGAAGTTGGACGAAGGTAGAAAGTTATTAGCTAAATACTTTCAAGCGTCACTGAAGGTTATTTGAACTAAAAATAGATATGTTAATTGAGCTTAAAATAGATACGTTCTATATAATTAATAAACTTTTCCTTTTTCACAAACAGGCACCGAACAGGTTGAAGAACATTGGGAATTCTGTAAGTAATGTTTCTTTACTCTCAGAATGTAACTTTTTATTTTCATCTCTGTTCTGATATCAGCAGTCCTTTTTAAAAATAAAAAGTCTTTCTTGTTATTTGCTAGTGTATTAAAAAAACAGTTTTTTAATGAGACTAAGGGAGGGATTTTGAATCTTCTGTTGCCAACTATAAGCCATTTTAATTTGAATATTTAATTTGAAAAATCTGTTAACACCTCTTCCACCAGTGCTACATGAATGCTGTCCTCCAGTGTTTGAATGCCTGTTTCACTGATGAGGAGGTGGATCACATTCTGGATGAACTTAGAGCTTATGCTGAAGCAAAAAAGTATTCAGATTTAGATGTTGCTGCAACTCTTTCTTTAGGTTTGTAGATTATTTCTGTTGTACACTGAGTTTTTTCCTTTGTGCTGAGCTCTGTTTTGCATACTGAACTTATTTAGTATACTTACCTTATTTTGTATACTCAGCTTTGTTTGGTATACTCAGCTTTGTTTGGTATACTCAGCTTTGTTTAGTATACTCATCTTTGTTTGGTATACTCAGCTTTGTTTAGTATACTCATCTTTGTTTCTTATACTCAGCTTTGTTTGGTATACTTAACTTTTTTTGCTGAGCCTAGTTTTGTATACTAGTGCTTGCCTAATAAGTGTTGACTTTTGAAAAAATAATGTTCACAGATTTGTTCAACAAGATGGAGTTCTTGCGCGACAATGATAAAGAAATCATACATGCCGGTTCTATCAAAAATGAAATCTCAAAAATCTCAGACAAATTTAAAACTTCAAAGTAATAACATCATTTCAAAAATAACCTTAATTTAAATATAATTTTATTCTAATAAAAAAAGTTGATTATTTACGTAATTTACAGGCAGCAGGATGCATTGGAATTCATGATGCTCTTACTGAATAAAGTGAAAGATGAATTGTAAGTTTACAGTTGAAGTGTACATTAGTCATATGTGTTTTTATTGTTTGTAAATATTCTTGTAATTTGATGCAAAAGTAATTTTTAATTTAATACATTTCAGAAACTGATTATTTGGTTATTTTTAATAAAACCTATTTAAGACATGTTGTATTTTTAATTTCTAATAGTTGTTTGCTTTACTATTACCCGCATTCAGAAAGAGCTGCAATCTTAACATAATTGAAGGTAAGCTCATGTTTTGAAATAGGTAACTAGGTATGTTTATTAAATTTGATATATGTCTCAATTTTTTATATTTATTAAATAAATCAATTTAGTATATTAATCAATTTAGTATATTTATTTTTTCAAATTAAGATTGTATTTTTTCTAAAACAGAGAAATTTGGACTTCAGAATAAAACAAAAGTGACAAAATTGAAGTGCAGACACGAACAGGAGCAACTGCAGAAGGAACTTTTTGTAAACGTGTCGGCCGAAACGTTCTCGCAATGCAACGAGAAGAAGCAAGGAGAGAATGTAAATTTCTAATTTTTTATTTCGTTCAATAACACTCGAAACTTCCGGAATTTGATTTTATCGAAAATTTGAAATTGGCAGAAGAAAAAGAAGAATAAGAATGTTGCTGCTTGTGTGGTGGACCTTGAACATCTCTGGTCAAGCACTTTTAAAAGAGAAGACATGGATCAAGTAATTCATTTTCAGAAAAGACTTAACACGACTAAAAAATTCCATTTCACACAAGAAGCATTAAACTTGTTTCAGGTTTTGTGCCAAAAATGTCCTGAAAATGACAACGTTCACGATTACGGCAGCATGGAGACGTTTGTAGAAAAGTTTCCTCAGTGTCTCATCATTTGTATCTTTTATGGTTCTATTCGAGTCTGAGAATTAAATTTTAATCTGTTTTCTTATTTTTTTTCTCTTATGATTATTTGTTTATAAAAATTGTTTTATTTTAATTTGTTTCAAGTATAAAGCTGCTGTAAATGTTTAACTAATAAAATAGATGAAATACTAGAAACTGCAGATATTGTATCTTCCTTATAGATATTTTATACTTTCATAATGAAAGATATAAATAGATTTTATGCCAAGAAATTTGGCAAAAGCCGTCAGAAACTAAATTTCAAAATCAACAACTTTAAGGTCACCGATCCAGAAGGTCAGCTATTAACATTTTATGATAATTTTTATCTGTTGACATCACCTCCTTTAATTGTTCAATGTTGCAGGCAAATCACATGAGTACCGAGCCGCGGCTTTCTGCGAGCATTACGGCACCCTGAACAGCGGGCATTACGTGGCCTACGTCAGGAGACGAGGGGTCGATAGGGTTTGGTTCGTCTGTGATGATACGAAAGGGGAACAGTAAGCAAGATTTATTTTCAATTTAAAATTACTCGTTGTAAATGTTACTTGTCATAAATCGTGTTTCGAAAGATTTTACTACTTGTATATCCATACACTGGCTGCTCTAAGAATTTACCTGTCTGCTTTCTCATTACTAAAATGTTTATAATTGACCTCGAAAACCAGCTCGCACATTGATTCTGTGGTAATTTATTGTTGAAACAGGAAAATGAAATATATGGAAGATACTTTCATCTCAGAAAATGTTTACATGATATTTTATGAATCAAAATCCTTGAAGAGACGAGAGTCTTGAAGAGTCTGGAGTGAAGGCTGTTTCTAGGACGATATATTATTTTCTTGAGTTCTGTAACGTTTTATCTTTGTTTTATTGGTGTTTTTATGCATAACAGATTTTATCAAACAAGATTTGTCTTGGTTTTAATTTTAATCCGTTGTGAAGTCTCTGCCTATAATAATTAGCTTCAACTATCAGAATAGGTTGAGGCTGGTCTCAAATCGGTAGCAGATATACAAGGAGTTGTAATTAATGATTGTCGTTTGGGTTCGGTTTTATCCGTTAAAAGACCTCTATAGAATATTTGAATATCAAAACTAGCACTAGATGATTAGAGGACTAGACTGAAACACTTTCATCCATTAAATTAAACTTTTAGCTAAGTGACTGCACTACCAGCATAACACTTTTTAAAATAATAGTTCCCGAAAACAGTTATGTCATTTTTAAGTTGATTTAATTTATGTATAATGTGTAGGCGGCAGTCTCCATTATTGGCTTACACTCGTTTTTTTTATGAATTTCAAAGAACAGAGCTATAAAATAACACCTTGCCTTCCATTGTCAGCTAGCAAGCTTTGTAACATAAGTTTTTGAGAAAGAAAAATTATAAAAGTTTTTATTATGTTAGTAATAATATGGCTTGATAATATGATCCCACACACACACACACAGCTGGTAACCTGAGTGACATTTATATCACGTGATACTTACGTGGAAGTTCCCATTGCTTTGAAGTTTCGTTATCGTAGCTGTGTGATCGATTGCGTTCAAAAGCGAAACACTGGCTGGAGTTGTCATATTCGGTTCCGAGCGACAGAATACCGGGAAAAGAAAATTTATTTCGGTACCTCTTACTGGTTTTGAGCAGACCACGTCGAAAATGGAAGCAAATTTTCTCCAGTTGGAGAAATACGTCTTGAATTATCTGGTCGAAAAAGAGTTTTTTAAACTCTACGAAGACATAAAGAACCATTTCATTGAACAGCTTGCACTAATGCAAAGAAGCAGTCAGCTAGAAGAAGATTCGAAAAAAACGTTTTTGACAGAATTTTCAAGGTGTGAACAACAGTTTCTGCAGCTGGCAAAAAACATCGAGGCTGAAGTCAATAAAGCTTTTTCAAAGTGGGAACCCGAGGGGTGTGGCAACAGTGGAGAGGTTCTCGAAGGATTCAAGGCAGGAAACGATTCGATTTGGGATAAAATTCATAAAATTAATTACAAAAGGTGTTATGTCAGAGAAACAAGCGATGAAACGCTGGTTGAATATTGTCTCTGTTTTAACAAATCGGATGAAAGCGACAAAAATGACGGCTCTCATCGACGCAATTATTCAACGTCACCGATCTTGGAAGTCACAGACAATAAACAATCCTGGAAAAGATCCGTCGGTGCAGCTACGGACATTTCCACGTCCGTAGAAGTACGTGGAAAGCTTGCAAACATCAAAGAGCATTCAATAGTTCCTATGGT
Source organism: Erpobdella octoculata (assembly GCA_963978895.1). Taxonomy (NCBI): domain Eukaryota; kingdom Metazoa; phylum Annelida; class Clitellata; order Hirudinida; family Erpobdellidae; genus Erpobdella; species Erpobdella octoculata. The sequence goes on from OZ022245.1 coordinate 27,313,268, forward strand.
TTTTATTTTCCTCGGCGAAACTAAAAATCTTTTTCGAATGGGCTACATCGAGGGAGATTTTCAGGAAGGGAACGATGGTAAGGATAAAGTATACATCAACTGGGTCAGCAGCCAGAAATCATTTGATCAACTGAAAACCGTCAAAGACAATGAACTTCAGAATCTTGTAAAACACACTTATTATACTCTAGAAGACTCCAGTCTCGTTGTAGAACTTTTTGACAAACTGAGTTTAGACGATTCATTGCTTGATGCGGCGTCGGTTGGTTTTTAAATATTTCTTCAATTAGTGGCTTAATATAAAAATTTTTTTATAGTATATAAACTGTTTTAAGTTCATGCACACAGCCTGTTTTTTCTAAATTTTTAACTTACAAATAACTAGATTGAAAAAAAAAATGACGTTGAAATAACACAGTTTTAGTAAACAGTTCTATTCAAATGTGTCATTTGATCATTTTTATTTTAGCCGATTAAATATTTCTGAACTTTGCTGTCAATTTTCTCGTCAGGACGTCACCGTCACACTCGAAGATGTCGACGAGTCGAATCGCGACGACCCGAATATTTCCTCCCCCGTCGAAGCTCCCCCTGCAAGCACGCTTAGTGACGACAGCGACATCCATGAAATCGAGTCGGTACTCGCCAGAGCACCGATCCTATTTGTCGTGCCGGTGACTGACAAAGAAAAATTGAGTTTGAAGTCTACAGATAGCTGGTTTTACAGGGAAGTTTACGGCTCAAAACTCAGACAGTGGCTGGATCGCCAACATCCGCTGGTCATGTTGGTCTTCACTGCGAAAACTCCGTCGGGGCAAATATGCGGGCTCGCTCGAGTCTCGAACTTCGACGGGTCGAAAATGTCTCTCGATTGGCTGTTCGTTAGTCCAATCGGGATCAAAGTTAGTCTGATCTTGGGCAGTGAAGTCGGCTCGATGGAGATCTTGAACTCCACTCAGGTTCTGAGGAACATACTCGATTGGTTGACCACGGACGAGGATATTGCTTATTACAGCTCGGAGGAGGTAATTCAGTGACGGTTATATTTATTTTCTTAAATTAATCAACTCTATCACTGTATCAGAAAAGAACTTTTTTAAATTAAAAAAAAAGTTTTTGTATTTTATTCTTATAAGTGATACTCATAAAACAGGAGACGATGATGATAATAATCAGTTTAGTGTGGGATAATATTTTATAATGATCGGTAAAACTATGGAATGCTGATAATATTAATATCTTATTTAAGGTAGGATTATTTTAGAAACAGGATTTTTTTTTATCAACTATAAGTTGAAATTGGTTGAAACTTTTTACTTTGTTTTAAAATAAATTTGCAAAAAACTTCATGCAGAAAGAAGTTGTTAACAGTAGTCCTTGCAAGCGGTCAGGACATGGGACTCATCGAGATGTCAAAGCAGCCGTTCACATTCCCGATTCGTTTGCTCGCGACTCGTTAGAGAGGAGCGGCCACGCATCGGAATCAAGTGGAATAATTGACGAAGAAAAAGGGTACGGAAAAATGGCTGAATTTTACGGCGTGTCCCGGGAATCCGAGCGAAGTTTGAATTCTCCATCCTCGATGCTTGCTGCGGTGGACTATACGAGAAAAACACTTGAAAAAAATGATTCGATTGAGTTGGAAAAGAAAGTAAATAATGATAAAGGCAACAAAGGAGTCAGTAAAAGTACGGAGGTTGCTACTGGTAAAAGAACTGCAAAAATTACTGAGGTTACCTCTGAAGCCAATGAAAAATCTGCGGTTACCAGTGATGTTGATCAAAGAACTGCAACAATTACCAAGGTTACCTCTGAAGCTAATGAAAAAGCTGAGGTCATCACTGATGTTAATATAATAACTGCAAGAAGTAGTGACGTTACCTCTGAAGCTAATGAAAAAACTGAGGTCATAACTGATGTTAAGGAACAAACTGAAATTAGTGACAAAACTGTGGGAAGTACTGATGTTAGCACTGGAGTTGACGAGTTCACCACAGAAGCTACTGAGGAAACCACAGAAGGTAATAAGGCTGCTATTGAAGGTAATGAAGTTAACACTGAACTTGATAAGGTCACAAATGAAAGTAATAATGAAGCAGATGCAACTACTCAAGAAGCAGATTCAACTAGTACAGAAACAAATGATACTACTACAGAAGTAGATACACCTACTGAAAAAGGAGATAAAACTACTAGAGTAGCAGATACAGCTAATAAAGAAGCAGATGCAACTGCTAAAAAAGCAGATACAGCTACTAAAGAAGGAGATAAAACTGATGAAGAAACAGTTACAACTAATATGGAAACCACTACTAAAGAAACAGAAAAGGTTAAGAAAGAAGATATAACACGTAGAGAAGCAGATACAACTACTGAAGAAACAGATACTAGTAAAGAAGAAGATACTACTAAAGAAACAGATGCTACTAAAAAAGCAGATACTACTAAAGAAGCAGATACTACTAAAAAATCAGATACTACTAAAGAAGCAGATACTACTAAAAAATCAGATACTACTAAAAAAGCAGATACTAGTAAAGAAGCAGATACTACTGAAGAAGCAGATACTAGTAAAGAAGAAGATACTACTAAAGAAACAGATGCTACTAAAAAAGCAGATACTACTAAAGAAGCAGATACTACTAAAAAATCAGATACTACTAAAGAAGCAGATACTACTAAAAAATCAGATACTACTAAAAAAGCAGATACTAGTAAAGAAGCAGATACTACTGAAGAAGCAGATACTAGTAAAGAAGCTGATGTAAGAAATAAAAAAACAGATAGGACTAGTAAAGAAGCAGATGTAAGTAATAAAAAAACAGATAGGACTACCATGGAAGCAGTTAAAAGCACCAAAGATATCAATGAAACAGACAGAGAAACTGAACCGGGAAACCAGGCTATAAAGAAGAATAAACAAGAGATGAAGATGAGTAGAAATCAAGGATTTGAACCAATTTCTGGATTCAATCAATCAAGCGAGAACGTAAAAGCGAATTTAGAAAACCAGCCGAACGAGGAAACTCCATCTGGGGGTCGACCCATCAGCGATAGAGATGACGAAATCGTTACGAGTGGTGGGACAGATGAGAGGGACCGGGAAAAAAAATACGCCAATCAGATAGAAATTACCGAGCCTATCTCAAACCCGGAAAACGTTTTGAAGCCGCCGAATAAAACGCAAGAAGATGCAAGAGTTCTTCCGAGATGTTTGTTGGATATGGAAAACACCGGTAATGACGGACAGGCAGAAAGAGAATTGCCGCTCGGTGACAAGCAGATAGGTCAACCAGAAAGAACATGTTTTGCAAATTCCAATGAAATGGGGAAAGCATTCCAGACGAAGGGACAAACACGTGCACAACATCCAGCTGGCGGAAGAAATTCAGGTGACGATGAGGGAAGGTTGAGCCTTGTCATCTCAAGTGCGCCACCGAGCGGAAAAACCGTAGAGAACGTTGACGGTCTGAAAGGGAATGCGACAATTGATCTAAAAACGAGAGAAGGAGATGGTATGATGAATAGTAGGCAGATGGAAACTTTTGCCGATGGTCAGAAGGCGGCTGGAAAACATCTGTCTGGTGAAAATATGATGAAATTTATTGATGGAAGCAAGCTAGATAATGGTAAACAACAGGAAATTTCAAACAGGAAACTCAACAAAACTAGGATGAAAGAAAAAAGAGAACCTTTTTCTGACCAAAGAGCAAAGTTAATAGATGCAAACGGCGAGAACAGAATGCCAAAAGAGGATTGTCCGAAGGCAGTCCCAGGAAAGGGAAACCTCGGGTATCGAATGCCTGATTTTCGTAGCGATAGCGGCGGAGAAAAGACACAGATCAGAGAACTCTGCGAACTTTTGAAAATCGTCCAGCAAGAGATGCATTCCATCCAGTACTTCGTTTTCCACTACAAGACCCGAGCGGAATTGGAGTTCATCATCGTGGCGCTCGAACAGCATCTGTCGAAAGTGAGGCCGACGCGCCAGAGCCTGGCAAGGAACCTCGTTTTCTTGTCTTGCGAGGAGACAAGCAGCATACACGGAGTAGTGGAAGTGGCGAATCTAAACGCGACCCTATTGAACTGCGACCCCGTCTGGATTCACAAGTCGTCTTTCAAGTGTAAAGTCAAATCGATTTACGAAATAGAAGATCTCTACAACGGAGTAACATTTTATGGCAAAGAATTGTTGAGAAGATATATTTATAGCATTCCAGCTGATGAACTGAACAAATCCTATTGGCAAATCGCTCAGATGAACTTAGGATCTTACAGTTTTAAATAATTACAATGTGAAAGAGATGAAAGATCTATCTAAAAGCAAGACGTTTAATGACGAATATTGTTTTTTCCTTTAATCGTGTCTTGGTGTTTCATGATTTCATCTATCTTCTCAATGTTATATAACTAGAACGGTAAACGTGATTACCGTTTTCTCAATTTTTTTATAACCGTGTAATTATATTTAATTAGTTTGTGATATTAATTTTCAATTATCTTGAAATTGTTCTTTGTTACTAGCAGCTAAGCTTTTTTATTCATTTGTTTATTTTTTCAAATTTGTTTAGTTATTTTTTGTGAAGGCTCGTGACAGGTTATAAGATGTTTACTTCACTTTTCGGATCACGCCACGTCTTCAACATCTTCATGCAGAGTACTTTGTTTTTTCTACTTCGAATCTATTCTCATTAAATTTTATGAAGTGCTCTTAACCTGAACAAGATAAAAAATAAACTGCATTGATGTGTAGATTATAACTGTGGATGATAAGACTGGTTAGTTAGTTAGTTGACAGCCTTCTTTTAAACAGGTGCCTCTGTACACCTGGGTTAGTAATTACTTTCGTGAATCTGATTTTAGAATATTACGCAGGTGTGATTGTCCGTGTTCTGACACTTTCGGTTTTGCGTGATGTTAATGGATGTTTAGTGTTTGTTTGCATCTATTTCCATAATATTTTTGCAATAGACCAAGTTGCATTGTAAGAACATATGTATTTTTATGTTCATTAAACAGATGACATTGTTAATATGCATTTAATACAAACTTCTACCAAATTCACGCTGTCGATATCAAATACTTTGGGCATGTCTTGAAATTTCAAAGCGGTTTATTTAATTGTATCCAAATTGTGTTCAAGTGTTAACATCTGTTAATGTTGTTAGCTGAATTAAATGTTACAGCTGCTATAAAAAATAACTTCTCTCTCTCTCTGGACTTTTGATGTTACTTTCTCTGATTAATTTCTCGATGTAATTTTGTTTTGTTTATATCAATCCAGGTAGCTTTTTTCTTTTTATTTAAGGATTCATTTGCACCGGTCATCTGCAGGCAACTACTTATAATAAATTTTTTTCTCGAATTTGAGTTGACTATTATGAAAAGACATAAATGGTAGAATAATGCATAATAATTTTACTTATTTTTGTTGCTGTCTGAAACAGCACGAGTGCTCTATTAATAGATAATATCTATAATGGACTGCTATATAAATAGTCTTTTAAATTAAGTTACAAATTAAATAGAAGCACCGTGCTTAACTACTAGCAAACTAAAAAGTAATATTAATTGTAATGATTAACAAAAACACATTAACAATTATTATCACTTCGAGGAAAATTATTTTTGATACAAATAAAATAACCAAATTTACATTTTTATTTGCAATCAACTGGAAATGAAAATGATGAGAATATGCAGCGAGTCGGCACAACCCCCTATGAATGTTTAAACCTCTGCGATCATCAGACAGATGCGTCGAAACATGCAATGCCATGTTCATGCTGTCAGTAATAAATATACAAAAGACGAAAACAATTCAACGTCACACGAAAGGCATGTGATAATTAACTCAGCCTCAACTGTAGCTAGCATTAAATTTTAACATCAAAACCCTTTAATAGGAGCGCATTGTCATTTAAGATTGGACCAAGTTTTTGTAAAGTTTTTATAAACAAAGCATTTACTCTTAAAAAAAGAAAATCTATAACGATTATGATAACAAATCTGTCACTGTACTTTTATACTTAGATGTATACATATTTTTGTCACCCTTCAATCATCCAGTGCTATGGGACTCTTCTCCGCTCTTGCGTCTGCTGTGTCCCTTCGTGATCTGGAAGTAAAAAATGTCATCGTATTCGAACAACGGGGTCAGTTTTTCAGCAATCTCATTACAGTAGTATTTAGATGGTTGAAGTCGAATCTAGTGGTAGGAGAACAAGGGTCAACACAACCCACATCAAAATATAAAAATAAACAATTACATTTGATCTACTAAGCACAGAAGCATAAACAAATGTCAGTGCTGAAATGGGTGGTCATCTTTTATGAAAATCATTTTAAAAATTCCAACATTTATTATTCTCTAAGCTTCAATTTGGCTTAATTGGTTGAAATTTTTGATCTGAACTCATCCAAACTACAGTGCTTTAAATCTTTCCTTTCCAAGATATTAGCAGCCATATTATGTCACCTTCGACCAATTATATTTGAGATGCTATATTTAGTAAACCAATCAATAGAGAGGTTACACAGCAAATTAAGATTTTGAATTTTGTCTAACCTGAGGTTGTCGTTAGAGGGGCCTTCACTGTTTCTTTCATCATCATTATCCATTCTTCTTCTTTCTCTTCTCTTTTTCTTTTCATCATCATAGGATCTTCTTTTTCTGCCACTCAACCTATCTCCCGACCCTCTTCTTGACCTTGAACGTGACCTCGATAAAGATCTCGACATACGCCGCCTCCTGTCGTACGACCTTGATCTGAGTGTGATGTAATGATTTTATAGTAATGCATGCACATGCATACAATCATACAATAACACTAAGAAACCATAATAAATAGAAATTATTTTACACAAAAAACTGAAACGCGAAAATCAAGATCAAGAATATCACGTGATCAAACGTCACAAAACAAGGACATCCCAAATTGATACCTGTCACAGGGTGAAACGTCCTTTAGAAACACTAACACATCACATTTGATACCTTCCGAGATGAAACGTTCTTCCAAAACACCAACATATTATCATAACACTCAACAACGAACCACAATAACAAAATTTTCCATCCAAAAAAATCTCCACGGGGCGCTTTCTTTCTCGGACATCTGCCAAACAACATTACAAGTTTTTTTTCCACAAGGGTGCTTCAAAGGACCCGCTTGACCCTTGTCCTGCTACAAAAAGTGTCTCATCCATCATCTACCCAAACAGCATGGAGACACTTTTACCCAATCAATTCAACCCTGGTGTTAAAAATCCATGTTTTTACAAATTTAAAAAACAACTAAAAGTAAACATCTTTATTTAGTTCTGAAAAATATATGAAAAAAAAACTAAAATAAGCTAAATTTCTTACCTTCTAGAGAAGTGACTGCGACTGTCTTTCTGTGAGCCACAATCTCTTAAGAAATGTCCTCTTTTACCGCACTGATAACACTTGAGATTGCTCCGCTGCATTGGACTCCTCACCTTCGCTTGGGCTCTCGGCAGTGCAAAAGTTACTCTCAAACGGCTCTCCCCTAATGTACTTTAAATTAAAAGTGAAAAATTAGGTATTTCATGATTTAGCTTATTCTTGAGCTTGAAATAAAAGTTTAATATTTTTTTATTATCAGTAAGACTGGTTAGTCTAGGCTAAACATTTTGATCAGTTCACAGTTAAAGAAATATAATTTCAATGTAGAAAAATTTTCTCTACATATATTATATATAGTCCCATTAAATAAAAGATTATATCTGTAAAAAAAATACACATTGATTTAAAAAAGAGAAGTCAATCAATAGTGTTATCAACTCACTGGCCATTCATGGCATCAACTGCATCCCTGGCATCTTCTTTAGACTCAAAAACAACAAATCCAAAACATGGCGTCGTCTTGGCCATCCAAACTTCTTCTAATGGACCAAACTTTTGAAATGCTTTCTCGAGATCTTTTTCAGTAAGACGATTATCGATGTCGGCAACATGTAATCTGGCTCCGCCAGCATTTCTGGAAACAGGGCTTCTGGAGTTACTCCGTCTTCTTTCAATTCTTTCACTACTTCGACTACTAGAACTACGTCGACGTCCCATTACAAAAGCTACGTCAAAACTACTACAGAATACCGAAAAGCGACAATCAAACACTAACCGACCAATAGACAATTAACAACAAACAAAACAAACAAACCGAAACAGTTGAGTTGCCAGCCAAGAAGAAACAAATTTTTATGTTTAAAAAAATTGTTAGTACAATTTAATTAAGCATGAAAAATGTGTTTATTTAAACAAAATATAATTAAATTTTTTGTTTTAATCATGCTTCATGTAGTTTTCAAGTTAAGCTTGTAAACTAAAAATAGTAAACAAAATTATTTAAAAATTAATTTTTTAAGAACATTTGTAATTGTTATGCAATATACATACTAAAAAATAGTTATACTACTAACACTAAGAAAATACAAGTTAGATTTTATTAATGTTCAAGATCATTAAATAAAAAGAATAATTTATGTTTTAAATTAACTTTTAATAACTTTAAATAATAATTTGTTTCCGTTTCGGTGATCTAGGAAGTGCTGTGTTGCCGATGAATAACGGGGTGTAGGGCTCTGGCTGATTGACTGTTTATTTTATATTTTCTGGAATTTGCAAAAATGATTCTTTTAGAAATAAACAACAAAATTATCGAAGAAACTTTAACTTTGAAATTCAACAATGCGGCTGCCGGGTTAGAGATTTCGGCTTCTGTTTTTTACTGTTTCCGGGATCGTTGAGTGACAAATATTAATGGTGTAAAACATTTTAAAATTAAATAACTGAAATGGTTTAAAGCCATATTATAAATAAAAAAACCACGAGTGAAAGCAATTTTCAATAACTTATTTATGTTTTGTTTTCATCCAGGAACAAACCAGAACTAATTGAAGTAACTATTGCAGGTAAAATTGAAATGAAATATAAATTGGGTAAACTCTTAATGTAGCGTATTGAGCCGATTTTGATGGAAAATAACATTACTTTTAGGAATGAGTATTCCAAAATTAAAAACAGTCACTTTTCAATTTTTTTTCTAACCCCCTACAGAGGAGGATATAGTAGGGGCTCTGGCTCTAGGGGCTTACACAAAATATTGATATAAAAGATAAATAGAAATTGAAATGAAATGTATAATTTAGATAACAGTTTATTAATTAATATATTTAATCAATTAATCATCAAGTTTTTAGCTGTTAACTTTTTTAATGAATTTGCATTAATTAATAATAATTATGCTATAAAAAAATTGCAAATAATATTTGTGAGATTTTTTTCTTCCTACATCAGATTTTGATGGGGTTCTCTATCACATTTCCAATCCAAATGGAGACAAGACAAAAATCATGGTAAGATTTCTCGATTTTTCCAATTAAATATTTCATGGATGGTCGTCATTATTGTTACTATAATTAATTGACATTTTCTGCTACACAGGTCTCAATATCCTTGAAGTTCTTCAAGGACCTGCAAGAGCATGGGGCAGACAGTCTCATCAAGAGGGAGTACGGCCCATACCTGACCTCCCCTGAAAAGGGTTGGTCTATCTCACTTGTGTTTTCATTAAACTTGATTTAATTTGTTTATTTTGCATTTATATTATTTCTGTAATTATTATAGTTTAAAAATTTGATAAATAATAATTTATTAAAAAAATCTAATCTTGTTTTCTGGAATTTCTCTTTACTATTTCATTTATCAGATCATTAATATCTTCATTCAAAAGCCATTCAACACATCTTTATAAATCATTCACCCTTTTATTAGTTCTTCAAACCATTTAATTACTGCTTCTTTATTCGGCATTTCACAAGTCCGTCTGATGATCTTTTCGCCTGTCTCAGGTTACAATGTGTCCTTACTGTTCGACCTGAACAGCCTGCCAGCGGACAGAGACGAAGCAATAAGAAAGGCCGGACTGCTCAAGAGGAACTGTTTCGCCTCGGTCTTCGAGAAGTATTTCGACTTCCAGCAGAAGGAGCAGAACAGCGAGAAGAGGGCTGTCATCAACTACCGAGATGACGAAACCATGTCAGTACTGCTTTGTTAACTTCTGACAGTTCGACTTTGTCATTAAATCGTATTAATTAATCTCTAAATACATTTTGGTTACTTGGATTTATCGCAGCTCGGATTTGTTGCCGGGTTTAATTCTCTCACTCAGTTGCTTTTAGTTAGGTAGTTATGAGTTGCCTGAATGTGAAAAAAACAATGCTCCTTCTCATCACCACCATCTTAGTAGTGATTATTAATATTATTACCATCAGGTATGTAGAGGCAAAGAAGGACAGAGTGACCGTCATCTTCAGCACGGTCTTCAAGGATGACGATGACATCATCATCGGGAAGGTATTCATGCAGGAGTTCAAAGAGGGAAGGAGACAGTACCAGCAGGCTCCTCAGGTGATCATAATAATAATAATAATAATAATAATAACAGCATGCAGACATACATATATGCATATGTATATATTTATTAGTAATAATACTTGTAATGGTTCTTGTGGCTGGTTTTATCTAGAAATAGTACAGATCTGTATGGTGGAATGGTGGACTGTCAAAGGTGATAATGATGATGATTTTGTTCCAGGTTTTGTTCAGTCACAAAGAGCCTCCACTGGAGCTACAAAACACTTCAGCTAAGACTGGAGATAACATTGGATACATCACCTTTGGTATGCTTAAATAAGCTATGCTGCTGCTGATATGAGCATTGTTTTTTTTTAATTATCGTCATCAATATCATGTGGCTGGCTGTGTTATTAAATCGCTAGTAGTAACATTGATAATTATTCAAATTAACAATTATTGCAAAGTTGTTCACAGCAATAACGACATAGAATATAACTAAGTGAGGGGAAGAGATCTCTAAATCAGAGGTTCCCAAACTGTGGATCGTGACCCACAGTTTGGGTCGCAAAGCTCTGGCAAGTGGGAAAGTTTGGGAACCTCTGCTCTAAATGAATTATGTTCCATGAATAGAATGATCATTATTGAATCTGTACATTGCATTTGTTAATTATACTTGGAATGAATACATAATCACATTGATTATGCAGTTATTAGGTTATTATTAAATAATGAATAGTATAATTGAAGCTCAGATGTATACAATAAATAATACTTTTATGTTGTTTGGGATGACGGTCTTAAAATATAATTGTACTGGTTGTACCTTGGATATCAAAGTTAAATTGTACTATTTGTGCTCTTCAGTTCTCTTTCCTCGGCATACGAGCCCAGGTGCCAGGGACAACACCATCAACTTGATTCACACCTTGAGAAATTATCTCCACTACCACATTAAATGCTCCAAGGTCGTTTATTTATTTATTTTTCATGCATATTCATGACTGAGATGAGCAAAATTAATAAAAATCATGAATATTAATGACCTTGTTTACATGTAGGTCAGTATTCATGAATATTTGAATATTAATGACCTACCAGCTTGTTTACATATAGGTTTGTATTCATGCAGCCTTGAATATTAATGTGATAATGGTTTTCCTATGTAGGCCTACATTCATGCCAGGATGCGGGCAAAGACAAACGACTTCTTAAAGGTCTTGAACAGGGCACGACCCGAACCGAAGACGGTAGAAAAGAAGATCATGGGGTGATTTGAGTGTCTTTTGTTTAAGTTTGATATGCTCAAGTTATTCCCTTTTAACAACCATTAGAGTAATAGATATAATCTATAATGAAGCTTTATATGAATTATGTTTAAAACGTAGAAAGAACTTATATTTCTGTTACTTTTAATTTTTCTTATATTTCTGTTACTTTTAATTTTTCTTATATTTCTGTTACTTTTAATTTTTCTTATATTTCTGTTACTTTTAATTTTTCTTGTATTTCTGTTACTTTTAATTTTTCTTATATTTCTGTTACTTTTAATTTTTCTTATATTTCTGTTACTTTTAATTTTTTTTATATTTCTGTTACTTTTAATTTTTCTTATATTTTATTGACCTCAACTGAAATTTTTTCAGGGGCAAATCTTTCAAACCACTATGAAGACCCCAGCCAGACGGCCCCTCCGTTGACTGAGACGTCGCTCTAGTAATAATAATAATAATAATAATTAATTAATTAATGAAAAATTATGATAGTGATAAACCAGCTTTATATTCATTCTCTACTTGATTCCATTTTGTAGGGGTGCGGGTTAATCCGTATGAGGTAGTTGTTGGTTGGCAGGTGAGTGAGCGAGCTAGCGTCGGAATTCCCCGGCGAGACTCTTGAATTGTTCCCTTGTTTGACGATTTTTTATTTTTATTTTTGCTCATTACTGGAATTATTATTAATTTGATTTATTATTATTATTCTCTGTACTATTGTTGTTAGAATTTGCTTGTATTTGTAGATTGTTTAAATTAAATTAAATTCCGATCATTAGAAACTCAGCGAACGAACCGAAATTCAATTTCATACTCGAATGCCTGACTTTGCTAAGTTGCCGGATCTTCTGTGCGTTGTTGTCGACTGAAATGTTGTTTAATCTCATTATCAATTGTCGTCTGATCTGTGGTCCTGCGCTCCTTTTCTCTTCTTCTTTTCTTAACATTTCTTGCGTTGTCTGATCGATGGATTACAAATATTCCACGTTTTAAAAACTTGTTTGTTTTTTTTATTATATTATTATTATTATGATTATTGCAATTCGCTGAATGTTAATGAATTTTAATTAAACTGGTTTCCTCTCTTCATCAATCCTCATCAATCCTCGACCTCTACGCTTGTTCACATCGGATCTCTTCTACTGTTCTGTATGCTATAAATATAAATATACTATACTATACTGTTTTCACAGAGGAACATAAACACTCTTTGAAATTCCCCAGACTAGAAATTGTCGGGTAAATAAAACCACCTTCTTTGTGATGTTAAGGAACAAGAGATTTCTTATTAACATGCAGTTAAACATTAACCAGGTCACGTAAGCACTGCTCTTGAGTGACTGGTAATGAATAGAAGGCTTGATCTGAAAACTGACCAATGGTCTCAAACTCGCAATTGGTTTAGTAGCCATACGGAAGTGGTTGCAGTCTGGTATTCTGTGTGAATTAATCAACAGATAAGAAATAGGCAAAAACCAATTACTCTTTTAAGCAACAGAGACATTCAATGACGTTATTTTATTCATTTACAAATTGATAACAATCGGTTGCCAACGAAATTAATGAGTTCGAAATTACAAATGAATTCTCACGGGGAAAAAGAAACATTATATATAGAAATTGTTCTCCGGGAGATCGCGCACGCACGCACATTCGCAGCTCGACGTCAAGATCGCTACGAAACGTTAAATAAAAATTCAACAAGTCGAAAAACGAAAAAAAAAACTGAATTGAAAATTTAAAAAAAATTTTTCCAACCAGACCGCGAACCGACGAATTAATTAAAAGTGAACTTTAGTTGAAACCGTCCATGTTTAAATAAAAAAACAACAAACGGACGAGACATTCGGAAAGCCGATCGGCAGACAAATTAATAAAAATAAATGACAACACCAAGGGAAAGAGCAACAACAAGATGACTGGAATCACACAGCGGAAGAGCAAAACAAACGAAAGCAATCGCAGACGTACAAAAAAAAAAGAAAAGAAAAGAAAGAGGGACGCGGTTCAGTGCAGTTTCCGTATTTTAACAATTTCAAGATGTCGTATGGACTTTTTAAAGTAAAATTGAGCTCAAACCATATTGCAAGAATTGACCAAAAAGTTTTATTTAAAAAAAATAAACGAAACAAAAATCATGGAAGAAGGCATGCGTAGAAGGCAGAACAGAAGCAGACATGGTTAGATTGCTTCTGAGAGTGTGTGCAGGAATGTACACACAGGCATACAGTAATACAAAACATGTGTACTGTACTTAGAAATTAAATGCAATTAACAAAAAATGCAAGTTACGAAACTATTCATTCTTGGTCAATTGGTTTGAAGGGTAAAGAAAAAAGTATTTCAACAAAAACATAGTTGAAAAATAATATTTAAGAGAGAGCAACAACCACCCTATAAATGCTTTTGCTTAAATGCAGACCTGCTCAAACAAACGAAATCAAAATTTGCATAAATTCAGCTGTTCATCAAAAATTTAGAAATCATCAAACTGTGAAAGCCAGCAGCAACAACAACAAATAAAACAACAGCATTGGTCGATTCAAATTGAAGAATTTTCTATAGGACGGCCAATAAAAACGGAGATTAAATGCACAACGCCGTGTCATTGGTCGTTGTTTAAAAAGATTTCCCAAAGAATGACACAAATACAAAATATATAAAAAAAATTACAGAAAGACCCTGCAGGCGTAGTGTTTACGAGCCAGCTGAAAAGAAAACGTTATTAAAATAACTCACTGAAAACTTCCAGGTCTAAGCGATCGGTTCGCATTCGACCGTAAATTATAGCTCACTACTCATCCATCTGATGACCGAAAGTGAAGAAGATGAAAGTCCTATATAAAAATGCAAAAGAGATAACCAAGAAAGATGGTTACATGACGGATGTCACGATGACGGCGAAAGTGATATTAAGAGTTCAAGACTTCAGTGATGTGAATGTATGTATATATTTTTCCTTCACATCTGCTTTGCTGTATAACTAATATCACTTTCATTTCAGTTTCTCTGCATGCGTGCTTCCGTCTCTCTCTCCCTCTCTCTCTCTCTCTCTCTCTCTCTCTGCCTCTCCTCTTACATATTTATTAATCCTCTCCACTTGCGTATACACTAAATTCGGAAGATAATATCGGAAGTGATAGCGGTCGTCTCGAAGCCGGAAAACGTGCGCAGCCGTAACGAAAAGTGAAAGTAATCATCACTGGAGAGGAGATTTTCCGCTGGAAATTCTGTTATGTCATTGAAAACGGAAAAGACCGGTAATTACAATATTTACAGATTCATTAGAATTTTAATCACACTGCAGCTAATAAGGAAAAGTTAAATGAACTAATCATGTACTGCGTGTAGTAGTAAGTGGTCTTCATAGAATCCGAACGATGGAATAACATGGTTGATAATTCCAACCGGGCTCGCTCTAGCTGCAACAACACCTAGTGACAAAGGATTACTTTAACCACTACTGCCATCTTCATCATCACCGCCACCAACATCGCAAAATATCGAAAAAGAAGAAAAATTTGCTTTTCGAAAATCCGGTCTAAACCGGTCTTTGCGAATAAATTAAGTTATTTTTGGATCTTGCAAGTGCTGACACAAGAAAACTACCATGCGATGCGATGATGATGATGATAAATGTGAGCATTCTGACAACAAACGTGGCTTCGGGATTTGACGACAATGATGATGATGATGAGGAGGAGGATAAAACTTTGAGGTAATAATCAACATTTAAAATTAATAATAAATAAGTTGATTAATTAATTAATTAGTCGTCTTTACACGAGTCGATATCAACTGAACGTAACTTTTGAGTTTGTTCGCTCTTTCTCCTCGCAGGTTAAATTACTCGTCTGTTCAATTAATACCTTTAAAAGTACTAATAGAATAAATTACGAAGCCTTTTCATTATGATCATACATGCACTGCGGCAGCGTAGAAATTTTCAGTCCCATCCGGTCGCACTTGCTTCAACGCACGCATGCGAATAACCGCAAAGACAATATTAAAAACCACCATCGATTACTTCCGCTGCGACGACCCTACGTCGGCCGCTTCAGTCGTTGCCTCCGCCATTGCTGGTCTTGAGCGCCTTGATGAAAATGTGGTTGGAGAGGACCTTGGCGGCCGGTCGAGAGTCTGGTTCTTTTTCGAAACAGCAGAGGAGGAAATCTTTCACTGCATGGGAGCTGCCTTCAGGCAGTGTGTACCTGGGGTGAGGCTGAGTGGCTATCTTGAAGATGGCTGCTACCCCTTCGAACTCGTGCCACGGAGGGTACCCGGTCAGCATCTCGACCACCGTGCAGCCAAGACTCCTGCGGGGAATGTGAGCGAGAAGTACAGAGATGGATTGACAATAAAGTTATGAAAAATTATGAAAAAGTTTTTTTTTTTTTTTAAACAGTTGCATAGTTAGTTGAGAATTATAATGTGATAAATCTTAAATGAAATGAATAAAAACGCGTGTGTGGCAGTACAATGATATTTCAAAAGCGAAAATGCCAAAACCGGGACACCTAGCTATAAGAGAGATAAAAAATGACTTCAAAACAAAAACTTTTACTGCAAGCACATTCACATATACAAACACACGTTCATGCACACATAGTGACACGTACATAGGACAAACACAAAATTTTACTCACCAGATGTCCACCTTTCGGCCATAACTCTTCCCCTCGATAATCTCGGGGGACATGTAATAGGGGGTCCCCGTGATGGTCTTTGCTCCCGTCAAGTTTTTCGACTTGTCGATGGCCTTGTTGATGATGTTGGCCAACCTGCGAGCAGCCCCAAAGTCCGTCAGTTTGACATTTCCTTCGTGGTCTCTCAGGATGTTCGCTCCTGTTGGTTGGTTATTAAGAATTTTTGTAAATCTTCAACCCATTTCGAGTTACCATGACGATGATGAATAACCATAGTTACACCGTCAGAGTTCCGAGAACAGCGTCAAGCAACAGTACATCGCAACATTTTGTTTGTTTGTTGAAATAAGTTGCAACAGCGATGCATACAACGAACACGTATGTTGAAAGAAGTAGTACATCACAACAAACAACTATGTTGAAACAAATGACAACACAACAAACAACTACGGTGAAACAAATGACAACAAACAACTATGTTGAAACAAATGACAACACAACAAACAACTATGGTGAAACAAATGACAACAAACAACTATGTTGAAACAAATGACAACAAACAACTACGAAGAAACAACAGTACATCACAAAAATCAGACGACTGCATAAAAGCAAGCACAACAAACCCTTGATGTCCCTGTGTACTATCATGCAGGAGTGGAGAAACTCAAGTCCTTCGAGCACCTGCTTCGTGTACCTCCTCGTGACGCTCTCGGTCAGGGGCCCGTACTCTTGGATCTGATCTTTCACGGAACCCTTTGTGGTCGTAATGATGATGATGATGATGACGGTGATCAGATTAAATGTGGTAGAGAACTGATGACAACGATGATAATGATTGTGACTTACAAAGATTATAATCATGATATAGTACTTTGGCCTCAAAATGTTTATCAGCACCACTTCCTATCAGCCAGGTCAGAATAAGTAAAATGGCTATTTATAAAAAAACAAACACTTATAATTCATCACCACTGTGTCGCTGGTAAAGGTTTTAATAATATTCATAAGCTATTAAAAGGATGATTAACATATATCGATGACACCGTGACACAATGACATAAAATCTTTCCCGAAAGTAAAACCGGGCCGATCTCTGCGACTCACCCCGGACACGAACTCCATGAATATGGAAAGCACGTGCGGCTCCTTCTGACTTCCGTAGTACTGGACGATCCGCTGGTTGGAGATGCTTTGCAAGAGCTGCAGTTCACTCTGGAGGGCCTTGACCTCCTGTTTAAATAAACATTTAATTTAAATATGTTAATGAGATCAAATTACACATGCTAAATAAGTCAGATAATCTTCATTGAGATAATCTTCAAATTACATATGCTAATTAGGTCAGATAATCTTCATTAAATCTCAGTAATATACAACACATCAGCAGAGCTACAATAAATACATCACCGTACGGGCAAACAAACTGACCATCTCTCACATGCACAAGCAATTTCACGAACGTGCAAAAAGCACAAACCTTCGAAACATCTTCCGACTGGCAGTAGATCTGCACCTGCTTGACGGCCAGTTCGACGCCCGTGTCGACGTCGTAGCAGAGGTACACCTGTCCGAAACCGCCCGCGCCCAGTAACTTGCCCTTCTTCCACTTGAATGGCGTGTGCTCTGTAAAAGTAAGGGTTGAAAATGCTTTAAATCAACCTCTCAAAAAGTGAATATAATATCACTACTATCATCGCCCCAATCTTTATCTCTATCACTGACATCACCGCCCCCCCACCATTGTCGCATATTACATCCTCGTTATTGCAATCGTCACCTACCGGAGTGGTTCTTTATCCTGGAAATGGTGGACAAGAGGGCCTCGGAGCCGTACTGGCTGCAGTAGGCGCTGTTCTGACTGACGTAGCCGCTACTGCCGCTCAACGAGCTGTTGGTCGAGTTGTGCGACCTCTTTGAACCCGCTACGAGGTCGCACTGGTGTCGTCCGTTGCGTGGAAATGTGTATGGAGGCGGGACCTCTGTTGAAAGTAAAAAAACGAGTGTCAAAGGTTGAACCCAAAACTGGTGAAATGACTTTTGCATCATCATCGTTATCACCATCGTCATCTGATTTTGTCATGTCACCCCCAATAATTGTCACCAAATCTTTGCCGTGCAGCCCTATTGATTTGGAACCGAGTTTTATCAGCAGGAACCTCCCCCTTTATAGTCTTTCATACTACTCTATAATGCAGCGGTTTCATTCTAAGATGCAGGGTACCACTCTATTTTACGGTGGTCCCATTCTCTGATGCAGCAGTATCATTCTATAATACAGGGTACCATTCTATTTTACAGGGCAGGGGTCTCATTCTATGATGCAACGGTACCATTCTATAATGCACAGTCCCATTCTATAATGCACAGTCCCATTCTATTATGAAGGGGTCCCATTCTAAGATGCAATGGTCCCATTCAACCAGCCTGAAAACTCCAAAATCAAAAGACAAAGGTCGAAACAGCTATAAAAAGACTTTCTAAATTCCCAAAATGGCATCGGCTGGTTTTGCTTTTAACTTTAAGAATAAAACAAGAAAGGGGAATGAAGAAGAAAGGTTTTAGACAGTCGAGTAAATTTCTCTAATGGGCCAAATAAAAAAATATTTGGTTTACTCTGTGAGTTTTTTATATAACTGATGATCATGATGATGATGATGTTTCTCTTATCAACTTTGACACATTAAAACATAATATTTTTACATGACATTTATATAAAGGTTATATGTTAATATTAATTAAAAAAAATGAACTTATTAAAAAATTCATATGGATGATGATGATGTCCCTCGACATACGAGCATGTCATCGTCACACGTCACTACTAACTCGACTGCATGTCAGGAGGAAGGGCGGACTTTGCTTTCGGGTACGTCCCCCCGGGTCCCAGGCTGAAGATGTCGTCAGGCCCGTAACTGGAAATTTGAAAGGTAGTCAATAGAGGAAACGAAAAAACACTTAGTTAAAAGAATATATATATATATATATATATATATATATATATATATATATATATATATATATATATATATATATATGTATATATGTATATATATATTGAAAAAAAATTACCGCTGTGACTCTGCCGAGCTGAGGCTGGATGTGCTGCAGCAGACCACGTTTTTGTTTGTGATGTAGAATGCCGGAGTACCCTGTGAGTGTGTGTGTGTGGCAAGAATTAATTAAATAATAATAATAACTCGTTTTTAATTTATTAACTTTACATATCTCAGATTTGATATTATCAAGTCAGCTCTTCATCGTCTGATTGGATCATGGTTTACAATCACTATTAAAAGGAAATGCATTATTGGATGATACATTTCCCACAACGGCTATGGAAAAGTCTTAAAAGTCGAATCTTAAAAGCGAACTGAATTTTGAAGCACCAACATCGTCTTGGTTGCCGATGTGCATTCTCTCCATGTTGTTTCTGATGCTCGGAGATCCCGGAGGGGAGGAGTCGAACCTGTCAATCATCTGCCTGCTACCGCCTCCCCTACCTGCCAACGGGTGATTGGAAGGGTTCGGAACGGACGGGCTGTCACCGCCACCCTTGAAGAAATTAAATTGAATAATGATTAAGCTGATGAATATGCTAATAACCTCTATGAATATTTTATTTATGTAAACAAATACTTTGATAAGTCACAAATAAGCCAAATAGAGATTATTCAGTAAAAACACACGTACATCATGTTAAAGTTGTACATGAAGGTGTGCACGTGATTAAATTGTACTGAATTGCTGCTATCAATTGCATGATAAGTGATGAAATAAAATAAAAAACCGATCTCGCTATCAGCTGGTTGTTCAAGTTTCAAAATAAAAACCAAAGAAGATAAGCTCTTCACTGATAAAGTGTCCTATTTTCTGCATTCCGTAGCATTTATTCTAACTACCTCTCTAATATCGATGTTTTATTAAAGGTCATCCCACGTGAATATTAAAGGTCACATTGCATGAATATTAATGACGACGTTACATTTCCGGCCAATGGTAAACAAGAACTAAGCAGGCTCACCTGTACGAAAAGCTTCTTCAGGTGGATAGGCGTGGCAGGCACTGGAGACATGATGATGGTCAGCTTAAGCTTGTTCGGGTTGCCGGATTTCTCCAGAAGCTGGATGATCATGTCCAGCTCTTCCTGCGTCTCTATCCCGAAAGGAATCTGGAATGGAGAAGTAGAAGATCATGCCGATGGTGGTTACAATGAGAATACAGTTGAAAATGAAACAATCGAGGTTATGATGATGACGATGATGGTGGTGGTGATGATGGTGATGAGATGATGATAGTGGTGGTGACGATGATGATGACGGTGATGATGATGGTGATGATGATGATAGTGGTGGTGACGATGATGATGATGACGGTGGTGAGATGATGATGATGATGATGCTGATACCTGTTCATTGGGTAGACTGTAGCAGATGAGATATTCTGAATTGCAGTGACTTTCGATCTTACCCCGCAGGTCGCTGAGCCGGACCGGTCGGGTCGCCTGGAAGATCCTGGAGTGGGGGGGGAGCGTGGCAATCGGATGGAAAGAATTTGATTAGATTTACTAATGAAATTAATATGTACTACTTTAATAAGTTATTTCTTTCTCAATCTATCTCCCCTCACTTTTCTGATCCACCTCTTCCAATCCCCCCATAACTGCCACACACACACACACACACACACACACACACACACACACACACACACACACACACACACACACATGCACCCACTAAACTCAACAGCCCATAAAATTGTACACTCATGAAATGAAATCACGGAACAAAAATACAGATGTGTCAACAAAATAACATGAAGAAATAAAACTTTGAAATAGTTCTTCAACTGCAGATCTTCTCTATAGACCTCCCAGAGAGTTCAACAAATTAAAATTTACCTTCCTATACATAATATGCATATCTATATCTATATATATACTCATCATGCATATATGCATAAAAAAATAAAAATAAGTCACCTAATTCTTGGAATGGCAACATCATTAATAGAAGACAAAAGAATTAATAAAAATAATAATAATATAGATAAAATAGTGGTGATTTAGTGATTTAATCCCGTCTTAATATTGAACAGGTGAGAAAATGAAAGTAGAAGCCAGTGAAAAAAAATGAGAGCTGTAATAAGCACAAAAAGTTCACTTTCGATTCAGTCGGCTACTAAGTAACTTTTCTTATACGACTTCACCAAAAGTCCCGACCAACCATTCATTCACCTCTAAAGGCTTCATATATGTGTGTAACTAAGTGTGAATTTGCACCAGACTAAAAAAACTGTTATTCTAATGACCTAGAGATTATATGTCCATATATGGGACGTCCTGAACTTCATCATCATCATCACCACACCCATCATCATCATCACCACCTCCATCAGCATAATCACCGCTTCCATCATCATCACCACCACCTCCATCAGCATCATCATCAGCACCATCACCACCTCTATCATCATCATCATCATCAAGATTGACCCTGACTGACCTTGTTTCTGTCGGAAATTCGCACTTTATCCGTATGTCGGATTCCTTGAATGATAAAAAAATTGTTCAATTATTGGTTAAATTTTAAGTATTCATTATAAGTTATTAATTATTCATAAGTTGAAGACCGATTAGGATAAAATATTCATAAGTTCAAACGTTCATCGGTTGATGTTTAAATATTCATGAGTTGTGAAGTTCAACAAGTATTATAATTCATTCGGGTCATAAATGAATGCATTGCGATTCAACAGGAGCAAGAATTTGATGATGGTGATGCTGATAATGGCGGTGCTGATGACGGTGAAGGTGATGTTGATGACAGGTGTGATGATGATGATGATGATAACGCTGATGAGCAAGAAATAAATGTTTTATAATTGTATGAATATTATGAATAATGACAAAATTATTGGAAAAAAAATACGAGAAGACGAGTAAACAAACAAGTCACTCAGACATTTTCAATTGTTGCAATTATTATTACAAGTACACTGGTACCAGACCAGCCTAGGTAGGTAGGTAGGTAGGTAAGTAAGTAAATAGGTAGGTAGGCTGGAAGGAGAGAGAAAATGAGAGAGAAAATAGGGGAAAAGAAAAAAGAAAGAGAGAGAAAGAAAGAAAGAGAGAGAAAGAGAATATAAACAAGCCACACATACGTAAAACCTGTTTTAAAATCAGGTAATCATGACACCTGCACATTGACACCTATCTTCAAATTAAGCTGTCTTATATTCTACACCTATTTACCTAAATACTTTCTTACTTTTTACTTACCTGTATAGAAACCAATGCAGTGCATTCAATGCAGATAGCATGCAGTTCAAGCAAATCCAGCATTTCACTTGCCATAATATTTTGTTCTTAATCTTACGATGATCTTGTCGATTTCATGATAAAACAGTAAAAAAAGTCGCCATTTAATACTAAAACATGCATATTTTCTGAAGCCGTTAAATTTTATTTTAGTAACTGTGCTTACTTCAGAACTTGAACTTTTGAACTGAGTGATCGACATATTTTTTATCATCATTATCATCATCTTTATTATTATTATTATCATCACTATTAGCTATTATTAAACAGTGTATTAAGTATTGACAAAACGATTTGAATATGTATTTATAAACCTACGGCAATTATTTGAACGCATAAACAGGTTCAGACAGTGCATTGTACACAAGCTTGATTTAAGCTAACCAATATTTAGTAAGTTATTCATTATAGTTAACTAGCTAAACGTTTGGTTGATCGGTAGCATGACTTTTATATGGGCGACCCGGTGCGTTGCGCTTCAGTGATGCTGATCTAATAACTATAAAATTGGGATGATTACGGTGCGTGCTGCTGCTGGCGCCAGTGACGATGCTGGCGCCAGTGACGATGCTGGCGACAGTGACGATGCTGGCGACAGTGATGCGCTGAAGCCAATTGTGATCCTGGCGACAGTGCCGATACCGATAATAATTATAATTAAAAGCGCATATATATAATCTCTCCCAACTGATCCAACTGCAATCCCACTAACTGACGGTTATCATCATCATCATCACCACCAACGGCATCATGAGCACCACCCACTGCATCATCAGCAGCACCACCCACTCTCTTATTATCAGCAGCACCACCACAGCATCATCACCACCATCTACTGCATCATCATCATCACCACCACCCCACACAAACCGTCCACAATCAATCATTGTCGGTCCTCTAGTTACTAATACTAAATGTCACAATTCCATTTGTCAACGGACTGTACAGCACTGAACTGAAGCTGAGCTGTTATTATAATTGTATAGGTACTTCCGGTACGAATGCACTTTCATAAATATATTAATATATTTTATGAATATATATTTCTCCTGAATATATTAATATATTTTATTAATTTTATATACCTACAGCTTGCTCGTGTATATAAAATAACTATTAAATTTTAATATTTCAACAAGGGATCAAGTGACAAAATGACAACACATTGTGTTGGAGTAAACACCAACAGCGACCTTGAAATATGAGGTCATATTATAATTTAAACAACTCTCATTGCAGCTATTTCACCGCCATCATTATCACAACCATCTTCGTCATCATCATCATCATCATCATCATCACTGTCAGCATCATCATCATCATCACAACTACCACACTAATAACAATAAACGGCTCCATGCAGCCGTCGCAGGATCTTTCTTAATTTAGCATCTGCTGCTGCCCTCAGATGACTATAATTAGAATACCAATTAAAATTAGGCTTGTTCTATTTTTAGAACCACTATGACTAATGGCAGGCTGTTGTGAACGAAAACTTCTGAGTTTTTGTTAACAAATGTGTGCTACTATAATAATATGCTCCAAATTTACCTCCAAAACAGGATGCCCTTTAACCTTTTCATAAATAGGACTTATTATAATAAATATACCACATATAGGTAACCTTACAGTAGCATATAATTAATAAACTCCCATTTAATAATAAGTTATCATTTTTTATACAACTCAGGTTTATAATAGAAACACCTTTGACTGAAGACAATCATTTGCTTATTAGCTACATTGTTACGGAAGAGCGCTGAGCTCTGCCTTACTAACAAATTTAGAAAAGCCTTTCTTACAAGAGTGTTGGAAAATAAAAGTCTAAGCTCAAGAGTCCTTCCTTACAAAAGTGATGGAAAAGAGAAGTCTAAATTCCAAGTTGGTGTTCATATGATAGGCTGGACAGTGATGGGCTAATCATCGGTTATAAAAGAATCAGTTAGACTCTAGTTCAAATTTACCGTCTATTTATAAATCGTCTCAGACAGATACAGACGTTAATTAATCAATCAAACAAAAACGAGCCCAAATTTCTTATCAGTAATGACGCTAAATAAATGAATATTTAAGTGAAAAAATAATAATTTAATTTGTTATTTCTTTGAGTGCACCTGAAAAGGTGAATACTATTATTAAATTATTATTAAAAATCGACTGACACTTAATTGGACGGTTTATTCTTGAATAGTTTTTCGTGATGAATGTATTGATTGATTGATTGATGGATGGATGGATGGATGGATGGACGGACGGACGGATCCATATGGATGAGCGAGAAAATAATTGTGACGAATATACAGATGACAGAAATGAAAACAAAACAGTATTTATTCCAAGAAAAAAATGAAAGAAGGTCTGTGAAAAAAGAGAACAAGATCTATAAGAGAGAGAAAAAGAGAGAGAGGGAGGGAGGGAGGGAGAGATAATGGTGGGAAGAATAAGAGAGCACTGGGAAAGATAATTACAACTAAGCCAGAAAAAAATAAAAAAATATGAGTAATGTGTTTAAGTTGATTCTTGTAACTAACTCTCTAGTGAAGCGGTTTGATGGAATGTATGAATGAGTACGCTGGTGTGTGGGAGAGTGAGTGAGTGAGTGAGTGAGTGAGTGAGTGAGTGAGTGAGTGAGTGAGTGAGTGAGTGAGTGAGTGAGTGAGTGAGTGAGTGAGTGGGTGAGTGAGCAAAAATAGCCATTTTAATTCCTTGTTTTTGCCCAATGGACATCTAGGTAGGCCCCACAACTGGACAATCAATTTATCATCTAGCCACGGAGGAAGGGGTCACAAACAACAACATCAACAGCTAACTGACCTTAGGGAATACGGAAGCTGCCGAGTTGTTCTGCTTGAGGTTGTCCTGCAGGCAGCTGAATATGGTTTCGTACGTCTTGTCTTTTTCCATGGCTGTATAACAACAACAACAATAATAATAAAAATAATAATAATCCCATCATTATCATCATCATCGTAAAAATGATCACAATTATTGTCATGAATATTACAAATATAAATATGAAACGGATGTAAAAACTAAAAAACTCTCAAATGATGAATAATATTGACTTTTTATTTACGAATTGACTGACACTCAGATCGATCAAAAGTTCGATAAGCGTAAAATTCGAGTTACGTAAAGGAACGCATAACTTATACGTAAGTGGATGTGCTGATAAACACACACACACTAACAAACCCACCCACACACACATACAAACGAACCCACCCACACACACATACAAATCCACCCACCACATACACACACAAACCTACCCACCACACACACACGTATTACATAACATCACTTCAGCACATTCCTGTGACATAACTCAAGATGACTCCGCACCACAAATCGTGACATACAACAATTCCGATTTGACGTGCATAAATCTATATAGAAAGAAATAATCGTTGATTCAATACTAATAACAAATCTGTTTCATTGTTAATTTTTTATTAACAATGTCCTTTATATTATTTTTTAACAAATATACTTATTTATCATAAAAAAGTATTAATCAAAATGTTTAATATCGCCAGTTTATTTATCGCTGAAGTTAATCCCGTTTTCAATCTCCACCACAGATGGAAGAGAAATGTAAATCTCATAGAGACAAATAAATTCATCTATTCGTCCCCGACCAAGGACGAGATCTTCGAGACCTGGTAAAGACCGAGGCTATAAAATGAATAAAATATTTTCGAGACTCGGTAAAGACCGAAGCTATAAAATAAATAAGAGATTTTCGAGACTCCGTAAGACCGGAACTCCAATTCCGAGACATCTTACCTTTAGAAAATAACCACAGGTATGAAACCGAACCAAAATGAAGGTGGTTTTATACGACGATGATGTGTATAAATAGAAATAAAAAATACCACTGCGAATAACCATGAATTAACCGACTTTAATTTGTTTTTTTTTCGAAGTTATCTGGAAATTCCAAATTCTCGGTCAGTAAGTGGTCAACAACACCGAGATTGAGAAATAGGAAAAGAGAGAAATAGATGCAAAGAAAGAGAGAGAGAGAGAGAGAGAGA
Source organism: Erpobdella octoculata (assembly GCA_963978895.1). NCBI lineage: Eukaryota > Metazoa > Annelida > Clitellata > Hirudinida > Erpobdellidae > Erpobdella > Erpobdella octoculata. The sequence continues at coordinate 27,339,928 of OZ022245.1, forward strand.
GAGAGAGAGAGAGAGAGAGAGAGAGAGAGAGAGAGAGAGAGAGAGAGAGAGAGAGAGAGATAGTGTGGAAGAGAGAGAAAGAGTGAGAGAGAGAGAGAGAGTGTGGAAGAGAGAGAGACGTGATGACAGATTGACTTTGAAAAAATTAAATGCGATTTAAAGATCTTTATGAAGTGGAGAATGATACTGGCAGTATTATTATAATCTAATCTTGAAGAGCGGCGTCTTTGAAAGATTAATTTATTATTAGCATTATTATTATTACTACTACTATAGTAATGATGATAATAATAATTATTATTATTATTATTATTATTATTATTTAATGTGGCCTGAGTACACAGGCAGGCAAACTTCTAGGCCACAAACAAGTGTTCTTGCTTTGAGAGAGATTTTCTGAACTCTTCTTCATTTCAGTTCAATTGTAGCCCCGGTTGTGACCTCAGCTGTTATTATTATTATTATATAACAACTAAACTACGTAGATGTCTTCTTTGTCACCAAGTCACCACCATCAAACAATAAACACAGAGTGCCAATAATAATAGATATAGTATATATATATATATATATATATATATATATATATATATATATATATATATATATATATATATATATATATATATATATATATATATATATATATATATATATATATATATATAAAGTGTTCAGAAAGTTTCTTTCAAAGTACGCACACTTGTTTGTTTGTGCATGTATGTATGTATGTATGTATGTATGTATGTATGTATGTATGTATGTATGTATGTATGTATGTGTGTGTGTATCTTTGAGAGAGAAAGAGAGAGAGAGAAGAAAAAGAAAACATAATGCAGTAAGTGAGTAAGACAACTAATCTCATAAATAGACTTTGAGGACAATATCATCATCATCATCATCATCACTGAGAAAAAATACATTCCAAAAGAACCGCACAATAAACATCACAACTCGCGCGCTGGCATCGAACGAACGAACGAACGAGACTCGGTTGCCACGGCAATCGAAAAATAAAGAAACAAAAACAATAGCAACGCGCATGCGCGGCGTGTGTTGGATGGTTGGTAGGTGGCGCGTGGCAACAAGAATTCGAAAAACACAAATCGAAAAAAGATAACTTCAGAAGATAGACATCGACGACGCAACATTGTCAACGTGTGTGATACTTTATCATCAATATAACAGTTTTTTCCAGCAACTGAAACTACGAAACATTTAAGAAGCAGTAATGAAAAAACAGTCTGAACAAAAAACCAGCTGAAACAACAACTTAACAACTAAGAAAGAAACTTGATATACAATACGTGGATGCACTATAACATACGAAACGTAGACAATAAAATAATACAGTGACACGACATACGCACGCAGTAGCGGATCCAGAAAGTCTTAGTTGGGGGGGGGGATGCAAGGTACCTCACTTCAAGAAATTTTCACCTTTTTCCTCTTTAAAAAATTAATGATCGGGGTATTTTTCGACAATTTTACTTCCAATTACGGTCAGTTTAAAAACCGGGTATTCTACCCAAAAAATGTAATTGATACTCTGGTGGTGGATGCATCGCCGAAATAAACATCAGTTTACTTACTTGAATAAATAAATACAACACCTTATTGCTAAGCGTTTATTTTCTTTCTAGGGTGCATATTTATGGTGCCACTACTTAACTTTTTTACGACAATTTATATAGCGCCGCCGTGTGAAGCAGAAGCTGCCTTATACAGCTCGCCGTTATATTTTTGCTTTGTAGTAGCCGAGCACCATTGAGCCCCCCCCCCACCCCGGTAGAAAAGACGCCATTGAATCTTTTTAAATGATCGATTGAATGAACACATAAATAAAGAGTACAATGGGGTATGAGATAAAAAAAACAGGACACGTAGATAAAAAAATTAAAAAATACGGCGCATAGGATTATAAGTACAGCGAATCGATACAATAAAAATCACATAAATAAAGCAATGCAATACATAGATACAAACTATGTACAAGCCAACAATAAAGCAATGCAATACATAGATACAAAATACAAGCAATAGATAAAAAAATGGTTATAAAATACCAGCCACAGATAAGGAATTACAAGATCTTCAAGCATTATAATATTTACAATAATCAATATTGGCAACATTCCATTATAATCAGAAGGCCCAAGACTAGATACGAGATACGAGACTAGATACCGAAAACTCTTGAATCTTTCTTAAACTAGACCTTATTTCTATTAGAACTGAAATATGTTATTATAGAATAATATTGATGAGTGTCTTATAAATGCCCCCCCCCCGATTGCTTGCACGATACATACATACAGACAGACAGACAAATAAACAGACAAGCAGACAAACAAACGGTACACTAGTGCCTGAATTAAATGTAAAGAAAAGAGAGAAGGAAGTTGTATCGTATTACTACTTTTCAATGAATCGGTGTAAAATGGCCTTTTGTGAAAGGTTTTGTGGTCTCTAAACCTGGCTCATGTAGAATGGCAGCAGGCTATTGAAACTGAGTGAGTGAATGAATGAGTGAAAGTGAGTGAATGAGTGAGTGAAAGTGAATGAATGAATAAGTAAGAGTGAAAGATTGAAAAGGCTGTATGGGATTCTGAATACTGAGAATACCAACAGGTATCTGAGAATAAAACTATTAATTTTACATACCTGTCCAGGTAGCAGAAGAGATAATTAATAGCTGTGGTGCTCAAAAGAAAAACTCGATAACTACACTCTACATTCCTCGTCGGTCTCATTTACCTTTATTACGGCTATTAATTTTAAGAGCAAATGAAGAGTTCGGTGAAGAAGAATAAACATTGTTTATAAAGTCAATTTTTTTATTTTTATTTTGGAGAGATTACGTTAAAATGAAAACCAATGTCCAGTCCTTGTTGTCTCACTGAACCAATCATCACCATTACATCATCATCAGCAAAAGCACTAACATCATCATCATCACCATCATAGCGGGATTTTGTCGTAGAGGTCACCTGACCGAGACTTAGGAAATGACATTTAATTTATTTATTGACACTTTAGAATTTCATTAATAATAAATAAATAAAAACTTCGACAAAATCAAACGCTCTCCATAATAATAAAATAAGAAGCAAATAAAATAAGAAACAAATTCAGGGGGAAGGTAGAGAGAGAGGATGAAGGGGGGAGAGAGAGGGTGAAGGACACATCTTGAGAGAAGCATTTCAAGCATCTCCACCATAAATCATTATTAATAATTATTATGGCACTTCTGCGCTACACAGGCAGCTCATCTTCATCTGAGATAACGATACTGCTCTCTCTCTCTCTGCTAGTCTTTCTCTTCCCCTCTCTCTTTCTATTCCTATCTTCACCATCTATCCTTACTCATTGCATGTCTTCTCTAGTACTCGATCAGCAGTTAACTGATGCTGAAACATTATAACCCGGTGGTGCATTAACGCGGGGGGCAAGGTTAAAGTTCAACAGCTTCATCGGGGATGCTGCAGGCTAAAACTTAATACGGGCTGAAAAGTTCATAGTTGACGATAGCTCGCCGCCGATAAGCTCAGATTTGAGTTTATATTTTTTACTACGACGCACTGACTAAAGCAAACAAAATCAAAGTTCTTTTTTTCAAAGATATCTCTATCCGGCTTAATACGGACTGAAAAGTTCATAGTTGACGATAGCTCGCCGCCGATAAGCTCAGATTTGAGTTTATATTTTTTACTACGACGCACTGACTAAAGCAAACAAAATCAAAGTTCTTTTTTTCAAAGATATCTCTATCCGGCTGTTCTTAGCTCTCTTTAAGTTATGTCAAGTACAATAACTTTAAACTGTTAGTGTAGACTCTCTCTCTCTCTCTCGCCGCGCTAAAATGCCGATTCGGTAGTCTACCTATGAATGAATTAATATTAAAATGAACAGCCGGAACTACATTGAAGATAGGTATAACTAATAATACAGAGCAGGATATTATTGCTACCGATTACGTCACCACACTCATGTTTATTTAACAAATTAAGGAACACTTGGAAGGATAATAATAATAACAACAATATACGATCTAGTTAGAAAAACAGTCTCAAAACAAAACAGTCGCTTCAACAAAACAAACAGAAGGAGACAAACTCAAAGACACAATCAGAAGGAGACAACTTTTAAGACATGATCAGAAGGAGACATACTCAAAGACACAATCAATTTGACACTGGTATAAATAGCAACCAGATCTCGTGACCAGCGGTTAAAAGGCATGTTATCTTAAGAGAGGGCTTGCCCAGAGTACCCGATGTCGATGTTGTCGTCGGTGACAGTCATGTTGCAGGTTCAGATGTCCTCGTTACTGGCAAACAAGCAGATGGAAGATGAGGGTCTAAGAAGTTCAAGTTCAAGGTCACCAATTCTGATAACTGGGACAACAAGAGCTACATAAATAAATAATTAATTAAATACTGCAACAACAACAATAACAAACCCACACGTGATTGAAATCATATCAATGGAGCTGAGAAACACCGGTACCAACTATAACAATGCTGTGTGTTGCTTGCTAGTTTTCAATAAATAACATAACAATATATATATATATATATATATATATATATATATATATATATATATATATATATATATATATATATATATATATATATATATATATATATATATATATATATATATATATATATATATATATATATATATATATATATATATATATATATATATATATATATACATACATACAGTGTTAGTGAAAAATTCCACATAATCCCTTGGGAATAAAAAATATTTGCACTGATTGTGGCCATGATTATGATGTTGAAATGAAATTATAAACCGATGTGAACAATAAAAATTTGACATTGAAATGGAATTAAAAAACACAAAGTGGAAAAACCCACACTTAAATTGTTTTTTTTTCTCTTCCCTGCTTTCCCCAGCTTTGACAGAAGAAAAAGAAGAGAGAGAGAGAGAGAGAGAGAGAGAGAGAGAGAGAGAGAGAGAGAGAGAGAGAGAGAGAGAGAGAGAAAGAAGGACAGAGGTACAGAGAAAGTGAGAAGAAGAGGTAAAGAACTGGAACCTAATTAACAGCAATACCAATCTGCAATACCTGGATTATGGCACACGTGTTTAGATGGATGTTTGTGGTAGACACTACCGAGGACAGGTAAATGATTGATTACAACGAACAGGTAGACACACACACACAGCAGGTGAGAGCACGCTAGAATCACAGGCAGGACGTTCGAGTGAGAAGTAAACAGGTATGTTTCTATGAGAGAGCTTTTACAGCACGTGTTTTGGACGTTCCGAGAGACTGAAGGAGGTGCTGATGATAATGATACTATAACGTGGACGGTCCATCCATCCATCCATCCATCCATCCATCCATCCATCCATCCATCCATCCATCCCATCCATTCATTCATCCATCCATCCATTTCTGTTTTTTTTTCAGTCAAAAAATCAATTAATTAATCACTAATTAGTGGAAACCACTGCAATATAATTGATGACATCAATGCTACAATTACAATGTTTACTTAAAGATGGGTCCTATTTATGATCCCGCGATAAAAAAATAGAACTTCTGGGAAATCCAAAGATACAAAATTGCATTGTGCTCTTAAGAATCTCTTCTGTTTCCTTCTCTTTTCATTACTAGCGTAACAATAACAATTTAGAAATTTAATGTTGCCAAGGTAACTTGAACCATGGATACGAATTCTTTTAGATAGCAGAAAGCAGATTAACCACAATTTTAAATATATACATTTCAGAAAGCTCAAACTAAGAATAAACAGAAACTATTACCACATCATCATCATCACTACCAACACCGTCATCAATACGACCTTCACCTTCATTAACACTGTAACGAGGATGATGATTAAACTAATTTACTTCCGAGTATAAAACTTTAGAAAAAATAAGAACTACAGGTAAGAGAGGTGACTAATTAAATATCCAACATCACACATGCCTACTGACAACACGTGAATAAAAAGAGGAGTTCAACAACAACGAACATTCCTGGATTGAAGAAAAAGTAAGTAATACAGGTGTGCCTGGCCAAAAGGAAGTCACCTATGAAATCTCTAGGCAGGCCTATGAAAGGTCATCAGGTCACACCTACTTGACCTCATTGAGAGGAGTAGTGCATCTCATTGTCAAATTGTCACACATCAATGATAGGATAATATTTAATTTCTCATCAATTACATCTCTGTCTGATTGGCCAACTGGATGATAATTTGCATATGCATGTTACCTCTTAATGATATGTTAATGACATGTCGAAATAACAACATCTGGCCAAGTTGTTGTTTGCCAGAGTTTCACTAGCAATGAATCATTAAATATTTATTACAAAACTATTCGTTATGGAAATGAAAACTTTAACTTTTCAAAACACAGTTGGCCTTTTTTCAAGGTGAAAAGTGGCAAAAAAAGTCAATATTTCTTTCACCTGGAGTGTACCTGGGTCTGGTCTGACGCTCACGCCACAACAACCACGAAATGTTTGTAACAAAATCAATAACAAAGTAGGTTAACAGGAAGGAATGTGTGCATGTGAGCGTGTGTGAAAGAGAGAGTGAAAGAGAAATACTTACAAACATAGAAAATTAGACAGATGTAATAAAATAATATTATTACCATGAGAATACATTTGAGTCTATTATTATTACTATTATTATTATTATTATTATTATTTGTTTATAAACAGAAAAATGCTATATCTAATTAATGGCAAGCATTTAGAAGCCATTTACAGAAGATAATGTGTTTTTGTTTTCATTAAAAAAGAAAAAAAATCCCTCAGAAAGAGGAAGAAATCCTACTTGAGTGTATTTGATGAACATTTTTTATTAAGCAAAACTTTTTAGAGAATATTTAAAACACTAATAAATAAATAAATAAATATATCCATTTTTTAAATTGCCTATATCATTGCATTTAGAAGTAACATGACCAAGATTTAAACAGAATAAACTTGTCTGAAATGATAAATAACAATAGATAATAACAATAATAAACCACAATGAATCAGTCTTTTGTGCAAGCATAATGAGTCAATAGTAGATCTCATTATTATTCATGCGTGAGAGTCAGCTAGCTAGCTAGCTAGGCATGTCAGGATGTGACGTAACGGTGAGTTATTATGCACTGTAATGTGACCAGGGAGATATGGATGGATGGATGGAAAAAGAAGCAGGAATGGGAGGTGAGGTCACCCAGGTACACAACTTAGTACTTTATTATTAATGGATTTTTTGAGAGCATTTTAGAGCAATGGTACTACTTAACTTTAGCGTGACCTCAACTGTGTCATCATCATCACTATAAAACAAAAATAATAAAAAATTACATCTGATACAAGAAGATTAAGAATAACAAAACCAGACATCACTGCAACCATATTCACCTTCACTACTACTACTTATGCTACTACTGTTTCCACAACTATTACTGATGCTGCTACAACAACAACAACAACAACTACTACTACTACTACTACTACTACTACTACTACTACAACTAGCATTGCCATCACAACAGATGGTACATTTCAACCTTTAAACGGCACATGAGTTTATTTGAAGTTGCACCTGATGAGTGAGCGTGTTTGTGTGATGTCCTTTTTCGTCCCATATGGTATCATTACATTCCTACCTGCTCACATCACATCCTACACTTGTTGAATGGTAATCAAGTAATCAAGTGGTAAACAGTAGTAATCTTGAAATTATTACAGTTATTGTCCAAGAAACTGTAGAACTATTACTAATCACTTAATCACGTAATGATCCCAATAATCATGGAATCATCTCAGTAACCATGTAATAATTACAGTAATTGTGCAATCATCTCAGTAGTATTGTAATAATTACAGTAATCATGTAATCATCTAAGCAACCGTGTAATAATTACAGTAATCACATAAGAAACCAGGTTATCAGTTCATTTTCATGATTACTGCCTTCATAAGCAGCAGATCTTCTGGTCAACAACACAGATGACTGTCATCCCATAAAAAATCTTCAATTATTTTCTTCCACCAAGCCAAGCAAGTCTTCCATCTTTTTCAAGCCTGGATGTAAGAAGAAGAGGTAAAAGGTTAAGAAGGTCAAATTATAAACTTCAGACAGGAAGTTAGTTTTTGCAGCCGACTAATATTTTCCTGTATTAAAACGCCAGTTGTGGAAAAATATTAGTTTTTTATTCGTTGAGAGAAATATCAAACGTTATTTCTCTTCTTCTTTTACTTTCATCTTTCGAAGAAGTTTAACATAGTAAAAAAAAACAAAAAAAGACAAAGATCTCATCTTCGGTTTTCCTCTTCAAACACAAATCAATTCATTTACATGCACTTGTGTCCACCATGCAATTTATTCCTCTAATAATTCAGTTTTTGAAGTTTATCTTTAATCGGAATTATGGCTGAGTTTGCATCTGCAAATCTAATCTTAACCGGAACCGCAACATCTCAAGTTAATTTAAAAAAAAAAATTATAATACAGCAAAGAGACATTTTCTCACAAAAAAATATAAAAAAAACTTCAACAAAATTCATTTACGAACCAAATCAACCAAGTCAATGACTAATTTTTTCAAAATTGATAAGCAGAAATGTTTTGGCATCAATACTGTTGTAAAAAAAAGAGAAACTTTCAGTAGCGAAAAAAATTAATAACACGCTTTATTAAACTAATTTGCAATATTTAATGTTATCTAATCAATAACATTAGGCAATGTAACCCGGCAATGTCAACCGACTGACTTCTGAATCATGAGAAGAATGACATCTGGTGCAGAAATGCATTTATGAAGGCTCATCAAAAACAACATTCTTCAAAAGACTCTTTCTCAGCTGAAGCAAACTAAAAACTGTTTACAAATTGTTTACACCGAAATACCTCTCTGTGTGTGTGTGTGGATATAACGTTTTCTTTACAAGACAAACATAATCTACTGGCAGATATGTCCCAGCAAGAACCATTCATTGTTTATCTAATATAGAGACCACAGACATGACCATGAACATGTAACATGAACGAAGTCTGCTGTTCTGTTTACATTTAAGTGAGATTCCAATATTTACTGAGATATTGACAATCACAGAGAGCATGCATTTTAATTAGCCCGATAACAGACCTGCTAGGCTATTTCTATCTCTGGTATTTGTATCTATTTCTGATTATTTCTTTTTTCTTCTGTATCTGTCACTCTGATTTTGTCTATTTTGTCGTCTTGTTATCTGGTAACTAGAACTGAGTTATCATTGTTACCATTATAAGTGTCAGACAGAAACAAAATTATCTAATTGAATGGGAAGTAAAATCAGCCTGGCACAGATATAAGCAGATCAGACGAAAATAACTGCTCATCCTTCTGAACTATCATATACACTTGGAACTAGAAATAATTTATAAATATCAAACAGATATAATTTATGTATGTATTGTAATTTATGTAACATAAATATATAATCTATTCTGTGTTGAACACTTGTACATTACATATTATTTCTTATCCATTGAATTTATTTTATCACTGATAAAGTTTATCAGTGATAAACTTGACTTCTAATATAATACAGACAACATTTTATCTTTAATCTTATAAATCAAGACTAATCTGGTCGCCTGGTACAAGTATAGTAACAGTAGAACGACCTTATGCTTATCATCATAAAAGAAAATTAAAAAAATTATGAGACAAAAATTGTTAAAAGTTTTCAAACGCCATTCTATCAATAAATAATTGTCTGGTGTTTATTTAGCACTCGAAAGACGTCTGATAACGAATCAATTACATAAAATTAGATAATTAGCAAAGTGATAGCAGCTTTAAGGTTATACTGGTTATAGTTAAAACTAAAACTAAACTTTCCTAAATTAATAACAATGCCGAACCGAAGACAAAATATTGTAAAACTTTTTGTTTATTGTTGTCGATCCAGAACAGAGAAATAAAATTTGATAAATTGATTTGAAATAATAAAACTAGCCAAATAAATATTAAAATAACTGCCAAACAAAAAATAAAAACATCAACAACCCACCTGGGTGAATCATCTTTCTTCTCTTCTCCAAAGCAAAACCAATCGATAAATAAAAACTAAACACCACCAGCCGTATCACATTGTAGTTAATTAAACAAAAAATTAAAAAGTAAATATACGTCGTTGCAATTCTTAGTATCCTTTTGTGTTGTTTTGAAAACTTGACGAAATTATCCTCAACTCATGCACTCAAGACTCAAGACAGCTACAACACTGCCGCTATCGGTAATTATTTTGTTGAAAGGAGGCTAAAGGAGGTGAAAAACCAAGGATTGAGTTAGCAAGTAAGAAATGCATAAATTAACAAACTTGTTAAAATAAACTTATTTTTACGAAATTTATGTCTAACTATTATTTTTAAAGAGGCACACTGTTACTTGACATTTAGTCCACGTCGTATTAGTAATTGTTTTTTTTGGACTCAGCTGACACACCTGAATTACTTTCATTAGTTTTCTATGACAAAATTAAAATGTTATATATGTTCATCATTTAAAATTTTTTTGACTTATATTAATAATGACAACGTTTGACAATTATTTGGAGTTTTAAATACTTCGCATATTATATCCATTTCAGCAAAAACCAGCCAGTCAAAGAATTTCTACATCACTTAAGATCAGATAGAGGCACTTCATTTACTCATAAATACAACCGTTGACTTGTTGCAAATCAGATTCAAGTCAATGATGCTATTTTGCGTTCTGCTTAACTCGGAAGGATGGAAACTGTGGCGGAGTGGTGGGAAAATGCGGAAAAACATGACCATAAACTATTTATTACAGTCTCTGAGAAAAGTTTGAGGGTCAAAAGATGCAAGATTACTCACTTTTCATAAATAAAATTAAAATGATTTTTGGGCTTTAACACTACGAATGGCCTCATATCGATAAAGGCATCTTTAGTTTCTATGATATGGAACGTTAAATAAGCTATCAGCGTTTGAATTAACAAGATCTTGGACAGGGCGCTCCACTCACGATCAACCATGAACGGCAGTCAAAAAAAATTATTGCTGATGGGTATTTTCCACTAAACAGCTCAATGTTTTTAGAAGACCAAATATATTAAAACGCATTTCTTTCATATTGAACGTTGATAAAATAATTTGACAGGCTTATTGTTGTTGTCGGTGACAGCGGTGAGATTCCTAATTGTTCAGTGCACAATAAATCTTGTGAATGAACTAAATAGCAGGTGTCGTAAGTAACAATAGAATATACAATTGAGACACAGCACAAAAGAGAAAAGCCTCGAAACCAGACATAATTGAAATAATCTACTCAGTCCAACAATTGGCTCTTCTTAACCATAAATAATAAACCAGATTCTAATATTCACACAAAAACCCCGATTCCAGACTGCCAGAGGTTCAAATCTCACGTTCAGTAGCCAAGCATTGCCTACCTTTGAGTTATTGTTGCATTTACTTTATGGCAAAAACTCCTTGTAGCACAATGTGCACGTGCGTCTACAATCCGCAAATCCCACAACTACAACACAAATTTACAAGCTTTAACTGAAACAATCCGATCGTTTAAACAATAGAAAAACTGAATTCAAAATCAATGTAATACGTCCAATTGAGGTGACCAATCGGCAGCGAGCAGCTTCGTTGTCTTTTAATAACTCAAATGTACTAGACACTTGTAACAAACAAAAAATTGTCGACAAATCATCCCGGAAGAGATGTCCTCCTTGAAACACTGACAGCTGTCATCAGTCGTCTGCACTTTACCTTCTGAACAGCACGTTGGGAGCCGTGAACGATGGTCTGTCGGGTGAAAAAAAAAACAAAAATCTAGACGTTAGAACAGCGGGAGCCTAAATCTGATTGATATAGGCTGTCGTGGACCGCCAGCTATGCAGTTGCAAAAAATCATCGTTAAGTTAAATTATATATCTCGTAAAAATGATAGAACAAGGCACCTTTGCTCTCCTTCACTGTGACCCTAATATCGGGTCCACTTTCGCCGTGTATCCGGCACCAGGCTCGGTAAATTTTTTTGAAGCGTCGCAACGAACGCGCCGCCGTGTTTATCGCAGCTCACAATCGGTTCAAAATAACTTTTTCTGTATAACCGATCGATCACGATTCGCTCCCGATTTCGAACTTAACGTCGTACGCACGCACGCATCGTGCACACACTATAACATTCGATTGAAAATCACACGCAGCATGCACTATCAGCACAAAGGGGGCACGAGCCCTCGACAATCTTACCCTTCGGGGGCCAAACGTCTGTCATAAGTTCTCGCCGCTGATAACCTCTCGAGACGCTCGCCATAATAATACGTTTTCGCGTACTGGTCGAATGAGTAAGGATCGCGAAAATACAACTCCAACAGGTCTTTCACTTGCTCCGACGCGTACTCTTCCTTCTGGATCATCTGCGCCTGCGAGTTGAGGGCCAAGCGGTCGGCGGGAGCGTGGATCGGCACGATTGGGCCAATGTTGAGAGTGGTGGCTTGCGGTGGAGGACCGTGTCGCGAGTGGTAGGGCTCAAACCGGTTGCCGTGACTGAAGTTTGGTCCCTGGACCGGACCTAATCTGCTTCCTCCAAACGGTCTGGAAGATGTCATACAGAAGAGTTATAATTAAAAATGCACAAAAATTATTCTCAAAAGAAAAAGGAATAAAATTTTGTGACTCTAAATAATCAAAATTAACCTGGAATCAATTTTCTTTTTCCTGCCTTGTGTTGTGGTGGTCGATAGCTGGATGATGAATAAAATATGTGAATGCACTTTAACCACAACACTTAAAAACTGTAATATTAAATACAATAAGAAAAATATAGATTATTATTGTGATAGGTCTTTTAACCACAACACTTCAAAACTGTAATATTAAATATCATGAAAATAACAAAAATAGATATTATTATTGTGATAGGTGTCACCCCCTTCAAAAACTGCTGCTAAGATAAAAATATAATGCTCAAACAGCTAAAAAATAATAATGTAACTCATTCGATCAAAATTTTTGACATTAAAATTCAAACTTACTAATTAACCATAATTAAAAAAGCAATTTAATCTAAAAAAATGATTTACTTATAAGTTTACGACGGATTAAAATACCTCAACATGTATGTGACTTCCACGAACGCTGTATCCGTCCAAAGCGGCAATGGCTACGCTTGCCTCTTCTTCAGAATCCATGTGCTGTTGGAAATAAAATTTGTCAAAAACTTTTACTTGTTTCTAACCTGTTTTTGAAAAAATGTACAATTGAATATACAAATTATTTCCTACACTACAAATCGATGCATGTCAATCGATATTATCAAAAAGAATTCTTTTTACAACGCTTAAGAGCGTCAGCTACAAGCAGCATCCAAAGTGCAGCAACAATTGCCTATAGAAGACACTTGAGCAGTTGACCAATTTAACAGATTATAAATAGATTCAAACAGCTGGAATAATATATTTCAATTGAAAAATCATAAATTCATACCACAAATCCATATGAAGATAAAACGTCGCACTCTTTCACAGCCCCAAATTTCTTGAAAAGTGGAACCAAGTCGTCCCTTGTTGTGCCCTCGGCGAGACGCCCGACGAATATTTTCACCGTCATCCCTGACACTGACGTTGCTCGAGTTCAGACGTTTCAGAAACTGAAGCAAAATATTAGTATAATTTTTATATGCCAAAACCATAAAAATTTCATCTTAGGAGATGTTAGTAAAGTTTTTTGAGAAATTCTTGCAAACTGATAAAAATCAATTTGGATTAATTATTAATATATTAGCATGTCAACATGATATTAAACTGGTTAAAACATTAGGATAACCAGCTTACATTTAAATTATGAGAAAATATTGATTATAATTTTAAGCAGTAAGAATAGCATGAAGCATAATCAATAATTTTCATGTTATTTACATTTAATTTGCCTTTGATGTTTCTACTTTACTTTACTAAATAAAGCCTTTCATTTACAATTTTGTAAAACATCCCGTTGAGGTTATTTGTTATTCTAAACACAACATAAACTTAATAATTTTGAAATAAAAAAACTCTTTTGAAGCTAGCTATGCCATGCTAGACTTAGACTTAGAGATGGCTTCGCTCGATGGATAGCTAGCATGGCAGCTTCATCAGCCGATTTTTCAGACAATAAAAAAATGCAACACAAAATATCAAGCGCTATAAATCCAACATCGATTAGATAATAATGAAATATATAAATATAAATGCAAAACTTACATAATAAAGGGACGTCCGACGAAAAACCTGACCTATATTATACCACAAAGAGCACAGGCGTCGGCCTTCACCTTTGTAAACAACGCAGCAGTCACGTGATGGCTAAAAGTAAATCTGCTCTAAAAATAATTATAAATAATTTCCTCAGTCAAGTTACGCAGATGTTAGTTTTTTTTAATAAAATATTTAATTAAATATAATAAATGTTAATAAAGATAATTTTCTTTTAATCAGTAGTAAGCAATTGCTTTTTAATTCTAAAAAGTCGAAAACTGAAAAATTGAAGAAAAAAAACATTTATTCGATAGATGTCACTAGCGAATCTGTTTTATGGGTTTTAAGGGCAACTGCGAAAAGCCACTGCACAATTGGCACTAAAATGTTCTGCAAAAATGCCACTGCACAATTGGCACCGAAACGGGTTAGTCTATTATATTTGGGGGGCGTGTAAATGGCTGCCTCTGCAAAGAACCCTTCAGTGGCTTTGAAGTCCTTTAGGATTTACGCCACTCTAAATATTGTCAAACATTATGAAGCTGCGAAAAGCAACTGCACAATTGGCACCAAAACGGGTTAATCTATTATATTTCGAGGGGTGTATGACTTCGCTATTGAAAAAGTTTTTTCTTTGGACTAACTTAATCCTGGGCCGATTCCATACCCCCCTTTGAGAAGCGCGAAAATGACGTCCGTTTTGCTCTAGGACGTACCGTTTAGGCGCTAGAGCGATTTAAAGTTTTTAATTCTAAAAAGTCGAAAACTGAAAAATTGAAAAAAAAACATTTATTCGATAGATGTCACTAGCGAATATGTTTTATGGGTTTTAAGGGCAAGAAGCTGCGAAAAGCCACTGCACAATTGGCACCGAAACGGGTTAGTCTATTATATTTGGGGGCGTGTAACATGAAGCTGCGAAAAGCAACTGCACAATTGGCACCAAAACGGATTAATCTATTATATTTTGAGGGGTGTATGACTTCGCGATTGAAAAAATTTTTTCTTTGGACTAACTTAATCCTGGGCCGATTACATACCCCCCTTTGGGGACCCCGAAAATGACGTCCGTTTTGCTCTAGGACGCACCGTTTAGGCGCTAGAGCGATTTAAAGTTTTTAATTCTAAAAAATCGAAAAATGAAAAATTGAAAAAAAAAACATTTATTCGATAGATGTCACTAGCTAATATGTTTTATGGCTTTTTAAGGGCGTGTCACAAGAAGCTGCAAAAAGCCACTGCACAATTGGAACCAAAATGGTCTGCAAAAATGCCACTGCACAATTGGCACCGAAACGGGTTAGTCTACTTGTTTTTTTCTATATATTCTTTTAATGTAATCATCACGAACTACTTGTTATCCAAATAAAATGAATTGAATTGAAGATTTCAATTATTAGAATTAAATAATAAATTAATTTTTATTTTAAATAATTTTAAAATCATATAGGTAACGTTTACTGAAGACCTGGAAATAACAGAAATGATATCGAGGGAAGGCGAAGTGGTTCCCTTCAGAAAAAGCTTCAAGCCTCAAGGAAACGTTGAAGAATGGATGTTGTGCCTTGAACGTTAATACTATTACCACGGCAATGCCGGCGCAGTAGCAATTTTACCGATTATTTCACCGGCGGGATTGCCGGGGAAATAATCGGTCACCGCCGGTGCAATAGCAGCAAATAAATTATTAAATAATTAATAAAATAATCTTTATTTAATCAAATATTTATAATTAACAAAATAATGTGCCGTCTTCAGGCATACTGCCTGCATAGTTTATTTTTATCTTTGGATTCTCGATTTCATAATTTCGGGGGCTTAGCACTGATCTCTATAATATATTATAGAGATCTCTATAATATATTATAGAGATCTCTATAATATATTATAGAGATCTCTATAATATATTATAGAGATCAGTGAGGCTTAGGCCTCCGGAGAATGGCGGAAGATTGCAGCCTAGGTGACGCACAGTATATAAAATCAGCGAGCTAAGAAAATCCGCCATAACTTACTCGTCTCTTTCTGTGCATTTCGTTCTCGCTTTCTGTAATCAGTGATTTCTTTCATGCAAGAAAACAAGGTAAATTGATTTATTAAAATTAAATTATTATATATTACTACCGTGGGTTTTCTTTATTTCTCTCGCTCCCGTTTCCTACCTCACTTGATTTCCCGCCGCGAACTTATCAATAATTGTATCAAAATCTGTTTCTTTACATTTTCTATTTCTAAGTTTAAACAAAAAAGTAATTAAAATATTTTCTAGCATAGATAATAATATAGTAATCGATAATTTCCCGCCGTTGTTACGATTAATTTTAAATTGCAATTGCATTTGTTGATTTAAAATAATTTCTAGCAGTAGAATTAGAATAGTATTCATATTACGCAAATTAAAATTGTTTATATAAACTGTAAGTCGCGTGCAGGTCCAAGATAAACATCAGTGCATATTGTTAATGATCTGCTATCGGTTCCTAATTGGCAGAAATTGCACTCCTTTCTTGCATTCAGCGCCAGCCAGGCGTGTTCAATGTGTTCAACATTTGTGATAAATTTTGATTGTTGTGTATTGCAGCTGAAGAAAGTGTAGTTAAGTTAAGTTTTATACTAGCGGGGTACCCGGTGTTTTAAAGGTTTTCCTATCGTTTTTCTCGCTCCCGTTTCCTTCCTCGCTTGCTCTCCCGGTCGATTTCCCGCCCCCGGTCGCTTTCCCGCTTCCGGTTGCTTTCTCGTTCCTGCTTGCTCTCCCTCTCCCAATCGCTTTCCCGATTGCAAATTTTTAAAATGCCTCCTTAATTTTTTGGCGCCCATTAAAAAAAGCGCCCGGGGACACATGTCCACCCCTGCTTTCCTAGTCGATTTCCTGTTTCCTGTCGCTTTCTCGTTCCTCCTTGCAAATTTTTAAAATGCCTGCTTAATTTTTTGGCGCCCCATAAAAATTGATTTCCCGCTTCCGGTCGCAAATTTTTAAAATGCCTGCTTAATTTTTTGGCGCCCCTTAAAAAATATTATTGTTTTTTTCAACAGGAAGAAGAAGAAAATCCACCTTGTCCTGACAATTGGACACCAATTGCAATGGAAAATATTACAGAAAGGCGAAAAACAATGACTCGGGAGGAGATTTTTACGGAGGCCCACCTCTTGTTTCGTTCACTGGCCAACGCCATGCAGGATTTGTGAAAGCCCACGTATGAGAAGTACCTGGCAACATTTCGCGTTCTCCGAAATTGTATCCAACAAAAGAAAGATTTTCAAGTCAACCTAGGTAAATATTACATGTTATAAGGTAACTTTTTGTTATAAGCTATTAAAATAATTTCGCTTTTGGAGCAGTGGATAACGTGTCTGAATTAAAAATTTGGTAAATTTTTATAAATTTTGAAATTTTTTAATATTTATATATTTTTTTTCAATGAATTTCTTTAATGTAGTTATTAATATTGTCTGTCGCGTATAGTTCATCATTCTATGTTATCTCTAGGCAAAATTTCCGCTTCAGTCGAGATCCCGAAATCGTATCGTATCGTTATTGTTCGAAGCGTCTCGTATCGTATCGTTTAATTCGGGGCAAATTTCAGAAATCGTATCGGATCGTATCGTTCCAAAAAAATAACGGGACGCAGAAGCTTAATGTTCATGTTTGTAATTTTACATTGTATTCTTCTATAAACAAATTACGACCATAACAATATTCTTGTACATACTATTTTATTTTTAAATTATTTGAACTTTCTTAATACATATTTTTATTATTTTTATCTCAGTTCTTTTTACGATATTCTAATATCTAGGGTAGGTACGCTCTACCTGGTTTTATTGTTTATTTCATTGTATCGTTTCTTGCGTCGACGTTTGGTTTTAATTTTAAATGGGCTCTGAGGATGACAATGTTAGTCGAAACGGTTCGTTAGAACGAGTTGAATCAAAGAATGTATGTAGTTTGAAAAATTTAGAATGTCTGTCTAAAAAAATAATAAACGCAAAATGGTCTATTGTCTTTAATAGCGCGTGCCTGAAAGAAAATATTACACCTAAGTACGTCAATATATATATATATATATATATATATATATATATATATATATATATATATATATATATATATATATATATATATATATATATATATATATATATATATACATATATATACATACACACACACACATATATATATATATATATATATATATATATATATATATATATATATATATAAGCGTTACAGAATCATTAAACAGCCAGTGACGTGGTCTACTATTATATTAATTCGTTTTAAAAATAAAAATAAGGCATTTTTCACATAGTGTCAATGAATATTTTAAAATAATTTTTGCACTGTTCAATCAAGCTTATATTTCTCTATAAGAATTCCATTAGCAGTTTAAGCGGGAATGTAAATTGAATTTTTAATCGATATATTTTCGTGTGGGCTTTGATGGATTGAAAGCGGAAGGAGTGTGATATTAGTAATTATGGGAAGTTTTCTTCTTATTTTTGAAAGATGTTTTTTTTTGTTGAGCCAAAGATAAAAAGTAATTAAGCAAATATGAAATTGATGTGGTTTCCAGAAATCATTTTCCAAAGAAGCTATAATCCCATCAAATGTGATAAGGTTACTTACAACCTCAGAGCTCATCGGTGAAGGAAGTTCAAAATTGTTATTCGTATCATCAAAATGTTCAAAACGCAAACCTAAATACTTGAAATTTCTTGTGTGCCTCCACCTAACAGGTTCTTCAAACGTAGCATATTCATTACTTATATCTAAATAAACTAAATTAGGTAATTTGTCTATCATTCTATATATTAATTGTAGATAATAACTATTAATCACTCTGAAGCATGTGTTTTGACTTATATCAAGCCAAGATAAATTAGAAAGACAGGATATTGAATTAACCAATTCTTCCAACGACTCACCAACATTCGTACTAATGCCTAATTTTTGAAGATTAACAAAACGAGCAAATTTGCTGATGATGTTTCTTGCATGTATACAGTTTGATATACATAAAGTTTTTAAATTTTCAAAAGAAAATCTTATTTTGAGCAGGTCAATTAAGTCTTCTTTTATTTTCTGGTCAAAACAAGAACAGCGCCAATAGAGTCTAAGTAATTTCGGACAAAACCACTCAGGCCTCCTGTCTGCACTAATTCCGTAACCATCGGACAAACAACGACAACGTAAATCTAATTCTATTTCTTCTACGTTTATAGAAAAAAAACATAGATTTTTCCAAAATTGATTGAAAATCGGAACATCATTCACAACATATCCAAAGTATAAACTATTCCCAGTACACGAAATACGAGTTAAATTTCCTCTACTCATAATAGTTTTTAACAGTTGAAAAAATTTAAGAAGATTAGCCTGTGTTAGTATAAGTTCATGAAAGCAGTCAAATTTAAAAAAAAGGTATTATATTGGAAGGACATAGTTTTATTCCTGTGTTTTCAGCTCTAGCAATTATTTCTTGAAAAACTTTTGAGGATATAATAACGCAGTTTTTAACTTTAAAAGGAAGACATTCAATCTCAGAAGATGATTCGAGAAAAGTTTCTTTGAAGTTCCATAAAACAAAATCTGTGCATGAAGATTTTAATGATAATACACCACGTAGACAACACATTTTTAAATTTTGTTCTGTATATTGTATATTTATTTTTATTACCAGAAGTATTTTCACTGAACACGTTTTCCAACAATTAAAAAATCTTGATAAAAATTATATATATATATATATGTATATATATATATATATATATATATATATATATATATATATATATATATATATATATATATATATATATATATATATATTTTATCAAGGTTTATATATATATATATGAGATACGTCACAGTAATGAAATTTTCACACAACCTTGAGAGTCAAGGGGAATCAAATATAGAAAAAAAAATTTGAAATCCGTCACAAAATGAGCGGAGCGGGTGAGCGAGCGGGAACTATATATCTATATATATAAAAGAACATGTCCTGACTGACTGACTGACTGATAATCAACGCCGAGCTCAAACGCCTCATCCTAGGAACGTGAAATTTGGAACTTATATTACTTGTATTGCGTAAGCATCCACTAAGAAAGGATTTTTGAAAATTTTGCTCCTGAGGGGAAGAAACTGGAAAACAAACTTTTTTCTAAAACAATGTATATCTCGAAGACCAAAAATGAGATTTTGAAATTTGGTATATGGATTCTTCATGAAAAATAAAAAGATACGTGTTTCACCATTTTTTGAAAATTCGGTTTTCCGGACCTCAAATGTAGGTTGGAAAATTGGGTTATTTGGTTTTTAAAGTAGCTGCTACTCAAAAACTGTGAAAGCTACAGGAGTAAAAATTAGTATTTAGTTTCTACTCCAAAAATAATAAAATACGTGTTGTAGCATTTTTTGAAAATTTGGTTTCCAGGACTTCAAATGTGGGGTGGAAAATAGGGTTATTTGGTTTTTAAAGTAACTGCTACTCAACAACTGTAAATGCTACAAAAGTAAAAATTAGTATTTAGTTTCTACTCTAAAAATAAGGATATACGTGTTTCACCATTTTTTAAAATTTTGGTTTTCAGGACCTTAAATGTGGGGTGGAAAAAAGGTTTCTTTGGTTTTTAAAGTAACTGCTACTCAAAAACTGTGAATGCTACAGATGTCAAAATTAGTATTTAGTATTTACTCAAAAAATAATGATATAAGTGTTTCAACATTTTTTAAAAATTTGGTTTTCTAGAACCTCAAATGTGGGGTGGAAATAAGGGTTATTTGATTTAAAAATAACTGCTACTCAAAAACTGTAAGTGCTACAAATGTAAAAATTAGTATTTTGAAGTTTTGTGCCGGTTAAAAGTAGCTAAGTCCAGTTTATCACCGGCCGGGCCAAGCCGTTATTTTAGAGTCTTCACACGGGCCAGGCCAAACCTTAAATCAAAGTGAGACGGGCCGAGGTTTTTCACCAAGTATATAGATATTTTAGTGATTTTAGGGTCTTCAGTGTGGCCGGGCCGAAGTTTTTCATCAAGTATATATAGCTTCTAGGCCTGTAAGAATGGGCCGGGCCTAATTCAGACAGGCTGTGCCGGGCCAGGAGTTTATTTTTTTAAAACGGCCTAGGCTAAGTTGTCGACGGGCTGAACCGAGACCTAAAAAATTGGTCTCTACTATGGATGCACGGTTCAAACTCTCTAATTTCATGCGAGCGAAGCCGCTACGGGCACTGCTAGTATATATATATATATTCGGGGGTGAGTATTAAAATTCAAAATCCGTAATTGCGTAATAAAATTTAAATTTAGGTTGCGTAACAACGTTTGAAAGCTTCAAGCAAGATTTATCTTTTTCTTTTCTGTGGTTTCAACTTAAATTTCAATGTGTTTCATCCATCAATAGCTGTAACAATTTATTAGGTGAAAGTTGATTCAGCCTAGCTCTTATTCAATGTCTCCGTTTAAACATAAGTATTTCTGATTTTTAACTTTTCTTCTCAAATTTTATAATAATTAATTTACTGTTTTTAATATAGGGTTCTAAAAATGGCTTTTTATAGCTGAAACTGGCCAGTTAACCCGGAATGTTTTAATATTCATCTATTTTTATTGAATAAATTCTGTAATTACACGTCTCGTAATTTCAAATGGATGAAAAGGGCTTCAAAAACTTGTTAAGAAAGATGACCAACGTTAAGTGGTCAATTGTGTTCAATATAGCCTGTCTCAAAGAAAATATTATTCCAAAATATGTTTTATATATATATATATATATATTCAACACATATATATATATATATATATTCTTTATTAAAAGTCACCGCATACTTACACGATTCAAGTTTTTGAAGACTTCTTTCAACACTACGAAAATTCTTTCGCACACTTTCAACCGAAAACAGTTCACTATTCATCATTTTATTTAATTTGCCGACGCGTTCCGGAGTACCTTTACTCCATTTTCAAGGCTCATTTTAAACAAAATCCGCAAAGAACTTAAAAAACGTATAAGTTAAGTCGTTAAGATACAGAGGTAATAAAACCGAAATGGTTAATACTTTGTTTATTGAAAAAAATATAGTTATAAAACATTGTTTTTGTTTGCCTTTTAATCTTAACTCCATTTTCTATTTTTAGATTTTCTTTTGTTCTGAAATTTTTTTAAACTCCATTTTCTATTTTTAGATTTTCTTTTGTTCTGAAATTTTTTTAAACTCCATTTTCTATTTTTAGATTTTCTTTTGTTCTGAATTTTTTTTCGTTTTTCTTTTACGATCTCAAAAGAATTGATCAATGTTTTTTTTGTAGAAAATGAAAATGTATTGTAATCATGTAAATATTCTTTTGAAATTGATTCAACAAATTCTTCAATAGTAGAAGCTTTTGGAATAAAACAATTAAAAAGATAAAAATATTTAGTATATGCCCACATTAGATGAAAACTCAATAGTAATTTTAAAAATTTGTTCGAATACATTTCTTCAGATGAAAAAATAATTGAAACCCATCCTTGTTTTAGTGATAATAAACGTTTCCATATGGCATCGTCTAAAGAATTACATACAGACTCAAAGATTATGTCACGGATATAATGATACCTGTATTTACAACTCCACATTGCTTTAAAAAACTTTTTAAGCTCACTGTTTTTTGTATCAATTCTGGATATAAAAAATAAAAACTTCATAATAATACCAAATCCTAATTCGTAAGAATTGTTGTAATAAAGTTTTTTGAGTGTGATATTAGTAATTATGGGAAGTTTTCTTCTTACTTTTGAATGATATTTTTTTTGTTCAGCCAAAGATAAAAAGTTATCTAAGTAAATACTAAATTGATAAGGTTTCCAGAAATCATTTTCCAAAGTAGCTATAATCCCATCAAATGTGGTAAGGTTACTTACAACCTCAGAGCTTATTGGTAAAGGAAGTTCAAAACTGGTATTCATACCAAAACGCAAACCTAAATACTTAAAACTTCTTGTGTGCTCCCACCTAACAGGTTCTTCAAACGTAGCTTTTTCATTACTTATATCTAAATAAACTAAATTAGGTAATTTGTCTATCATTCTATATATTAATTGTAGATTATAACTATTAATCACTCTAAAGCATGTGTTTTGACTTATATCAAGCCAAGATAAATTAGAAAGAGAGGATATTGAATTAACCAATTCTTCCAAAGACTCACCAAATATCGTACTAATGCCTAATTTTTGAAGATTAACAAAACGAGAAAATTTGCTGATGGTGTTTCTTGCATGTATACATTTTGATATACATAAAGTTTTTAAATTTTCAAAAGAAAACCTTAATTTGAGCAGGTCAATTAAGTCTTCTTTTATTTTCAGGTCAATACAAAAACAGCGCCAATAGAGACTATGTAATTTCGGACAAAACCACTCAGGCCTCCTGTCTGCGCTAATTCCGTAACCATCGGACAAACAACGACAATCTAAATCTAATTCTATTTCTTCTAAGTTCATAGAAAAAAAACATAGATTTTTCCAAAATTGATTGAAAATCGGAACATCATTCACAACATATCCAAAGTATAAACTAGTCCCAGTACACGAAATACGAGTTAAATTTCCTCTACTCAAAATAGTTTGTAACGGTTGAAAAAATTTAAGAAGATTAGCCTGTGTTAGTATAAGTTCATGAAAGCAGTCAAATTTAAAAAAAAAAGGTATTATATGGGAAGGACATAGTTTTATTCCTGTGTTTTCAGCTCTAGCAATTATTTCTTGAAAAACTTTTGAGGATATAATAACGCAGTTTTTAACTTTAAAAGGAAGACATTCAATCTCAGAAGATGATTCGAGAAAAGTTTCTTTGAAGTTCCATAAAACAAAATCTGTGCATGAAGATTTTAATGATAATAGACCATGTAGACAACTCATTTTTAAAATTTGTTCTGTATATTTATTTTTATCACTGAACTTGTTTTCCAACAATTAAAAAGCATTGATAATAATTTAAATGCAATATATATATATATATATATATATATATATATATATATATATATATATATATATATATATATATATATATATATATATATATTCTCACAAAAACATTCCTCCATTGACTCTCAAGGCTGTGTGAAAATTTCATTACGATCGGTTGAATGGTGTAGCAATGCATAAAGGATACACATATACACAGACAGTTATTTATATATATATATATATATATATATATATATATATATATATATATATATATATATATATATATATATATATATATATATATATATATATATATATATATATATATATATAAAGATGGTGATCGAAGCCGTCTGCATTATGAAAAATGCAAAACCAAAGAAGATCATGGACGAAAAAGTAATCTGCTCTCATAATTTGAATCAAATTATACAGTTTTTCCTTTATTATATAGTGTTACTTTAATTTTGGGTGAAGTAAAATTAAAATAAATTATCTGTTCAACTGGAAGGTCAACTGTTAGGCATGGTTGTTGCCGAAGAAAGACCAGACTTGGAAGACGCAAAAAACCAGCTGATCCTAAACAGTGCTAAAATGAAGATGGAATTGAAAGAAATCGAAGATAAAATCCTGCTCAGATTGAGCTCATCTGAAGGCAATCCAGTCGATGATTTTGATATCATACAAACTCTTGAAGCGTCGAAACTAAAGTCGGCTGATATAAAGGTTACCTTTTTATAGATATTCAGTATGTTTATTTATTTTTTTGACAAATATTAGGTTTATTTATTTATTTTATTAACAAATATTAAGTTTATTTATTTGTTTTATTAACAGATATTGAGTTTACTTTTTTATCAATTTATCAGATATTTAGCTTTGTTTGTTTTTTAATTAAATTTTTCTTGAAAGTAATATCTCAGCTGCAAATATTCTTCTGTTGTTGTTTGATTTTGTTTTTATGCGATTTAATGTTTAGTATTATTAAGGTGCTTTTTTATTAAGACTCAATATTATGAAATTACATTTACTACATTTAAAACATCTTTTTATTTAGATTACATTCACATCAAAAAATAAAGAAACAGAATAACGTTTCATGTTGACTTTCAGGCAAAGGTACTGGCAGCAGAACAAACAGAGAGAGATATTGACGTCACCAGAAGTCAGTACACACCAGTCGCTACGAATACTCAAATATTATACTTCAGCGTATCGAATCTCAGTCAGATTGATCCGATGTATCAGTACTCCCTCGAATGGTTTATCGGGATTTTCATTAACAGTATCAGAAATGCAAGATCTTCTGGTAATGGCATTGTAGTTTTGAATTTATTAAATTTCAAATCATTTTTTTGCTGATTATCTTTTAAACATAAAAATAAATTAAAATTATTCTAGGTGATAAAATTGGAATTATTGTAGATGAACTTGGAAACTTAATAATTTAATTTATTATTTTGCTATGATTTTATTGCGCTGCTTTTTTTATTTATTTTTAATTATCTCAACTGAATTATTTCATATTGAAACTGTTTATTTTGTACTCCATGTATCACCATTATGTGAAACTTACTTGAACTTTTACTACGAGAGTTATCTCCCACTAAAGCCATGTTAAATAAATATGTGATTCTTTTTTTCAAGTTTACATAGCTCAAATACATTATTATTATTATTATCATCAAGATATGATATCGAAACGGTGTGCATCGATCAATGAGTTCTTCACCTACAATCTTTACTGCAACGTTTGTAGAAGCCTATTTGAGAAACACAAACTTCTCTTCGCTTTTCTCTTGGCTATTCGAATTTTGCAGAATAAAAATGAAATAAATATGGTTTGTTTTTTTAAATTTTTATGCTATCATGCCTAAAAATTTGTTACAAATTAAGTTAAATATATACATATATATATATATGTGAAAATTTCATTACCATCGGATGAATGGTGTAGCAATGCATGAATACAATACCTATATACATACATACATACATACAAACATTCATTTTTATATATATAGATATAAAATGATTTGTTATCTTCTTGCAGTTCTCCATTTCCAGATCCGTGGAATGAAAAGCTTTCCGATTTCCAAAAAATGCTTCTAATTAAATGCTTGAGGCCGGATGAATTGACGAACGCCATGCAGGATTTCGTCCTCAAGAATCTCGGAGAGCAGTTCATCGAGCCTCAGACGGCAAACCTGGGTCTCGTCTTCAAGGATTCTTCCCCGTCGTGTCCTCTCATCTTCATTCTGTCCGTCGGAACCGATCCGGCTGCCGATCTCTATAAATTTGCTGAGGAAATGAAATTCCAAAGAAAACTTAATTCCATCTCACTTGGACAGGGTCAAGTTAGTCGCTTCTGTTTCTATCATAGCGAAAATAGACAAATTTAGTTTTTTTGTTACAATCAAAGTTTTTTTCTTATATTTTAATTATAAAATATAACTTAGGGTCCGAGAGCAGAAAATATGATGAGAGAATCCATGGAAAGAGGATTCTGGGTGTTCTTTCAAAACTGTCACCTTGCATCAAGTTGGATGCCAAGTTTGGAAAAACTCATTGCTGGCATTGAGCCAGATAAGGTTTCCATCTTGAATATTTCAATATTACAACATAACAATTTACAGTTTTACAATTAACGAATCAGTGAGAGTTTTCAAAAAGCTGCACTGTTTGCTTACTCAAGTTCTAACTTTACTACTACTAATTTAAAAATTTTTTTAAAGGTTCAATTGATTTTATTCTATAATTCACTTTAATTTTGTCCAATCAATCTGAAAATTTAATAAAAATGTAAAATCAGCAACGACACATAAACCCACCAAATTTCAACTTGATTGGATAACTAGAATGAGGTTTTTTTAAGTGGTATAAGGTCCCAACGTTTGGCTTAAGCAAACAAACAAGGTGAAGTTGATATAAAGGATTTAAAAAAACAAACCAATTCTAAAGCTACTCAGCTGTTAACACATTAAAAAATACAAACAGGTTCTTAGCTACACAGCTGGTGAGATAAACTATGGAGGAAGAGTTACAGATGACTGGGATAGGAGGACCATGAGAAGTATATTGGGAGATTTCTATACGAACAACGTCCTCACGATTGGTTATAAATTTTCATCAAGGCAGGAATACAATCAGATAGATCCTGATTCCGATCAACATGTAATATTTTGATATTAAAAAAAAATTTGCATTCAATTAATTTTGCTCAAAATTTTATTTTTATTTTTAGTAAATTTTTATTTGAAAAACTTGCTCAACTTTCCCAGTTCTGATTGAAGTCATCAACTTTTCTATTCACGATATAGGCTTACATGCAGTACATCAAATCTCTTCCACTTAACGACTCATCCGAGATGTTTGGACTCCACGACAATGCCAACATAACTTTTGCTCAAAATGAGGCATTCTCGCAACTGAGTGCTCTCCTGCTTCTCTGGAAAGAAATCAAGAGAAGAGGTTAATTTACATTCCTGGCTGTTATGATCTCTTCATATTGCTGTTTGATCATATCGACATGATGTATTATGAGATCTTTTATTATCAAAAAAGGCTCTGAAGTTTTGTCCAAAATGTGGAGCCACTTTAAAAAAAATGGTGCCAAACTTTTTTGTAAAAGTTATTTTAAATTTTTCTGAAATTGTGCTTTCAAAATAGTATTTTGTAGAATCGCTTATAAGTACTAATGACTATTTATCAAATTAAATCATTTTCTTAAAAACTTGTGTTGTTGTCGTTGAAGCGCTCGTCCTTGTCCAGATATTTCGTTGAATGAAAAAGCACATCCTCTGTTGCCTGGCAACGGATAAGTTGTTTGAGTTGAGACTTTTTTTAATCCTTTATATTATTTTCGATTGTCTTCCCGTCTGTCTGTCTGTCTTCCTGTCACAAACTTTGAGTCTCAAAATTAACTCACTTCCCGTTATCCGATCGAGCTGAAATTTGGCACATCGACTTGGGCTGCGAGACAATTGAATCTATCAAAATTTCAGTTTGATCAAATAAAAAAAAAAAAACACGAAAATTTTTTTTTTTTGGACTAACTTAATTTTGGGCCGATTCCATACCCCCCCTTTGAGGACGCCAAAAATGACGTCCGTTTTGCTCTAGGATGCACCGTTTAGGCGCTAGAGCGATTTAAAGTTTTAATTCTAGAAAATCGAAATCTGAAATGACACCTAGCGAATATATCTAAAAACTGGTACAAGTAGCTGCGAAAAGCCATCGCACAATTGGCACTAAAACGATCGTATATAAAGGATTTATAATAAAAACTTTGTTTTTATGGGTTAGTTTTTTTATCGTTTGAGATCGGAGAAATAAAACGTAGTTTTTTGTCTGCAATCTGGGATGGGTTTTGATTATTATAAATTGTTGGAAATTACTCCGGTAATCATGTAGAATAGTACCAGAAATTATTTTCGGTGTTTTTAATTATTTTTTAATATAAAATTAATATAATTAGAAACAGAATAAAATTACCAATCGGATGATCCAAATAATTTATTGAAAATATAATTAAAGAAGAAGTTAATGACAGAAAACCGCCAGGGCCGATTCCATACCCCCCCTTTGAGGAACCCAAAAATGACGTCCGTTTTGCTCTAGGATGCACCGTTTAGGCGCTAGAGCGATTTAAAGTTTTAATTCTAGAAAATCGAAATCTGAAATGACACCTAGCGAATATATCTAAAAACTGGTACAAGTAGCTGCGAAAAGCCATCGCACAATTGGCACTAAAACGATCGTATATAAAGGATTTATAATAAAAACTTTGTTTTTATGGGTTAGTTTTTTTATCGTTTGAGATCGGAGAAATAAAACGTAGTTTTTTGTCTGCAATCTGGGATGGGTTTTGATTATTATAAATTGTTGGAAATTACTCCAAGTGCCTCCGATGCCGACATTAAAAAAGCGTAACTATCTCTTTCGTCATTTAACACGTTTTTTTAAAATTGCACCGTTTATTTGGTGTATACTACTGTAGTTATTGGTTTATTAGTAATGTATCATGTACTAAAGATGCATCGACGAAATCTGTCTTAAAACTAACGTAAAGTGTGACTTAGTGTGAAAAATTATCTTAAAGCTAGCATTTTTGTGTGATGCTCAAAAATACATATTTTATATGTATCGTTGGTATCAAACTTTAATGTTGTGTGTTAATTTAATAGACACTCTATTCATCTATTCATTTTAAAAGCAGCTATTGCTATTGGCAGATTCAGGAAACTTGCATTAAGATACCATCCTCAATCCTGGTAAGAGATCGGGTGGTGATGAAGTCAGCTCAGAAAATTTCTACCTTATATGTGAAGCTTACGACGTTCTTAGTGATGGTAAAAGTTTTTTTTTAAAGTTCAATTTAGATTATAAATAAAAATGATTTGAGAAATTCATGTACGGGTGTTCAAATTGAAACCATGTCTATTAACTCACTGTTCTCCAGAATGTAAGAGAGCAACGTATGATCAGTTTGGTGAAGAAGGCCTGAAAAGGGGAGTACCAGCCAGTTCCATGGGGGGTGGGTCGTGGACACAGGGCTACTCATTTCATGGAGATGTCAAAAAAGTTTGTAGACAATCCCTACAAAGGTTTGTGATTCTGAATGTTTTTAACAAGTAGCATAACACTTTCAAATCATTACTATGAAGCACAGATAGGAAATCACTTTAACTATCTGATCTTTATGACTTCTGAATGAAAGATTGCATTATAATCACCCGATAACTTTATATTTACTAAAAACTGCCTGTCAAGAATAAATAGATGAATGATTACAAATTAATTATACACAAGTACACCTATATTAGAAATTTAATTTTCAATTAATATCCATCCAGAGTACTATGACAAAATTGATGGAGACTTGAGCATGGGGTTTGGTGGTCTGAAGGGTATCGGGGCTAAGAAACAAAACCCTCCAGAGGTTAGAGATCTTCTGCTGACCTTGGAGGAGATTTTCCACGGGTGCACCAAGAAAATGAAGAAATATCTTCAAAAGAGTGAGATTTTCCACGTTATTGCATTCTACATGGTCATTGTCATATTTTTTTTATTTCTTCAACTTATTTATTTGTTTTTTCGTGTTTTTACAAAGATATTTTTAAAAGTTAAATTTTCAACTCAACTATTGGAAATGAATTTTATGCTTCCACCAAGCGTCTTAATTTTAAATTCTAAGTGTTAAAAGTAGCTAAGAAACAAACAAATTGTCATTTTCTTCAACAGGTGATGAAAGAAGATGGAAGAACCTCAGAGCTTCAGGAAAAAATTTTGACGATAACTGTTAAAAGAGGATGGAAGCAAGGAACGAAAATTACTTTTCCACAAGAAGGAGATCAGGGACCCAATAATATTCCAGGTAAGAATTGTACACATGATCTGACAGAACGTATTGATTTTTTTTTATAAGCAATCGATAAAGGAAGTGAAAAGGTAGTTTAAACAGAAAAAAATTATTGAGCAAATAATCAAATAGAAATTTTTAAGCCACATAAAAAGCAATTTATTTCTAAAATCTAAATTTTCTTTAAAATTTTTTAAAACGTTAAATATGAAATGCTTTTTTTCACCAAAGCTGACATCATATTCATCTTGAAGGACAAACCACATCCTCTTTTTCGAAGGGAAGGGGATGACCTGATCTACCTCGTTCCCATCTCTCTCAATTACGCCCTCACGGGTACGACTCTGAAGATACACACAGTGGACGATAGAATCATTCATGTTCCCATCACCGATATTGTCAGGTTAGAATTTAATTGTAACCTTCTTCAAAATCAAGTTGAGGCTGGACAACCATTTTGAGTCTCAAACTTTTGGTTGTCCAGGATACAAATTTTGCAACAAAGTTTCACCTGGACGTTTCTTTGCTGAACACAAGTGGGAGGGGCTGTTTAGTTTTTTTTTTCTGTTGGCGGAGGCCACTGAGCCGCTTTACTGGAGGTTACCAAGTGCCACATAATATAAATGTGGAATGTTGTTTTTTGAGGCCCTTTGATAGGAGACTCCTTTGAAATTTGAATGTGTAGGAATTTTTACATTTTGTGTGAAACCAAACTTTCTTTAAATCTACTATATAAAGAAAATCCCAAACCTGTCTTAGATTATGTTTTTATTTATTAAGATTTTTAACATAAAATTTCTTAATACAACATCTAATCAGGCCGGGATATACGAAAACTGTGGTCAGCGAAGGAATGCCGATTCCTACTTTCCCGGATATGAAAGGAAATATGATCATCCACTTCGACATCAAGTTCCCATCCTATCTCAACAATGAGAAAAAAGAACTCATCAGATTGGCACTGCCAAAAGAGATCAAGAAACAAGAAGAAGAAGAAGATGTTGATCATTAAATTATAACTATGAAAATTTAATATTTAAATTATTATTAATTTTTATTAACATTTTTTCTCAACACAAAATTATTTTTCTTCCAGATGCAAATATTTGAGTTCTGCATTTGAGCGCTAATGTTTTTAAATTTTTGGTGCTTCTGTATAGACATAGATAATAGCGAAGCGAAACTGAAAGAATTCTACGCTGACGTGGCTTTGCAAAGTTAGATGTTCATAAATTTTCTTTTTTTATTTTCAGTCATCCTCAAAGCACCTGAGTCAGTCCTTCTGTCCAGGGCAGAGGGAAGGTTTGTGGACAGATGGACCGGGCTAAACCTGAAGTCAAGGTGGACGGGCCGAAGTTTTTCATCAAGTTTATAGAACTTCTAGGCCTGTAAAAACGGGCCGGGCCCATATTAGACGGCCCTCGGGCTAGGAATTTCGGTTTTTGAAACGGGCTGGGCCAAGTTGTCGACAGGCCGAGACCTAAAAAATTGATCCGTGCAGTACTCTACTATGTTCAATTTCTACGGTTCAAATTTCATGCGAGCGAAGCCGCTACGGGCACTGCTAGTATATATATAAAAGAACATGTCCTGACTGACTGACTGACTGATAATCAACGCAGAGCTCAAACGCCTCATCCTAGGAACGTGAAATTTGGAACTTATACTACTTTTATAGCGTAAACATCCGCTAAGAAAGGATTTTTGAAAATTTTGCTCCTGAGGGGAAAAAACTGGAAAACAAACTTTTTTCTAAAACAATGTATATCTCGAAAACCAAATATGAAGAGATTTTGAAATTTGGTATATAGATTTTTTTTGAAAAATAAAAAGATACGTGTTTCACCATTTTTTGAAAATTCGGTTTCCCGGACCTCAAATGTGGGTTGGAAAATTGGGTTATTTGGTTTTTAAAGTAGCTTCTACTCAAAAACTGTTAATGCTACAGGAGTAAAAATTAGTATTTAGTTTCTACTCCAAAAATAATGAAATACGTGTTTCACCATTTTTTGAAAATTCGGTTCCCCGGACCTCAAATGTGGGTTGGAAAATTGGGTTATTTGGTTTATAAAGTAGCTTCTACTCAAAAACTGTTAATGCTACAGGAGTAAAAATTAGTATTTAGTTTCTACTCCAAAAATAAAGATATACGTGTTTCACCATTTTTTACAAATTTGGTTTCCCGGACCTCAAATGTGGGTTGGAAAATTGGGTTATTTGGTTTTTAAAGTAGCTGCTACTCAAAAACTGTGAAAGCTACAGGAGTAAAAATTAGTATTTAGTTTCTACTCCAAAAATAATAAAATACGTGTTGTAGCATTTTTTGAAAATTTGGTTTCCAGGACTTCAAATGTGGGGTGGAAAATAGGGTTATTTGGTTTTTAAAGTAAATGTTACAAAAGTAAAAATTAGTATTTAGTTTCTACCCTAAAAATAAGGATATACGTGTTTCACCATTTTTTAAAATTTTGGTTTTTAGGACCTTAAATGTGGGGTGGAAAAAAGGTTTCTTTGGTTTTTAAAGTAACTGCTACTCAAAAACTGTGAATGCTACAGATGTGAAAATTAGTATTTAGTATTTACTCAAAAAATAATGATATAAGTGTTTCAACATTTTTTAAAAATTTGGTTTTCTAGAACCTCAAATGTGGGGTGGAAATAAGGGTTATTTGATTTAAAAATAACTGCTACTCAAAAACTGTAAGTGCTACAAATGTAAAAATTAGTATTTTGAAGTTTTGTGCCGGTTAAAAGTAGCTAAGTCCAGTTTATCACCGGCCGGGCCAAGCCGTTATTTTAGAGTCTTCACACGGGCCAGGCCAAACCTTAAATCAAAGTGGGACGGGCCGAGGTTTTTCACCAAGTATATAGATATTTTAGTGATTTTAGGGTCTTCAGTGTGGCCGGGCCGAAGTTTTTCATCAAGTATATATAACTTCTAGGCCTGTAAGAATGGGCCGGGCCTAATTCAGACAGGCTGTGCCGGGCCAGGAGTTTATTTTTTTAAAACGGCCTAGGCTAAGTTGTCGACGGGCTGAACCGAGACCTAAAAAATTGATCTCTACTATGGATGCACGGTTCAAACTCTCTAATTTCATGCGAGCGAAGCCGCTACGGGCACTGCTAGTATATATATATATATTCGGGGGTGAGTATTAAAATTCAAAATCCGTAATTGCGTAATAAAATTTAAATTTAGGTTGCGTAACAACGTTTGAAAGCTTCAAGCAGGATTTATCTTTTTCTTTTCTGTGGTTTCAACTTAAATTTCAATGTGTTTCATCCATCAATAGCTGTAACAATTTATTAGGTGAAAGTTGATTCAGCCTAGCTCTTATTCAATGTCTCCGTTTAAACATAAGTATTTCTGATTTTTAACTTTTCTTCTCAAATTTTATAATAATTAATTTACTGTTTTTAATATAGGGTTCTAAAAATGGCTTTTTATAGCTGAAACTGGCCAGTTAACCCGGAATGTTTTAATATTCATCTATTTTTATTGAATAAATTCTGTAATTACACGTCTCGTAATTTCAAATGGATGAAAAGGGCTTCAAAAACTTGTTAAGAAAGATGACCAACGTTAAGTGGTCAATTGTGTTCAATATAGCCTGTCTCAAAGAAAATATTATTCCAAAATATGTTTTATATATATATATTAAAAAGAAGATAACAATTTTTTCTAAAATAATAGGTGACTATAAGCCTGGTTATATTTACGGCAATGTTAAAATACATAAGAAAGATAACTCATTAAGACCTATTATTTCACAATGTCCTGCTGTTACTTATAATGTTGCTAAAGAAATTAATAAAATTATTTCTCCTTATTGTCCTTCTCAATATAGTCTTAAATCTTCTTATGATTTTGTTGATCTTATTCATAGTAATGGAAGTTCTAATATAATTGCGTCTTTAGATGTTGAAAGTTTGTTTACCAACGTACCTGTTATAGACACTATAAATATAATTTGTAAGTGTGTTTATTCACATCCTAGTATTCAACCTCCTCAAATCAGCCCTGAAGTCTTGAAAGAATTACTTTATATATGTACAACGCAATCTCCTTTTTTATCACCTAATGGAGACTTATATGTACAAATTGACGGTGTAGCTATGGGGTCCCCGTTGGGCCCGACTTTCGCTAATTTTTATATGGGTGATCTTGAAGCACGTGTATTTGAAAATCACACCAAACCTTTTCTGTATTGCCGTTATGTTGATGATATATTTGTTTCAGTTGATAACTTAGAAGAACTATTTAAACTGAGAGATGCATTTGTAAAAAATTCTAAACTACAATTTACATATGAACTTGCTAATAATAAACATCAAATTCCTTTTTTGGATACTTTAGTTACACGAAATGTATCAAAACTATCTTGCCAGGTCTATACTAAACCCACAAACACAGGCAATTGTCTTAATTATAATAGCGACTGTCCTGAAAGATATAAGCTAAATGTTATCAATAATTATATTAATAGGGCCTATAAATTTTCCGAAACATGGTCTGATTTTCACCATGAAATTCTACAAGTGAAACAACTTTTGATAAATAATAATTATTCTAATTCTATTGTTGATTCAACTATAAATAAATTTATGTCACGTATTACTGATAAAAAACATGTTTCAAAACCTAATACCAATAACTCATCAAATTCTTGTATAATTCCATTATATTATGCTAATCAGATGTCTAATAATTATAAAATAGATGAAAAAGTGTTGAAAAACATTGTGTATGATAATATTAAGGTTGTAAATAAAGATAATACACTCAGGTTACACATCTATTATAACAATGGAAAAACTCATAATCTTTTAATTAAAAATAGTGTAAATAATGTTTCTAGCCCTGTAGCACAAACCAACCTAGTGTACCAATTTTCGTGTCCGTTTCCACATGGTCAGGTGGAAAATTACATTGGTCATACTAGAACTACTCTGTCTCGTAGATTGACTATGCATTGTCAAAGTGGTGCCATATACCAACATATGTCAACACAACATTCAATCAAACCATCACATAAATTTTTAATTGATAACACCAGTATACTAATGAAAGAAAATCAACCCATTAAGTTAAAATTAAAAGAAGCTTTAGCTATTAATAAATGTAAGCCTTTAATTAATAAACAATGGTATTCTTTTGATTTAACTCTTAAACTTTTTGGCTCTCTAAATAGTATTAAAACTAATAATAATAATAATAAATGTTTTAACTCATCTACAACTTCTGTTAAAAATATGCATGTTAATAGTGCCAATGTTTCTTCAGGTATTTCTTCGTTGAATGAATGTTTTGTACCAGACGTTTGTGTTTCAAAGGTTATAGATAATGTATGTGATTCTTCTTCCAGTCACGTCCTTGAAGTTGACTGTAATTCTGTTGTTAAAGGCTTTACTAACTGATCTTAATTATTTAGTTATTACTGTTATTATTATAATTATTTTAATTTAAATATTTTTTATGTTGTTACATTTGTATATAATGAATTTAAATTTTATTTAAATTGTATTTTAATTCCTTTTAATTAGTTGTATCTTTTACCATTTAGTCACTGCATTTTATTTTTAAAAAGTTAAACGGCTCTGATGATGGCAAAAAATTGCCGAAATAGATCTATTAGCCTATAAGATTATGGAGTTTGTGTTTGAGAATAAATTATTTTTAAACCGATTTAGAGTATTGGAAAAAATTAGAAATAAAATCGATTCAGCCAAGTGCGCCACTATTTTCAATCGAGTTTGCCTAAAAGAACATATAGCGCCGAAGTATTCAAAAAAAAAAAAAAAAAAAAAAAAAAAAAAAAAATATATATATATATATATAAATTCAACACATATATATATATATATATTCTTTATTAAAAGTCACCGCATACTTACACGATTCAAGTTTTTGAAGACTTCTTTCAACACTACGAAAATTCTTTCGCACACTTTCAACCGAAAACAGTTCACTATTCATCATTTTATTTAATTTGCCGACGCGTTTCGGAGTACCTTTACTTCATTTTCAAGGCTCATTTTAAACAAAATCCGCAAAGAACTTAAAAAACGTATAAGTTAAGTCGTTAAGATACAGAGGTAATAAAACCGAAATGGTTAATACTTTGTTTATTGAAAAAAATATAGTTATAAAACATTGTTTTTGTTTGCCTTTTAATCTTAACTCCATTTTCTATTTTTAGATTTTCTTTTGTTCTGAAATTTTTTTAAACTCCATTTTCTATTTTTAGATTTTCTTTTGTTCTGAAATTTTTTTAAACTCCATTTTCTATTTTTAGATTTTCTTTTGTTCTGAATTTTTTTTCGTTTTTCTTTTACGATCTCAAAAGAATTGATCAATGTTTTTTTTGTAGAAAATGAAAATGTATTGTAATCATGTAAATATTCTTTTGAAATTGATTCAACAAATTCTTCAATAGTAGAAGCTTTTGGAATAAAACAATTAAAAAGATAAAAATATTTAGTATATGCCCACATTAGATGAAAACTCAATAGTAATTTTTGAAATTTGTTCGAATAAATTTCTTCAGATGAAAAAATAATTGAAACCCATCCTTGTTTTAGTGATAATAAACATTTCCATATGGCATCGTCTAAAGAATTACATACAGACTCAAAGATTATGTAACGGATATAATGATACCTGTATTTACAACTCCACATTGCTTTAAAAAACTTTTTAAGCTCACTGTTTTTTGTATCAATTCTGGATATAAAAAATAAAAACTTCATAATTATACCCATTCCAAATTCGTAAGAATTGTAATAAAGTATTTTGAGTGTGATATTAGTAATTATGGGAAGTTTTCTTCTTATTTTTGAATGATATTTTTTTTGTTCAGCCAAAGATAAAAAGTAATATAAGCAAAAACTAAATTGATAAGGTTTCCAGAAATCATTTTCCAAAGAAGCTATAATCCCATCAAATGTGGTAAGGTTACTTACAACCTCAGAGCTTATTGGTAAAGGAAGTTCAAAACTGGTATTCATACCAAAACGCAAACCTAAATACTTAAAACTTCTTGTGTGCTCCCACCTAACAGGTTCTTCAAACGTAGCTCTTTCATTACTTATATCTAAATAAACTAAATTAGGTAATTTGTCTATCATTCTATATATTAATTGTAGATTATAACTATTAATCACTCTAAAGCATGTGTTTTGACTTATATCAAGCCAAGATAAATTAGAAAGAGAGGATATTGAATTAACCAATTCTTCCAAAGACTCACCAAATATCGTACTAGTACTAATGCCTAATTTTTGAAGATTAACAAAACGAGAAAATTTGCTGATGGTGTTTCTTGCATGTATACCGTTTAATATATATAAAGTTTTTAAATTTTCAAAAGAAAACCTTAATTTGAGCAGGCCAATTAAGTCTTCTTTTATTTCCGGGTAAAAACAAGAACAGCGCCAATAGAGTTTAAGTAATTTCGGACAAAACCACTCAGGCCTCCTGTCTGCGCTAATTCCGTAACCATCGGACAAACAACGACAATCTAAATCTAATTCTATTTCTTCTAAGTTCATAGAAAAAAAACATAGATTTTTCCAAAATTGATTGAAAATCGGAACATCATCGTTCACAACATCTCCAAAGTAAAAACTAGTCCCAGTACACGAAATACGAGTTAAATTTCCTCTACTCAAAATAGTTTGTAACGGTTGAAAAAATTTAAGAAGATTAGCCTGTGTTAGTATAAGTTCATGAAAGCAGTCAAATTTAAAAAAAAAAGGTATTATATGGGAAGGACATAGTTTTATTCCTGTGTTTTCAGCTCTAGCAATTATTTCTTGAAAAACTTTTGAGGATATAATAACGCAGTTTTTAACTTTAAAAGGAAGACATTCAATCTCAGAAGATGATTCGAGAAAAGTTTCTTTGAAGTTCCATAAAACAAAATCTGTGCATGAAGATTTTAATGATAATAGACCATGTAGACAACTCATTTTTAAAATTTGTTCTGTATATTTATTTTTATCACTGAACTTGTTTTCCAACAATTAAAAAGCATTGATAATAATTTAAATGCAATATATATATATATATATATATATATATATATATATATATATATATATATATATATATATATATATATATATATATATATATATATATATATATATATATATATATATATATATATATATATATATATATATATATATATATATATATATATATATATATTCTCACAAAAACATTCCTCCATTGACTCTCAAGGCTGTGTGAAAATTTCATTACGATCGGATGAATGGTGTAGCAATGCATAAAGGATACACATATACACAGACAGTTATTTATATATATATATATATATATATATATATATATATATATATATATATATATATATATATATATATATATATATATATATATATATATATATATATATATATATATATATAAAGATGGTGATCGAAGCCGTCTGCATTATGAAAAATGCAAAACCAAAGAAGATCATGGACGAAAAAGTAATCTGCTCTCATAATTTGAATCAAATTATACAGTTTTTCCTTTATTATATAGTGTTACTTTAATTTTGGGTGAAGTAAAATTAAAATAAATTATATGTTCAACTGGAAGGTCAACTGTTAGGCATGGTTGTTGCCGAAGAAAGACCAGACTTGGAAGACGCAAAAAACCAGCTGATCCTAAACAGTGCTAAAATGAAGATGGAATTGAAAGAAATCGAAGATAAAATCCTGCTCAGATTGAGCTCATCTGAAGGCAATCCAGTCGATGATTTTGATATCATACAAACTCTTGAAGCGTCGAAACTAAAGTCGGCTGATATAAAGGTTACCTTTTTATAGATATTCAGTATGTTTATTTATTTTTTTGACAAATATTAGGTTTATTTATTTATTTTATTAACAAATATTAAGTTTATTTATTTGTTTTATTAACAGATATTGAGTTTACTTTTTTATCAATTTATCAGATATTTAGCTTTGTCTGTTTTTTAATTAAATTTTTCTTGAAAGTAATATCTCAGCTGCAAATATTCTTCTGTTGTTGTTTGATTTTGTTTTTATGCGATTTAATGTTTAGTATTATTAAGGTGCTTTTTTATTAAGACTCAATATTATGAAATTACATTTACTACATTTAAAACATCTTTTTATTTAGA
Organism: Erpobdella octoculata; assembly: GCA_963978895.1. Classification (NCBI taxonomy): domain Eukaryota; kingdom Metazoa; phylum Annelida; class Clitellata; order Hirudinida; family Erpobdellidae; genus Erpobdella; species Erpobdella octoculata. The sequence continues at coordinate 27,379,683 of OZ022245.1, forward strand.
TTACATTCACATCAAAAAATAAAGAAACAGAATAACGTTTCATGTTGACTTTCAGGCAAAGGTACTGGCAGCAGAACAAACAGAGAGAGATATTGACGTCACCAGAAGTCAGTACACACCAGTCGCTACGAATACTCAAATATTATACTTCAGCGTATCGAATCTCAGTCAGATTGATCCGATGTATCAGTACTCCCTCGAATGGTTTATCGGGATTTTCATTAACAGTATCAGAAATGCAAGATCTTCTGGTAATGGCATTGTAGTTTTGAATTTATTAAATTTCAAATCATTTTTTTGCTGATTATCTTTTAAACATAAAAATAAATTAAAATTATTCTAGGTGATAAAATTGGAATTATTGTAGATGAACTTGGAAACTTAATAATTTAATTTATTATTTTGCTATGATTTTATTGCGCTGCTTTTTTTATTTATTTTTAATTATCTCAACTGAATTATTTCATATTGAAACTGTTTATTTTGTACTCCATGTATCACCATTATGTGAAACTTACTTGAACTTTTACTACGAGAGTTATCTCCCACTAAAGCCATGTTAAATAAATATGTGATTCTTTTTTTCAAGTTTACATAGCTCAAATACATTATTATTATTATTATCATCAAGATATGATATCGAAACGGTGTGCATCGATCGTTAATACTATTACCACGGCAATGCCGGCGCAGTAGCAATTTTACCGATTATTTCACCGGCGGGATTGCCGGGGAAATAATCGGTCACCGCCGGTGCAATAGCAGCAAATAAATTATTAAATAATTAATAAAATAATCTTTATTTAATCAAATATTTAAAAAAATTAACAAAATAATGTGTCGTTTTCAGGCAGACTGCCTGCTTAGTTTATTTTTATCTTTTGATTCTCGATTTCATAATTTCGGGGGCTTAGGCCTCCGGAGAATGGCGGGAAGATTGCAGCCTAGGTGACGCACAGTATATAAAATCAGCGAGCTAAGAAAATCCGCCATAATCGTATCTCTCTCGCCTCTTTCTGTGCGTTTCGTTCTCGCGTTCTGTAATCAGTGATTTCTTTCATGCAAGAAAACAAGGTAAATTGATTTATTAAAATTAAATTATTATTATCTATTACTTCCGTGGTTTTTCTTGATTTCTCTCGCTCCCGTTTCCTTCCTCACTTGATTTCCCGCCGCGAACTTATCAATAATTGTATCAAAATCTGTTTTTTTACATTTTCTATTTCTAAGTTTAAACAAAAAAGTAATTAAAATATTTTCTAGCATAGATAATAATATAGTAATCGATAATTTCCCGCCGTTGTTACGATTAATTTTAAATTGCAATTGCATTTGTTGATTTAAAATATTTTCTAGCAGTAGAATTAGAATAGTATTCATATTACGCAAATTAAAATTGTTTATATAAACTGTAAGTCGCGTGCAGGTCCAAGATAAACATCAGTGCATATTGTTAATGATCTGCTATCGGTTCCTAATTGGCAGAAATTCCACTCCTTTCTTGCATTCAGCGCCAGGCGTGTTCAATGTGTTCAACATTTGTGATAAATTTTGATTGTTGTGTATTTTAGCTGAAGAAAGTGTAGTTAAGTTAAGTTTTATACTAGCGGGGTACCCGGTGTTTTAAAGGTTTTCCTATCGTTTTTCTCGCTCCCGTTTCCTTCCTCGCTTGCTCTCCCGCTCCCGGTCGATTTCCCGCCGCCGGTCGCTTTCCCGCTTCCGGTTGCTTTCTCGTTCCTGCTTGCTCTCCCTCTCCCAATCGCTTTCCCGATTGCAAATTTTTAAAATGCTTCCTTAATTTTTTGGCGCCCATTAAAAAAAGCGCCCGGGGACACATGTCCACCCCTGCTTTCCTAGTCGATTTCCTGCTTCCTGTCGCTTTCTCGTTCCTCCTTGCAAATTTTTAAAATGCCTGCTTAATTTTTTAGCGCCCCATAAAAATTGATTTCCCGCTTCCGGTCGCAAATTTTTAAAATGCCTGCTTAATTTTTTGGCGCCCCTTAAAAAATATTATTGTTTTTTTCAACAGGAAGAAGAAGAAAATCCACCTTGTCCTGACAATTGGACACCAATTGCAATGGAAAATATTACAGAAAGGCGAAAAACAATGACTCGGGAGGAGATTTTTACGGAGGCCCACCTCTTGTTTCGTTCACTGGCCAACGCCATGCAGGATTTGTGAAAGCCCACGTATGAGAAGTACCTGGCAACATTTCGCGTTCTCCGAAATTGTATCCAACAAAAGAAAGATTTTCAAGTCAACCTAGGTAAATATTACATGTTATAAGGTAACTTTTTGTTATAAGCTATTAAAATAATTTCGCTTTTGGAGCAGTGGATAACGTGTCTGATCAATTGTGCTCAAGTGATGATCGTGTTCTCCAGGATTATCAGAAGGAAAATGTTCAAGTCACCCTAGGTAAAAATTACATGTTATGAGGTAACTTTTTGTTATAAGCTATAATAAGCTTTAATAAGCTATTAAAATAATTTTGCTTTTGGAATAGTGGATCAGCCGGTTTAGCCGGTAAACAAGCGGCGGCGGTTGGATAAAGCTGACACTGAGCAACCGAACCAGCCATCGATAGAATTGTCAGGACTCGAGCTTCCGAAAGTTGCTCGTGGTTCCAGAAGGCCCAGAAAAACCCGCCGCTTGGACCATTATAAGAAGCTGCCGCGAAAATTTTCAGCTATGCTGGAAAAAGAATGGAAAAAAAGCGTAAGTTTCAAAATTTGAGTAAAGAAATCATTTTTGTTTTTAACTTTTTTTTTCTTAATTAGTGTTTCTTTCATGGATTCTGGGTGAAGAGGAGGCTGGAAGGGTGGTGAAGGAGGGAGGATGCCTCGTTGAAAGCGTGAGTCCGTTTATAGATGTCTCCACAGCCATAACAGAGCCGAAAGTGTCTGAACATCTTCCATTGTTCAAAGGCCTGTTTGCTGTGGATGCGTGGACCACAGTTTTAGAATTGAGTAAGTTAAAATAACTTTAAAATTGTGTTACAAGTAAACAACAGAAAACTAATTTTTAATGTATTCAATTTTTACAGTAAAAAACGAAGAAGGAGCATCCAAACTACACCTGTAGAACGTGCCGAAAAGATGCAAACATAGGGGACACGATTATGTGTGACTGCTTCCTGCAGTGGGTGCATTTTTTTGCCAGAAAATTAATAAAACACCAACTAGCAGGGCTTTTTTTTTGCACCCACTGTCGTGGCAGTTACAAAATGTTTTGATTTGTTTTATTATTATTATTATTGTTGTTACAAACTTTTCTGTTTGTCTTTTGGATTTGCAAATCAAGTTTACTTGAAATAAAAGTTTCTTTTGAAAAACTCGTTTTTTTCTTTACTTGTTTCATATCAACTGGTTTTGTGCCAGACTAGTAATAAAAAGTGTGCTCATGCAATTAGTTGTAATTTTTTTATTCTTGTTAAATTTATTTACACTATAATGAAAAAAAATTTGCCTAAACCTGTAGCACGAGCACACCTTAATGACTGGTCGATGTACAGTTACGTCACGATGACAGCGACGAAATCACCAAAGCAGTTTTTTCAAGCCCGAAAGCGTAACGGGGAAGGGCAAACAGATATTTGCAGACGCTAGTTAATGACGCAAAAAAACTTATACTATTCCAGAAGCGTCGTCGCAAGCTCACTAAAGCTTCTATTTTCCTAGCAAGTGGCGGAGTTGGTTCACCTTTATTTTTTTGCATACCACTCTATCTCTAACTTCATAACAACTCTCTATTTGAGAAGCCTGTTCTCATAAGTTATTCTAGTCCTAGTCGCTGATTTTGGTTGTCCTAAAAAATATTCATTAGAAAATAATTACAAAAAAAACTGGCGTGGTTCTGCAAATTATTCATAAAAAATTATTTTTATAAAAAAAACCGCCGTGGTCCTGCAAAATAATCAGAAAAAAATTATTACAAAAATGACCGCCAACATACATTTTATGCCGGCACAATAGCAATTTTACCGATTATTGCCACGGCGGCACGGCGGAACTGCCGGCTCAGTAGCAATTTTACCTATTATTGCCACGGCGGCACGGCGGTACTGCCGGCACATTAGCAATTTTACCGGCGGTATTGCCGCCGGCTCAGTAGCAATTTTACCTATTATTTCACCGGCGAGAATGCCGGCTCAGTAGCAATTTCACCGGCGGTACTGCCGCCGGCTCAGTAGCAATTTTACCGATTATTTCCACGGCAAAACCGCCGGGGCAATAGCAACGACCCCGATCAATGAGTTCTTCACCTACAATCTTTACTGCAACGTTTGTAGAAGCCTATTTGAGAAACACAAACTTCTCTTCGCTTTTCTCTTGGCTATTCGAATTTTGCAGAATAAAAATGAAATAAATATGGTTTGTTTTTTTAAATTTTTATGCTATCATGCCTAAAAATTTGTTACAAATTAAGTTAAATATATACATATATATATATATATATGTGAAAATTTCATTACCATCGGATGAATGGTGTAGCAATGCATGAATACAATACCTATATACATACATACATACAAACATTCATTTTTATATATATAGATATAAAATGATTTGTTATCTTCTTGCAGTTCTCCATTTCCAGATCCGTGGAATGAAAAGCTTTCCGATTTCCAAAAAATGCTTCTAATTAAATGCTTGAGGCCGGATGAATTGACGAACGCCATGCAGGATTTCGTCCTCAAGAATCTCGGAGAGCAGTTCATCGAGCCTCAGACGGCAAACCTGGGTCTCGTCTTCAAGGATTCTTCCCCGTCGTGTCCTCTCATCTTCATTCTGTCCGTCGGAACCGATCCGGCTGCCGATCTCTATAAATTTGCTGAGGAAATGAAATTCCAAAGAAAACTTAATTCCATCTCACTTGGACAGGGTCAAGTTAGTCGCTTCTGTTTCTATCATAGCGAAAATAGACAAATTTAGTTTTTTTGTTACAATCAAAGTTTTTTTCTTATATTTTAATTATAAAATATAACTTAGGGTCCGAGAGCAGAAAATATGATGAGAGAATCCATGGAAAGAGGATTCTGGGTGTTCTTTCAAAACTGTCACCTTGCATCAAGTTGGATGCCAAGTTTGGAAAAACTCATTGCTGGCATTGAGCCAGATAAGGTTTCCATCTTGAATATTTCAATATTACAACATAACAATTTACAGTTTTACAATTAACGAATCAGTGAGAGTTTTCAAAAAGCTGCACTGTTTGCTTACTCAAGTTCTAACTTTACTACTACTAATTTAAAAATTTTTTTAAAGGTTCAATTGATTTTATTCTATAATTCACTTTAATTTTGTCCAATCAATCTGAAAATTTAATAAAAATGTAAAATCAGCAACGACACATAAACCCACCAAATTTCAACTTGATTGGATAACTAGAATGAGGTTTTTTTAAGTGGTATAAGGTCCCAACGTTTGGCTTAAGCAAACAAACAAGGTGAAGTTGATATAAAGGATTTAAAAAAACAAACCAATTCTAAAGCTACTCAGCTGTTAACACATTAAAAAATACAAACAGGTTCTTAGCTACACAGCTGGTGAGATAAACTATGGAGGAAGAGTTACAGATGACTGGGATAGGAGGACCATGAGAAGTATATTGGGAGATTTCTATACGAACAACGTCCTCACGATTGGTTATAAATTTTCATCAAGGCAGGAATACAATCAGATAGATCCTGATTCCGATCAACATGTAATATTTTGATATTAAAAAAAAATTTGCATTCAATTAATTTTGCTCAAAATTTTATTTTTATTTTTAGTAAATTTTTATTTGAAAAACTTGCTCAACTTTCCCAGTTCTGATTGAAGTCATCAACTTTTCTATTCACGATATAGGCTTACATGCAGTACATCAAATCTCTTCCACTTAACGACTCATCCGAGATGTTTGGACTCCACGACAATGCCAACATAACTTTTGCTCAAAATGAGGCATTCTCGCAACTGAGTGCTCTCCTGCTTCTCTGGAAAGAAATCAAGAGAAGAGGTTAATTTACATTCCTGGCTGTTATGATCTCTTCATATTGCTGTTTGATCATATCGACATGATGTATTATGAGATCTTTTATTATCAAAAAAGGCTCTGAAGTTTTGTCCAAAATGTGGAGCCACTTTAAAAAAAATGGTGCCAAACTTTTTTGTAAAAGTTATTTTAAATTTTTCTGAAATTGTGCTTTCAAAATAGTATTTTGTAGAATCGCTTATAAGTACTAATGACTATTTATCAAATTAAATCATTTTCTTAAAAACTTGTGTTGTTGTCGTTGAAGCGCTCGTCCTTGTCCAGATATTTCGTTGAATGAAAAAGCACATCCTCTGTTGCCTGGCAACGGATAAGTTGTTTGAGTTGAGACTTTTTTTAATCCTTTATATTATTTTCGATTGTCTTCCCGTCTGTCTGTCTGTCTTCCTGTCACAAACTTTGAGTCTCAAAATTAACTCACTTCCCGTTATCCGATCGAGCTGAAATTTGGCACATCGACTTGGGCTGCGAGACAATTGAATCTATCAAAATTTCAGTTTGATCAAATAAAAAAAAAAAAACACGAAAATTTTTTTTTTTTGGACTAACTTAATTTTGGGCCGATTCCATACCCCCCCTTTGAGGACGCCAAAAATGACGTCCGTTTTGCTCTAGGATGCACCGTTTAGGCGCTAGAGCGATTTAAAGTTTTAATTCTAGAAAATCGAAATCTGAAATGACACCTAGCGAATATATCTAAAAACTGGTACAAGTAGCTGCGAAAAGCCATCGCACAATTGGCACTAAAACGATCGTATATAAAGGATTTATAATAAAAACTTTGTTTTTATGGGTTAGTTTTTTTATCGTTTGAGATCGGAGAAATAAAACGTAGTTTTTTGTCTGCAATCTGGGATGGGTTTTGATTATTATAAATTGTTGGAAATTACTCCGGTAATCATGTAGAATAGTACCAGAAATTATTTTCGGTGTTTTTAATTATTTTTTAATATAAAATTAATATAATTAGAAACAGAATAAAATTACCAATCGGATGATCCAAATAATTTATTGAAAATATAATTAAAGAAGAAGTTAATGACAGAAAACCGCCAGGGCCGATTCCATACCCCCCCTTTGAGGAACCCAAAAATGACGTCCGTTTTGCTCTAGGATGCACCGTTTAGGCGCTAGAGCGATTTAAAGTTTTAATTCTAGAAAATCGAAATCTGAAATGACACCTAGCGAATATATCTAAAAACTGGTACAAGTAGCTGCGAAAAGCCATCGCACAATTGGCACTAAAACGATCGTATATAAAGGATTTATAATAAAAACTTTGTTTTTATGGGTTAGTTTTTTTATCGTTTGAGATCGGAGAAATAAAACGTAGTTTTTTGTCTGCAATCTGGGATGGGTTTTGATTATTATAAATTGTTGGAAATTACTCCAAGTGCCTCCGATGCCGACATTAAAAAAGCGTAACTATCTCTTTCGTCATTTAACACGTTTTTTTAAAATTGCACCGTTTATTTGGTGTATACTACTGTAGTTATTGGTTTATTAGTAATGTATCATGTACTAAAGATGCATCGACGAAATCTGTCTTAAAACTAACGTAAAGTGTGACTTAGTGTGAAAAATTATCTTAAAGCTAGCATTTTTGTGTGATGCTCAAAAATACATATTTTATATGTATCGTTGGTATCAAACTTTAATGTTGTGTGTTAATTTAATAGACACTCTATTCATCTATTCATTTTAAAAGCAGCTATTGCTATTGGCAGATTCAGGAAACTTGCATTAAGATACCATCCTCAATCCTGGTAAGAGATCGGGTGGTGATGAAGTCAGCTCAGAAAATTTCTACCTTATATGTGAAGCTTACGACGTTCTTAGTGATGGTAAAAGTTTTTTTTTAAAGTTCAATTTAGATTATAAATAAAAATGATTTGAGAAATTCATGTACGGGTGTTCAAATTGAAACCATGTCTATTAACTCACTGTTCTCCAGAATGTAAGAGAGCAACGTATGATCAGTTTGGTGAAGAAGGCCTGAAAAGGGGAGTACCAGCCAGTTCCATGGGGGGTGGGTCGTGGACACAGGGCTACTCATTTCATGGAGATGTCAAAAAAGTTTGTAGACAATCCCTACAAAGGTTTGTGATTCTGAATGTTTTTAACAAGTAGCATAACACTTTCAAATCATTACTATGAAGCACAGATAGGAAATCACTTTAACTATCTGATCTTTATGACTTCTGAATGAAAGATTGCATTATAATCACCCGATAACTTTATATTTACTAAAAACTGCCTGTCAAGAATAAATAGATGAATGATTACAAATTAATTATACACAAGTACACCTATATTAGAAATTTAATTTTCAATTAATATCCATCCAGAGTACTATGACAAAATTGATGGAGACTTGAGCATGGGGTTTGGTGGTCTGAAGGGTATCGGGGCTAAGAAACAAAACCCTCCAGAGGTTAGAGATCTTCTGCTGACCTTGGAGGAGATTTTCCACGGGTGCACCAAGAAAATGAAGAAATATCTTCAAAAGAGTGAGATTTTCCACGTTATTGCATTCTACATGGTCATTGTCATATTTTTTTTATTTCTTCAACTTATTTATTTGTTTTTTCGTGTTTTTACAAAGATATTTTTAAAAGTTAAATTTTCAACTCAACTATTGGAAATGAATTTTATGCTTCCACCAAGCGTCTTAATTTTAAATTCTAAGTGTTAAAAGTAGCTAAGAAACAAACAAATTGTCATTTTCTTCAACAGGTGATGAAAGAAGATGGAAGAACCTCAGAGCTTCAGGAAAAAATTTTGACGATAACTGTTAAAAGAGGATGGAAGCAAGGAACGAAAATTACTTTTCCACAAGAAGGAGATCAGGGACCCAATAATATTCCAGGTAAGAATTGTACACATGATCTGACAGAACGTATTGATTTTTTTTTATAAGCAATCGATAAAGGAAGTGAAAAGGTAGTTTAAACAGAAAAAAATTATTGAGCAAATAATCAAATAGAAATTTTTAAGCCACATAAAAAGCAATTTATTTCTAAAATCTAAATTTTCTTTAAAATTTTTTAAAACGTTAAATATGAAATGCTTTTTTTCACCAAAGCTGACATCATATTCATCTTGAAGGACAAACCACATCCTCTTTTTCGAAGGGAAGGGGATGACCTGATCTACCTCGTTCCCATCTCTCTCAATTACGCCCTCACGGGTACGACTCTGAAGATACACACAGTGGACGATAGAATCATTCATGTTCCCATCACCGATATTGTCAGGTTAGAATTTAATTGTAACCTTCTTCAAAATCAAGTTGAGGCTGGACAACCATTTTGAGTCTCAAACTTTTGGTTGTCCAGGATACAAATTTTGCAACAAAGTTTCACCTGGACGTTTCTTTGCTGAACACAAGTGGGAGGGGCTGTTTAGTTTTTTTTTTCTGTTGGCGGAGGCCACTGAGCCGCTTTACTGGAGGTTACCAAGTGCCACATAATATAAATGTGGAATGTTGTTTTTTGAGGCCCTTTGATAGGAGACTCCTTTGAAATTTGAATGTGTAGGAATTTTTACATTTTGTGTGAAACCAAACTTTCTTTAAATCTACTATATAAAGAAAATCCCAAACCTGTCTTAGATTATGTTTTTATTTATTAAGATTTTTAACATAAAATTTCTTAATACAACATCTAATCAGGCCGGGATATACGAAAACTGTGGTCAGCGAAGGAATGCCGATTCCTACTTTCCCGGATATGAAAGGAAATATGATCATCCACTTCGACATCAAGTTCCCATCCTATCTCAACAATGAGAAAAAAGAACTCATCAGATTGGCACTGCCAAAAGAGATCAAGAAACAAGAAGAAGAAGAAGATGTTGATCATTAAATTATAACTATGAAAATTTAATATTTAAATTATTATTAATTTTTATTAACATTTTTTCTCAACACAAAATTATTTTTCTTCCAGATGCAAATATTTGAGTTCTGCATTTGAGCGCTAATGTTTTTAAATTTTTGGTGCTTCTGTATAGACATAGATAATAGCGAAGCGAAACTGAAAGAATTCTACGCTGACGTGGCTTTGCAAAGTTAGATGTTCATAAATTTTCTTTTTTTATTTTCAGTCATCCTCAAAGCACCTGAGTCAGTCCTTCTGTCCAGGGCAGAGGGAAGGTTTGTGGACAGATGGAACGGGCTAAACCTGAAGTCAAGGTGGACGGGCCGAAGTTTTTCATCAAGTTTATAGAACTTCTAGGCCTGTAAAAACGGGCCGGGCCCATATTAGACGGCCCTCGGGCTAGGAATTTCGGTTTTTGAAACGGGCTGGGCCAAGTTGTCGACGGGCCGAGACCTAAAAAATTGATCCGTGCAGTACTCTACTATGTTCAATTTCTACGGTTCAAATTTCATGCGAGCGAAGCCGCTACGGGCACTGCTAGTATATATATAAAAGAACATGTCCTGACTGACTGACTGACTGATAATCAACGCAGAGCTCAAACGCCTCATCTTAGGAACGTGAAATTTGGAACTTATATTACTTTTATAGCGTAAACATCCGCTAAGAAAGGATTTTTGAAAATTTTGCTCCTGAGGGGAAAAAACTGGAAAACAAACTTTTTTCTAAAACAATGTATATCTCGAAAACCAAAAATGAAGAGATTTTGAAATTTGGTATATAGATTTTTTTTGAAAAATAAAAAGATACGTGTTTCACCATTTTTTGAAAATTCGGTTTCCCGGACCTCAAATGTGGGTTGGAAAATTGGGTTATTTGGTTTTTAAAGTAGCTGTTGTGTATTGAACTATTCATAAGATCTTTATATTATTATCTATGCGACGCGGAAGTTGATTGTCCGGGTTTTTCCCTTCATTTGATGTTTGGCTGAGGACTGCTCCAACACCAAAAGGAGATGCATCACAAGTCAACGTAGTGGGTAACTTGGGATCGAATGGATGAAGAACACTGTCAGAAGTCAGCAGTTTCTTCACTGATTGGAAACACTTGTTGTGGTGTTTTGTCCATTTCCATGTAGAACCCTTGTCTAGAAGTCGATGAAGAGGCTCAGCAACGTCGGCTTTTCCTTTCAAGAAACTATTGTAAAAATTGAGCAGTCCCAAGAAAGCTTGCAATTCTGTTTTATTTTCAGGAGTCTTAGCGTCTTGAATTGCGGCCAACTTTTCTTGTGATGGGTGTAGACCAGATGCGTCAATTCTGTATCCTAGAAAATCAATAGATTTTACACCGAATATGCATTTCTCTTTCTTTGCACGAAGACCAACATCTCTGAAACGTTGCAAAACATCTCGCAGTTTTCTGCTAAGTACTTCAAGAGATGGAGCGTAGATAAGGATGTCATCAAAATACGGAGTAACTCCTTCCATGTTGTCTAACAAGTCTTCCATAACCTGTTGAAAAATACCCGGTGCAACACTTATTCCGAACTGAAGTCTCTTTACCTTGAAGGCACCTCGATGCGTGATGATCGTCTGTGCTTCGGCTGATTCTTCAGTAACAGGAAGTTGAAGATAAGCTTGTGCCATATCTAATTTTGCAAAATAATTTGAAGATAAGCTTTATTGAAATGCAACAACTTTGAATTTTCCATGTTAAATGCGTGAAAAGTTAGCAACCGATTTCTTAATCAATTTTTATTGATTTACTCTGTTAATATTGGTTGCATTTTGATGAAACTTTCACATATTGCTTTGTTTTTGAATTATCTATCTAAATATGCTAACTTTATTGAGATGCAACAACTTTGAATTTTCCATGTTAAATGCTTGAAAAGTTAGCAACCGATTTCTCAATCAGTTTTTATTGATTTACTCTGTTAATTTTTGTTGCATTTTGATGAAACTTTCACATATTGCTTTGTTTTTGAATTATCTATCTAAATATGCTAATTTTATTGAGATGCAACAACTTTGAATTTTCCATGTTAAATGCTTGAAAAGTTAGCAACCGATTTCTCAATCAGTTTTTATTGATTTACTCTGTTAATTTTTGTTGCATTTTGATGAAACTTTCACATATTGCTTTGTTTTTGAATTATCTATCTAAATATGCTAACTTTATTGAGATGCAACAACTTTGAATTTTCCATGTTAAATGCTTGAAAAGTTAGCAACCGATTTCTCAATCAGTTTTTATTGATTTACTCTGGTAATTCTTGTTGCATTTGGATTAAACTTTTACATATTGATTGGGTTTTGAATAATCTATCTTAATATGCTAATTTTATTGAGATGTCACAAATTTGAATTTTCCATCTAAAAATATACAGCAATTCGGAATTTATCATGCCACTGTGTTTATTCGCCAAGCGAGTAAAACGTAAACAGAGATATTACGAACGATTTAATTGGTTTGTTTTTATCATATAACTTCGTTAATAATTGTTGCATTTATTTGAAACTAGTACAGATCGTTTTGTTTTTCAATTATCTATTCAAATATATTAAAAATATTAAAATGCAACAACTTTGAATTTTCTATGTATAATGCAGGCAAAGTTGGCTACCGTTGCTAACTTCAGCGACGTGTAAGAATGGGCCGGGCCGCGAATATACAAACAGCCTCGGAAACTTCCACTTGCATATTAATTAGTGTGCTATATATAGAACAGCACTGGCTATGTTAATTCTGCACCAGTCGTCAATGGAAATGCCAATCACGTGCTTAGTGTATTTTTGAAATGTTTACACTGCGCTCAACTGCTCTGCACTAAATTTTTTCTCCGAAACACTTGTCATTAAAGTTAAAGTTCACTAAAACTTGGGTTTTCAAAGTTTGCAGACGACTCAAAACTATGTTCGAGGGTCCCCAACAAAGAAGCCAAAGTATGGCTAAGAAATGAGTTATCTTGAACTTCTACTCTATCTAATGGTTTACTGTTACTGTTTAAGCCACTAAGCTGACAGCCAAGCTACTGAAAAATCTCTGCTTAAGGGTCACTTTCAACTTTTGAAGATAATTATATCCATAAACTTTTTCTTAAAATTATTTTTTTGGGTATGGACTCTAGTCTATATACACCATTGATATATACTATCAATGATATACACAGTATTCTAGATTAGGTTTGACCATAATCAATCCAGTACCACTAGTAAACGCTTGAACCTTGCTTAGTTAAGTAGTTTTTTTAAATCCATCAACAGCTTCAAAATAATGCTTTGAAAGATTGGATTTCAACTTTATTTTGTAGTGGTTGTCACACTGAACCACTTTAAACCATGTTATGTTAAATTTCATTCTGTAGCTATTCTATCTAAACCACTTGAAATCTTGTTATGCTATATTCTTGTTTTAAGCTAAACACATCTATAACCTGTTTAACACAGTAATAGTTATTTAAAGTTTTACTTTGAAATGAATCAATTTAGAAATGTTACTAATTTCAAAGAAATTCTGAAGACATAGACAATGAAGCACTGCTTTATATTTCCTTGTCATAATTTTCAAAATGAAGATAGAAACAATATAACATTTATAAAATAACTTATACCACTCTCCTAAATACTTGATATGTAAACATGACAAATATGAGAAACTTTTAAATGACTATAAAAATGAGAACCCAATAAAAAACATTGCACAAAAAACAGTAAAGATTCAAAACAAAGTTATTACACTAATAGAACTTATGCAATACTTAATATATATATATACACCACTCTCCTAAATACTTGATATGTAAGCATGACAAATATGACAAACTTTTAAATGACTATAAAAATGAGAACTCAATAAAAAAATTGCACAAAATCAGTAAAGAACCAAAGAAAGATATTACACTAATAGAACAACTTATGCAATATTGGATATATATATATATATATATATACAATCATGAAAAACATACGTAACTTTCAAATGACTATGGAATTAAGAATTTTTTTTGAAACCAGTAAAGAACAAACACGCAAATAAAACCAATAATAGAACACTAATAGAACAATATTTTGTTTGCACAAAAAACAATAAAGAACACTAAAAGAAAAACAAAATGCTGCATCACTTTTTAAAATGAGTTTTTCCAAGTCCAATATTTCTATTTACACATTCAGACAAGTTATGACGAGCATTACAAGCAGGCGTCTCCTTGGCATGCTGTAATCGTGAAGATTATCGCGAAGAATTGCCAATTTTCTGGGACGGCCTGGTTCCCCTGGAGCACTTCCTCGCAACACTTTTCTTCGGCGAGCCAAGGCAGTTGATTGAATAGAAATTGTACTGCGTTTCGCTGAGGCGTTGCCACCTCCACAATATTTTCCCAGTGTGTGCAGTACACTCGCAGCAGCATTCGCAGTTGCCACTGTTTTTAAAGTTTTTATGGCAGAGCAAACAGCTGGAAAAAATTGCTCTTTGTTTCTTTTTCCATGACTGAAAATGCGTTCCTCACACATCCTGTAGAATTCTTTTACAGCACTTTCATATTGCTCGTCTGGAATTTGAAGGCCTGCAGATTCAAGGTTTGAGTTCTCATGATCTGGGATTGAGTTTTCACAATTAGAGAATGTATCAGGGGCTCCACGATGCAAGCTATCTAGCCATCCATCAACAGGTCGATGTCCACAGGCAACCACAAACATTAATTCCCTAAGATCACTAGCATGGTAATTGTGACCAGCATGTGGTTGCATGGACAAGACATAGTAGATGTGCTTGCACATTTTGCCTGTACAGCCAGCAAAACATGTGCAGATGAATGTTGCTAGATTAACCACATAGCTTTCATTTTTATGTGGTTGAGACGATGAAACCTCAAAAAAATCTTTTGAGGTTTCGGTAATAAGTTGGCCTTCATATTTTGGGAACCTTGCAGGTGGTCTCTGGAGACGATTTGAAGAAAAATCAAGAAGCCTTCTTTCGTAATAAGATGAAAACTTCTTGCTTACAAACTGAAGCATTTGAACCAGATTGAATGCTCTAGTTCGATGGAATATCTAAAAAAAGATACTTTTATAAAAAATGACAATAATTTTTTTGCTGTTTTTGGTTAACTATAACGACTAGATGCAAATAATATAAAAAAATTATGCTTACTCTGACAATCCTCTGATGCCACGCATACTTCACCAAACTCATCATTTATCTTTTCAACAAATTCATTAAGTCTGTCATTATTTCCATGTTCTCCATATTCTTTTTTAAACAGTTTTGTGAAAACATAATGACAGTGACGGTAGTCTGGACAGATGGATCGATCTGCCAGCTTTACTTCGAGTTGATCTTCATCAGCCAGATTGTCTTCAATTTCCATTTTTATATATTCTAACGCAGTGTTGGGGCTATGACCATCATGAAACAAACTCTCGAGTTTTGAATCCACTTCCAGTAGGACCCTTTGATGCCTTAAGACATCAGCAGCAAAAAGAGGATGATTGTGGGCCCACAGGAGAGTTATTTCACAGGGATATTGTGAGTCATAAACAATTGTTCGTGGTCGTTTCTGAGGAGGTCGTATCTTGACTCTCAAGCTGGTATTACACCCGGTGTGTCTACGAACCCCTAACTTACCATTTCTAACATTATGTATACAATGCATTGTTCGGTTCAACAGAAGCTTTTTTCCAGAACACTTTTGGCTGTTTCGAATATTAAACTGCACTCTGCTCTTTTTATGAAATTCAGTCAACCAGGTATCAAATTCATTTTCATCTTTCAAGTTGACATGGAATGTGGATTCAAATGACAACTCTTCATGACTGTTAAATGAAATGACTTTATATTGGAACTGAGCTTCGGTTGGAAGGACCTGAATCGATAAAAACTTAACATTCAAGTTCTATTGTTTCAAGTTATGATTAATTTCAATATCGATGAGCAAGAATAAATATACAGCACTTTACCATTTTTTATAAGATAAAAAACTTGCACATCTATTGTCTCTTGCTATTTACCCTGGCCTAAGGTCAAGAAAGAAAGGCAAAGAGGGAAAATGGTAAAGAGATAGTTATGTTGTGCATTTAACTATAACATGGCTGTTAATTTTGCCAGCCATACCAGTTTTCTAGGCCCTATTGTTGCTACTTACCTTTGAAAGTGGTTCTGGGAAGTCCACTTGTTTGATCTGAGCTTGCAGTTGCTCACTTGTACTATCAGCTGCTTCTGACTGATGTGCCTGTAATATTGTTTATCATTGGTATCAACATTGTTAGTTGAGCTTGAAGACAAATTATTTCAATTATTTCTATTAATTTTGTTACTACTTACCTTTGAAAGTGGTTCTGGGAAGTCCACTTGTTTGATCTGAGCTTGCAGTTGCTCACTTGTACCACCAGCTGCTTCTGACTGATGTGCCTGTAATATTGTTTATCACTGTTATCAACATTTTTAGTTGAGCTTAATGACAAATTATATCAATAGGCGTCATAGGCTTGTTGTTATTGTTGATACTTACTTTTGAAAGTGGTTCTGGGGAAAGAGTAGCAGCTGACACTTCAAAGTTAGGATCAACTTCTGGCTGACATGGCTGTGCAATATTGTGTATTATAAAATTAATTGTTGAGAGTATTTGACGCAAGAAACTTATCAGCATTGGAACAGATATAATAACAATTATAATAACCGAAACACAAACCAACGGCTTTTTCTTTAACAGCTTCAATCGAAGACGATTTCGCACGTTGTTATTAATACTATTCATTTTTTTAATCGAAGGCGAAGCAATGAAAAACAAAACCGAACCCACTCAAACAAAAAATTTTGGCGGGTTTCGGAAGCTCAGTCCAATATATAGCACACTCTAATTAGTATGCACGTGGAAGCGTTCACGACTTAAATTAGGTGAAACTTTCACTCAGTCTATATATAGCACACTAATTAATATGCAAGTGGAAGTTTCCGAGGCTGTTTGTATATTCGCGGCCGGGCCTAATTCAGACGGGCTGTGCCGGGCCAGGAGTTTATTTTTTTTAAACGGGCTAGGCTAAGTTGTCGACGGGCTGAGCCGAGACCTAAAAAATTGATCTCTACTATGGATGCACGGTTCAAACTCTCTTTAAAGGGACGTCCGACGGGAAAACCTGACCTATATTATACGACAAAGAGCACAGGCGTCGGCCTTCACCTTTGTAAACAACGCAGCAGTCACGTGATGGCTAAAAGTAAAACTGCTCTAAAAATAATTATAAATAATTTCCTCAGTCAAGTTACGCAGATGTTAGTTTTTTTTAATAAAATATTTAATTAAATATAATAAATGTAAATAAAGATAATTTTCTCTTAATCAGTAGTAAGCAATTGCTTTTTAATTCTAAAAAGTCGAAAACTGAAAAATTGAAGAAAAAAAACATTTATTCGATAGATGTCACTAGCGAATATTTTTTATAGGTTTAAAGAGCAAGAAGCTGCGAAAAGCCACTGCACAATTGGCACTAAAATGGTCTGCACCACTGATCTCTATAATATATTATAGAGATCAGTGGTCTGCACAAATGCCACTGCACAATTGGCACTAAAATGGTCTGCACAAATGCCACTGCACAATTGGCACCGAAACGGGTTAGTCTATTATATTTGGGGGGCGTGTAACATGAAGCTGCGAAAAGCAGCTGCACAATTGGCACCAAAACGGGTGAGTCTATTATATTTCGAGGGGTGTATGACTTCGCTATTGAAAAAGTTTTTTCTTTGGACTAACTTAATCCTGGGCCGATTCCATACCCCCCTTTGAGAAGCGCGAAAATGACGTCCGTTTTGCTCTAGGACGTACCGTTTAAGCGCTAGAGCGATTTAAAGTTTTTAATTCTAAAAAGTCGAAAACTGAAAAATTGAAAAAAAAAACATTTATTCGATAGATGTCACTAGCGAATATGTTTTATGGGTTTAAAGAGCAAGAAGCTGCGAAAAGCCACTGCACAATTGGCACTAAAATGGTCTGCACCACTGATCTCTATAATATATTATAGAGATCAGTGGTCTGCACAAATGCCACTGCACAATTGGCACTAAAATGGTCTGCACAAATGCCACTGCACAATTGGCACCGAAACGGGTTAGTCTATTATATTTGGGGGGCGTGTAACATGAAGCTGCGAAAAGCAGCTGCACAATTGGCACCAAAACGGGTGAGTCTATTATATTTCGAGGGGTGTATGACTTCGCAATTGAAAAAAAAAATTTTTTTTGGATTAACTTAATCCTGGCCCGATTCCAAACCCCCACTTTGAGAACCCCAAAAATGACGTCCGTTTTGCTCTAGGACGCACCGTTTAGGTGCTAAAGCGATTTAAAGTTTTTAATTCTAAAAAATCAAAAACTGAAAAATTGAAAAAAAAAACATTTATTCGATAGATGTCACTAGCGAATATGTTTTATGGGTTTTAAGGGCAAGAAGCTGCGAAAAGCCACTGCACAATTGGCACCAAAATGGTCTGCAAAAATGCCACTGCACAATTGGCACCGAAACGGGTTAGTCTATTATATTTCGAGGGGTGTATGACTTCGCTATTGAAAAAATTTTTTTTTTGTTCTTACTTAATCCTGGCCCGATTCCAAACCCCCACTTTGAGAACCCCGAAAATGACGTCCGTTTTGCTCTAGGACGCACCGTTTAGGCGCTAGAGCGATTTAAAGTTTTTAATTCTAAAAAGTCGAAAACTGAAAAATTGAAAAAAAAAAATTTATTCGATAGATGTCACTAGCGAACATGTTTTATGGATTTTAAGGGCAAGAAGCTGCGAAAAGCCACTACACAATTGGCACTAGAACGAGTCTGCAAAAAGCAATTGCACAATTAGCACCGGAACGGGTTAGTCTATTATATTTGGGGGGCGTGTAACGTGAAGCTGCGAAAAGCCACTGCACAATTGGCACCAAAACGAGTTAATCTATTATATTTCGAGGGGTGTATGACTTCGCTATTGAAAAATTTTATTTTTGGACTTACTTAATCCTGGGCCGATTCCATACCCCCCCTTTGAGTAGCCCGAAAATGACGTCCGTTTTGCTCTAGAACGCACCGTTTAGGCGCTAAAGCGATTTAAAGTTTTTAATTCTAAAAAATCAAAAACTGAAAAATTGAAAAAAAAACATTTATTCGATAGATGTCACTAGCGAATATGTTTTATGGGTTTTAAGGGCAAGAAGCTGCGAAAAGCCACTGCACAATTGGCACCAAAATGGTCTGCAAAAATGCCACTGCACAATTGGCACCAAAATGGTCTGCAAAAATGCCACTGCACAATTGGCACCGAAACGGGTTAGTCTATTATATTTCGAGGGGTGTATGACTTCGCTATTGAAAAAATTTTTTTTGTACTTACTTAATCCTGGGCCGATTCCATACCCCCCCTTTGAGTAGCCCGAAAATGACGTCCGTTTTGCTCTAGGACGCACCGTTTAGGCGCTAGAGCGATTTAAAGTTTTTAATTCTAAAAAGTCGAAAATTGAAAAAAAAAATTTATTCGATAGATGTCACTAGCGAATATGTTTTATGGGTTTTAAGGGCAAGAAGCTGCGAAAAGCCACTGCACAATTGGCCCCAAAATGGTCTGCAAAAATGCCACTGCACAATTGGCACCGAAACGGGTTAGTCTATTATATTTCGAGGGGTGTATGACTTCGCGATTGAAAAAAATTTTTTTTTGTACTTACTTAATCCTGGGCCGATTCCATACCCCCCTTTGAGGACACCGAAAATGACGTCCGTTTTGCTCTAGGACGCACCGTTTAGGCGCTAGAGCGATTTAAAGTTTTTAATTCTAAAAAGTCGAAAACTGAAAAATTGAAAAAAAAAAATTTATTCGATAGATGTCACTAGCGAACATGTTTTATGGATTTTAAGGGCGAGAAGCTGCGAAAAGCCACTACACAATTGGCACTAGAACGAGTCTGCAAAAAGCAATTGCACAATTAGCACCGGAACGGGTTAGTCTATTATATTTGGGGGGCGTGTAACGTGAAGCTGCGAAAAGCCACTGCACAATTGGCACCAAAACGGGTTAATCTATTATATTTCGAGGGGTGTATGACTTCGCTATTGAAAAATTTTATTTTTGGACTTACTTAATCCTGGGCCGATTCCATACCCCCCCTTTGAGTAGCCCGAAAATGACGTCCGTTTTGCTCTAGAACGCACCGTTTAGGCGCTAAAGCGATTTAAAGTTTTTAATTCTAAAAAATCAAAAACTGAAAAATTGAAAAAAAAAACATTTATTCGATAGATGTCACTAGCGAATATGTTTTATGGGTTTTAAGGGCAAGAAGCTGCGAAAAGCCACTGCACAATTGGCACCAAAATGGTCTGCAAAAATGCCACTGCACAATTGGCACCAAAATGGTCTGCAAAAATGCCACTGCACAATTGGCACCGAAACGGGTTAGTCTATTATATTTCGAGGGGTGTATGACTTCGCTATTGAAAAATTTTTTTTTGTACTTACTTAATCCTGGGCCGATTCCATACCCCCCCTTTGAGTAGCCCGAAAATGACGTCCGTTTTGCTCTAGGACGCACCGTTTAGGCGCTAGAGCGATTTAAAGTTTTTAATTCTAAAAAGTCGAAAATTGAAAAAAAAAATTTATTCGATAGATGTCACTAGCGAATATGTTTTATGGGTTTTAAGGGCAAGAAGCTGCGAAAAGCCACTGCACAATTGGCCCCAAAATGGTCTGCAAAAATGCCACTGCACAATTGGCACCGAAACGGGTTAGTCTATTATATTTCGAGGGGTGTATGACTTCGCGATTGAAAAAAAATTTTTTTTGTACTTACTTAATCCTGGGCCGATTCCATACCCCCCTTTGAGGACACCGAAAATGACGTCCGTTTTGCTCTAGGACGCACCGTTTAGGCGCTAGAGCGATTTAAAGTTTTTAATTCTAAAAAGTCGAAAACTGAAAAATTGAAAAAAAAAAATTTATTCGATAGATGTCACTAGCGAACATGTTTTATGGATTTTAAGGGCGAGAAGCTGCGAAAAGCCACTACACAATTGGCACTAGAACGAGTCTGCAAAAAGCAATTGCACAATTAGCACCGGAACGGGTTAGTCTATTATATTTGGGGGGCGTGTAACGTGAAGCTGCGAAAAGCCACTGCACAATTGGCACCAAAACGGGTTAATCTATTATATTTCGAGGGGTGTATGACTTCGCTATTGAAAAATTTTATTTTTGGACTTACTTAATCCTGGGCCGATTCCATACCCCCCTTTGAGTAGCCCGAAAATGACGTCCGTTTTGCTCTAGAACGCACCGTTTAGGCGCTAAAGCGATTTAAAGTTTTTAATTCTAAAAAATCAAAAACTGAAAAATTGAAAAAAAAAACATTTATTCGATAGATGTCACTAGCGAATATGTTTTATGGGTTTTAAGGGCAAGAAGCTGCGAAAAGCCACTGCACAATTGGCACCAAAATGGTCTGCAAAAATGCCACTGCACAATTGGCACCGAAACGGGTTAGTCTATTATATTTCGAGGGGTGTATGACTTCGCTATTCAAAAATTTTTTTTTGGACTAACTTAATCCCGGGCCGATTCCATACCCCCCCTTTGAGAACCCCGAAAATGACGTCCGTTTTGCTCTAGGACGCACCGTTTAGGCGCTAGAACGATTTAAAGTTTTTAATTCTAAAAAGTCGAAAACTGAAAAATTGAAAAAAAAAAACAATATAATAATAATTAATAATATATTATACTAATAAAGTCCTACAAGGCATAGGGAGCATGAGTTTCCCATTCGCGACACCGTGTTTGTTATATATTAGGTTTTATTTTACAATATTTTAGATAACTAATTCTACGTTTTTTACTAAAAAAAAAACAAAATTTACTTCGGTTTTAACAGACGTTTCGTTATTATTCAAATCAATCGTCGCCTAATAAAGTTGCCAAATCGATCAATAATATTAACAGAAATAAAAATGCAACCAAACGGCTGGACCACCGATATGAAGGCAGGAACCAGACAGTAAATTATCATAGAAAAGAATTTCTAGCTTCTCGTGTAATAAGCTCTAAATCCTCTTTTGGTTGCATTCATCCAGTTACTATTTTCCTCCTTAAATTTGCCCCCCTCCGGCGACTACCAAATAATCGCTGTGCGTTATATTTATTCGGCTGAACTATAAACTCCACTAATCGAAACTTAATGGGTATATAAAGAATCTAATATAATTTGTTTTCCGAACCCAATTTTACAGACCTAACATTCATACTATTGGCAGAGAAAACTCGACCCCATTTTGATGTCCCTGATAGAAAATTCCAAACCCGATCCATGCAGGACTAATTTCTATGCTCACCAACTTAGTAGATCGACTCTCGGATCATTACCATAAATAATAAATAAATATTGTTTAATATAACAATATAAAAGTACCAGAAGTAAGACTCTCATCTTTCCCATTTTCCTATTTCTCCTTCCCTCCCTCCCTCCCTCCCTCTCTCCCTCCCATCCAAACTCCCTGCTCAAAGATTTTCTGCGAGCACTAAAAGAAGACGAACAGTCTGCGGTTCTTCGATATGATCGCGAAACAAATTGTCGATAACATTTCGGGAGATTATTGATCGATGAAAGAAAGGGTTTCGTTTAATCGAGAGAGGAAGAAAGTTGTCGTCCAGCTCAGTTAATGGAGGTTGATATGGAAGAAGAAAAGGGGAGGAGAGAGAGAAAGAAAAGAGAGAGAGAGAGTGATAGAAAGAGAGAGAACGCCCTTCCGTATAATATTTCTTCATATTTTTTATTTATTTCAGGATTATTTACAACCTAATTTAAACGACAAACTGACCATCATTTTACATTTTTATAGATTGCACGTCGTCAAAAGTGAGTGAGCATAACTGACGATCTACAAATATACGAGAACAAATAACAACTCGGTCAACTTGAATGTCAATCATAATTCTCACGGAAAGACTTACTAAACTTCAATCCAATACATCACGCTAATGAATGCAACGTGGATGCCTAAAAAAGCGTAGCTCAACGCTTGACTGGACTGATCTTGTACACGACGAACGAATAAAGAGCGATTCAACCGACTAACGGCTAATTTCTGACTCAATTAACTGGAAATCACCGAGCGGAATCGAACATGACTAATTCCAGGCTGACTTGATATTACGTCCTGTGTCAATAAAGCAGGATGGGGGGGGGTGGGATCATATATGAATGGGGAGGACTCCGAAGAGGGTCAAATAATGGTTACAGTGAATGAAGTAGGTATTTTTTAGAAATTATTTTTAATTTGCTGGCATTATTTTTATTTAACATGATCTCATTTTATTTAAACCTGTTTAAATCTTTCCTGGAGTGATTACCACGTTTGTTTTCAGACAATAAAGTCGATTTTACGACGCCACAGGCGGGATGAAAGGACTCTTCCCATAAATTATAGTGACAAATGCGTATATTTTCGAGATTTTTTTTTCCTCAAAATTTCCAATAAATCGAAGACTAATGTTTTTAAAAGACGCCTCTTTAAGGTCGTTCCGGGTCAACAACCCTTCAGACAAAATCTGGGTCTGCCTGGACTGGAAAACCGTAAATATGAATATTTATTTTACGGCCAAAACACCGACTAGAAATCAAAATAACAAAATAACAAATATTTCCCGATCCTTAATCTTGACTGACAGTTTCCCAGCAGATGCACATATTTTTTTTCCAGTTTCAATAAAACCTACGACACGACGCCACACACACAGGAGCAAGACAATCGGATTTCCAAGGCGCACGCATAAGAACATCAACGTTGGCCGGCCCGCGCAAGTGGATATATTGGGTATATATATATATATATATATATATATATATATATATATATATATATATATATATATATATATATATATATATATATATATACAGGGAAACAACTCCAGCTCTATATATATATATATACAGGGAAACAACTCCAGCTCCAGACCATCAGAAATCAAGTCCTCGAGTTCTAATTTCTCGCCGGATTAAGCACGGAAGCAACTCCGGGATTACTCGCGCTCCGCTGGCTCGTTCATAGCCAATGGCGGCGGCGCCGGCGAGCCGGCTCGTTTGAAGCACCGCTCGACTGACAGATACTGACAGATTGTGAAACTGGAATATTGCTCAGAGGTTGTGCCGCAGTAGTAGGTAGTGGCTGTTTTGTTTGACGCATACGCAAGTGAGCCGTGAAGGTTTTTTTTTGGAGAATCATATTTAAATTAGCCGAGTCTTCAAGTTCTCAGACAATTTGAAAGGATGTCGAGGAAGAGAGATATAGAGAAAAAGAAAGAGGAAAAAAAGATAAAAAAGGGAGAGAGAGAGAGAGAGATTAATTGAAAGAAAATTGAAATGAAATTACTTGGAGCTCGCTAGTGGAATTTCTGAAGTGAAAATTTCACCACTCAAATTTTTTTTCGTCGCAAATAAAATTTTTTTTGGAGACAAAATAAACAATCGCTTATTAATTATTAGCGGCTGCTATAAATGATATAAATGGTAACACATAAAGTCCCCCGCTACAGACAGTACAAACAGAAGTGCAGCACGGCGGCATGACACCAGAACAGTAAAGTTGACTTGCAGTCTCACAACAGCACGAACAGCCGTCCAAGTCTGCCGTGCCCCGCCAGAACCAAGAGGGTCAATCCATTCTCCGGGGGGTCATGTGAAATATCCAACGCAAATGATCCCTGAAGGCGCTATATAAATATCCGAGTTGATTGATCGAGGTTGGGAGTTGTTGCATAGAATGATGTATTGGAAATAAGAAAATATGCAAAAAAATTTCTTTTCTTATTTTGCACGAACAGATTTATACATTTTAATTTTAGAATTTAATCCTGTATTTTTATATATTTTATTAATATATTTTAATTATAAAATGTTATCTTATATTTGTATTGAATATTTTTCTTTAATTATTTTAATCCTAAACTTCAATTACGTGTTTTAGTTATATATTTTTAAATAAAAGGTTAATTTAATTTGAAAATAAACCATTTAATTTGTTGTCTTAATATTTAAATTGAAAATAAATTAGTTAATTTGTTGTCGTTCACCACTATAGTACTCGACGTGTTATATAGTCAATTAGTCATAATATCGTGCCCTTTGAACTTCTTGACCCCTTTCTCAAGAGATTGAACTTTTCATCTCTGAGTTGAAAGTTTTCGAAACTCGTTATAAAGGTCGTCGAGGTCGTACAAGGACTTGAAGGACATTCGCAGAAGTGTTTTTAAAAATAAAATAAAATATAATATATGAAATGCTTAGTGTCGAGGACAGTTCTCATCTCATCTTTATCTTTTTTTCTCTCTTTTTCTCTCCCTCTTTCTCTCTCTCTCTCTCTCTCTCTCTCTCTCTCTCTCTCTCTCTCTCTCTCTCTCTCTCTCTCTCTCTCTATGCTTGGCTTTCTCCATGACTCCATGTCTTTTTCTTTCTTTCTTTCATTTTTAGACACACGAGCAGACACACACACAACCACAACCACACACACACACACACACAAACACACACACACACGTAAAACGGATGCCGACACACCGTTAGACGATTAAGAACTTCAGTTTTAAGAGATTCATTTGACACGTGACCTCTTGAGTTAAAAAACATAAAGAAAAATTGACCAAATAAAAATAAAATCAATAAACTAATAATAATACTTCATAAAATTACAGATATAAAAAAACAAATTTTATTAAAACAATAAAAAAAAGAGAAAAAAAAGAATGGCTGCGGTGTGTGGTACTTTCTGTTGTTGTGTTTGTCGTTGTTGTACAAGCTGGTAGTTTGGTCATTGTTACCGTTGTTGATGACGACGACGGTAGTGATGATAATAGTCTAAGCGACGATGATGATGATAATAGTCTAGGTGACGATGATGATGATAATAGTCTAGGTGACGACGATGATCATGATGATGATGATAACATGCATTAAGATAAATACTACGAGGAATGATTCTCTTGGAGTAATTCTTCTACAGACAGGGGTATTATGAATAATGGAAATTGAAGATTCATCAATCTTATCTCGTCTACTTCAGGAGAGAAACAAGACGGCAGCGATGGCGGTACTACTGCTACTACTGCTACTACTTACTAGTACTACTGCTACTGCTGCCGCTACTGCTACTTCTACTGCTACTGCTACTGCTGCTGCTACTGATACTGCTACCGCTACTGCTACCGCCACCGTCACCACCACCATCACCACCACCGCCACCGACACCGCCACCGCCACCGACACCGACACCGCCACTGCTACTTCTACTGTTACTGCTGCTGCTGGTCGCGGCGGTGCTGCTGCTGCTGCTGATGATGGTAGGTAAAGGTGAAGGTGGTGGCGATGACGATAACTGTGTTGGTGCTTCAGATGTTATTTGATTGCGGTGTCAAAGCGTACGACGGCGACGAATCGAAACAACCGGAAACGAATGACACCGGAAGTGTCAAAGCAAATGTCACACACACGATGACGTCATGACGTTTCGTTATTATTGCCTCGCATAAACAGCGCCGTTCACGTCAACGCATGTTTTTTTATTATAAATCTTTCTCTGTGCTCTTCGACGTCTTATGAGAATTTTTTTTTATTCTTTTATTATTATAGGTGACGTTGTTTGTGACAGTCACCATGGTGGTGTGACTTATTGAAAGTTATAATGAGAGAGAGAGAGAGAGAGAGAGAGAGAGAGAGAGAGAGAGAGAGAGAGGCGAGAGAAAGGAAGAGATGGTAAGGCATAGGGAGAGAGGCACGAAGAGAAGAAATGTATAAAACACAGAAAGTAGATATTTAGCGAACATTACGAGCAGATGCCAAGTCACGTATCCAGGTGCTTAGTTTTCAGCTAAGCGAGCCTGTTTACGCTCTTGTGCGGCTAATTCGAGCGGTGCTCTCTAGCCATCCCTGATGATGGTCTGACTAATGGCCGCAAGCAGGACTCTCCGGTGTTGTCACGTTTGTTTCGGTTTCACTTCTTCTGTTTTAGCACTTGAAAGACGGACGTGGCTATGCTGCTGATGGAGTGGGTGGTTTAATTTTAATTTTGATTTTTTTGGTATGATGATGATGATGATGATGAGGATGGTGGTGGTGGTTGTGGTGGTGGTGATGGTGATGGTGATGATGTGGCTGATAATGTTCATGATAATGTTTGTCTTAATAATATTGATAATGCTGCTATTAATGATGATACTGATACTGAT
The DNA here is from genome assembly GCA_963978895.1 of Erpobdella octoculata. NCBI lineage: Eukaryota > Metazoa > Annelida > Clitellata > Hirudinida > Erpobdellidae > Erpobdella > Erpobdella octoculata. Next base: position 27,406,850 of record OZ022245.1, read on the forward strand.
AATGATTCTGCGACTGATGATAAAGAAGATAATGACAATGATGGTGATGATGATGATGATGACTACGACGATGATGATGACGATGATGATGACGATAGGAGCGATTAGTATTATGCACTGGAAAATAATAAAAGTGATCTTTTCATGTCCAGTCCTTTTGTGGAGTGCGAAAAAGAGGAAAGAATATCGATCATTGATTGGACCGGAGGTTAATGAGTGTGTACGTGTATGTATATATATATATATATATATATATATATATATATATATATATATATATATGCGTGTCTGTGTACGTTTGTATGTTTGTTTGTTTGTTTGTTTGCATGCGTGTGTGTGTTTGGGTTTTTAAGCACGTATGTGTGTGTGTGCGCAGTGCACGCTCGTAGCTAAGCAACCGTTTGCTTTGGTCGTTAAAGAAGGGGCCATTCATTGTTTTTTAATTTTAATTTTAAATAAAATGTGAAGGAACAAAGAAAGAGTAAAATAATAAAATATCAAACAAACAAATAAATAAAATGTCCAATTGAGCCAGCACATCTCCACAGACCGGAAGTAAACAAGTCGAGAGTGTCCGGTGCGCATGCGCACGCGCATGCGTCCTAGCGCAATAACAGAAGGAGAGAGTGAGCAAAAATGAGTGACAACGAGAGAGAGTTCACAGAGGAAGAGGTAGATATAGGGCTAGTGCCATTTTGTACGTGGACTGATAAACAGGGTATGCATATTTGAAGAGTTGTAGTTTTAGGTGGTTATTATTATTATTATTATTGCCGCTGTAATAATATTACTGCTGCTGGTGTGTTGTAAATAGTAGTAATTATATGAAATAAAATAATAATAATAATAGATTAGTAATAAAAAAAGTTAATTAATACCGGATATTGTCGGGTACTTCCGGTGAATGGGAGAATTGAGCTGAGTTAAAGATTTTGAACAAATTTTCATAGGCGGAAGAATGTAAGATACATTCGTGTTGATGATCCGAGGTGGAAAAGGAATATTCGTTTTGCTCGTACTGACATCCGGTTCTTGTTAAAACAAAATGGCTGACGATATTTTTTTTATAATTTTATGACTTTGCTGTGAGGTTTAATGGAAGAACGTTTCAGAGGTTTTAATTTATGGAATTCAATTACTTCTGAAATCGAATTGTAAATTTGTTTTTTGTTATCATTGGATGGCGTACATGCGGCACTTTCATTTCCTCTTCCTGTGGAACGTACAACCTTCACCTTGGGTAAGTTTTATGTTATCATCTCTACTACCATCATCGTCATCATCGTCGTAGTCGTCATCATCATCATCATCATCATCATCATCATCATCATCATCATCATCATCATCATCATCATCATCATCATCATCATCATCATCATCATCATCACCACCACCATCACTACCATCGTCATCAATATAAACTCAGACAAATCTTCCAAATAAGAAGTTGGAGATCTACAGTTTTTATTTGATTTTTTTTAATTTTGAGAGAAAAATTTTCAATTGGAGGATTTCAAGTTCAACAGTGGAAAAGTTTCCTGGAATTTTTCGTTTGGAATTCTTGTTTTATTTTTGCAGTTTTTAAATTTTTGAAATGAAAAACAACTTTAACAAGAAAAAAAGAAGAAGAAGAAGAAGAAAAAGAAGAAGATTATTGATATTGTTAAATGGAACCAGGAATGGACAAAGAGAGTGTAATTATGATTGTATACGCTGAGAATTAAAAGCATCGCATTGAAATGGAAGGAAAGAAATATTTCCGAGCCGTCAAAAGAGTTACGCCGTTGGGGAGTGGGGCATATACCACCTGGGCCAGGGGTGGTTGGGGTGTATACCACCTGGGCCAGGGGTGATTGGGGTGTATACCACATGGGCCAGGGGTGGTTGGGGTTTTTTTTTTATGATAGTTTATAGTCCTTTACACCAAGTGTTTTAAGACTGAATTGGCTGTATATAGGAAGCACATAAGTACTTCCTGTCGTGGATCATAATTTGATCCTTTTAACTTTTCCCTCCTCCTTTATCCAGGCTTGGGACTGGCTCGCAATTAGCGAGGCGGAGTTGGTGGTTGGGGTGTATAACACATGGCTAAATTCTTAAACAAATTAACTTGTATCATGCGTAATGATAATTCAACTGTAGCAATGGTGATGATGATGACGACGATGACGATGATGATGATGACGAAGATGATGATAATGATGACGACGATACCAAATTCTCATAAAGTTGAACCAACAGAAATCATTCACCACCATAAAAAAACTATCTAATTTTTCTTAATTGGATTTTCTAATTAAATTTTTTAATTGAACTTTTTTTATTATTAAAAAAAGGAATTAAATGCAAGCAGTCTCACGATTGGTCAGCGACGACCATGACGTCAGCAGCTCTACTCGTCACGTGGCTGGCTCTCATTGGCTGGGCGGCGAACGGCGGTTTGTTAATTCTACTTCATTTTTCTTAAGTTTCCTGGGGAAACTCTTAAAAGTGTTTTTAGAACTGATTTTTAAAGAAATTTAAAATTAATTAATAGCGGAAATGAAAGTTAAATTAAGAGTTTATTATTGGGCAGATGAAATCATTTTTTAGTTATCTTTTAATTCAGTTAAAAATAAATCTGAGCGACTGTTAACAGAATGAATCAGTTTAAATAGTTTCGATGTAATAATAATTATAAATAAAAAAAAAAAAAAAAAAAAAAAATAATAATAATAATAATAATAATAATAATAATAATAATAATAATAATAATAATAATAATAATAATAATAATAATAATAATAATAATAATAATAATAATAATAATAATAATAATAATAATAATAATAATAATAATAATAATAATAATAATAATAATAATAATAATAATAATAATAATAATAATAATAATAATAATAATAATAATAATAATAATAATAATAATAATAATAATAATAATATCAATGAATAACAGTAATATTATTAGCAGATATGATTACACTTTTTATGGCAATAATAAACGCGGCAGGACAAGCGGCACGCCATTTCTTTCTTTCTTGTATTTTTTACACCTTTTCTATTCTCTTTTTATTTATTTATGTTTCCTTTTTTTCTTTCTCCGTCTTTCTCTCTCTTTCTCTTTCTCTTCATATCTGTGTGTCTGTCTCTCTATTGCTCTTTCTCTCTTGGTGTCTGTCTCTCCATCGCTCTTTTACTCTTAATTTGTCTGTCTGTCTATCTTTAAATGTCTTCTTGAATACACCTGATTTGAGATGTTTTTAAAGTTTGTACTCATCCGAATGTTCCTCCATCCATCTTCCCCCATCTTGTACCGGAAGTTGAACAATGTATTCTTTCAATTAAATACGTTTTTCCACTTTCAGTTTCGCTTCCATTTCTAGTTTTTTTTCCATTAATTATTTTATTTATTCTACTGATTATCGTTTTGCCAGGACTGTTATTGAAAACCACTTTTTTAATCTTTATAATTATATATTAATATTCATTATAATTATAATATAATAATAAATATATAAATATAAATACATAAAATAAATCTTCAATTCTTATAGCCCAACCTCTATTATGCGCATCAATATTTCATCCATATAATCGCCAACTTCCCATATATGGCTCCCACCATAATCACTCTCTCTCTTTTTCTTTCTCTCTCTCTCCATTCCGTTCACTCTTTCATTCACTCCCCCCACGCAGTCTTGGAGTGAGTGCAATCAAAGCAATCAATACCTCTCTATGACAATATCTCCTTGAGCGGCGTCATGGCAACGTCGTCGTCGACAATGACACGTTGTTTGTTGACGATGTTGTGTAGAAGAACATGGAGTGGTCAACAATTGTTGACTTATATAGGAGGGCCGATGTCGTCGGAAAGTTTCCACGGAGTATATCGATTCCGGTGCCGCTTAATTAGCATACGAGCGTGTCCGACGCTTTGTTTGTCTTTTGTGGACGTGGAAAGGTCGTACGTCATCGTTGCACGTGCTTCCATGACATAATTAACATCATCATCATCATCATCATCATCATCATCGTCATCATCATCGTCGTCGTCATCATCATCGTCATCGTCATCGTCATCGTCATCATCATCATCAGCATCAGCATCATAATCGTCATCATCACCACGAATGAAGTTCATTACTAACTTGGCTGCTTGTGATTATGAGTTATCACCACAGACAGATTTCATGTTCAGAAACTCACTGATCCAGTCGTGGCCTTGCCATAACCGAGTTTGTTTGTATGTATGTGTGTGTGTGTGCGTGTGTGTACGTGTGTTTAAAAATATACGTATGTGTGTTTTTCCATGTGATGACCTTGACTATGCTTTTAATAATCACGATTAAAAATGCAATGACAGCGGTTGTCTTAATAATAAAGATGATGACGACGACGATGATGATGACAACGATGATGATGAAGATGAAAATGATGACGATGGTGATGGTGATGATGACAATAGTGACAGTTAGTAAAGATTGTGGTGAAGATGATAATGACGACGTCAACAATGATGGAGCAGGCGCCACCATGGAAGCTATTATATCGTTCGAGCGGAAGCAGCCTGACTGTGGTGGTGATGATGATGATGATGATGATGATGATGATGATGATGATGATGATGATGATGATTGGTATGATGGTGATGATGACGATGATGACGATGATGATGATGATGATGATGATGATGATGATGATGACGTTGGTGACGACTAACGCCACTAATACTAACAAATGCGACACACGGGAAGGAAGTGACAGCTGTAGATTATGAAGCCGATAATGGAGATACATTCAAATTGTTACAAAACTTTAAACAAATATCTCTCTCTTCTTTTCACCTCTTTCTCTCTCTCTCTCTCTCTCTTATTCTCTCTCGTATTCCACCTAAATAGAGATTATCTCGGATTAGACTGGTTCTTCGAGAATCCTCATCTGCGGTAGGTAAGTAAGGAGAGGCATGGGGGGGGGGGAAGAGCGAGGGTACAATGAGAATTGAAAAGAAAAAAGTAAATAGAAATAGAAAAAAAATATCCACAGAAGCACACACAGGAACTCATAACAGCAACGCACACATAACAACACATAGCAACGCACACATAACAACACATAGCAACGCACATAACAACACATAGCAGCGCACATAATAACACATAATAACACATAGCAACGCACCTCCACTTAAAAAGAAAATTCATTTTCGTTTCCTTAATTTTTTTTCCTAGAAAAGATTTAACTGTGTCGAGTCAATCGCTCGTTTGGGAGAACTCGGCTAAGATCAATCAACGCCCGAGAAGCTGCTTTCCTAAATTGACTCCACGTTTTCGCCGGGCGCTTTCCAATCTCCCGACTCCTGGCGCCAACGCACCCACCCCTTCCATCTTCCATTTCTCTACGGGAAAACGCCGGCGCTTGCCGAGGTGGCTGCAGGTAGCAAGATGCGGTCGTCTTACCGTGCCTGATTTTCTACAGCGCCATGGTCGAAGCAAGCAATGACATCGAACTGAGGTGTTGAACTTCTTGATTTTAGCCACGGAGGAGGCGGGGATCATCATCGATCCATCTTC
>OZ022245.1:27412619-27420119 GCA_963978895.1 Erpobdella octoculata
CAAACATTCGGCTACTCGAGCGGACGAAGGTAACCGACTGTGCAATTTGCAGCATATTGTCTGGAGATACAAGAGACAATTAAATAAGGTGATTGAGATGCCGCGAGTGCCCGGCTGAGTGAGAGGGGATGCGAGGGGGGTGTCTGGCTGCTCCACCGGCCCTGTTCTCTAACAGGGTGTTGCCCTGCTGGATTGATGCGCAGTGTTGAAAATCTGGCGGAAGTAGCTGGAAAGAAATGAACTGATTATGAAAAAATACGCGGATGGAGGAACAAACAGATGGATGGACAAACAGATGTGTGAATGGATGAACGGACAGATATGTGGATGGATGGACGACTGATATATGGATGGATGGATGGAAATATATGTAGATGGATGGGAAAACATATATGCGGAAGGGTGGAAATGTTGATGGATGGACGTATGAACGGTAGGGATGTAGATGAAGGGATGTAGATGTAGATGAATAGATATTCTGACGGACTGATGAATGTCACGATGCTGAGATTAACTGATGGATGGATTGATCGAGAAATAAATACAAGTTGATGATGCTCTGTTCGTGCTTTTGCATGCATTTACGTGTGTATGTATAATAATGTATATGTGTATGTGTATGTGTATGTGTATGTGTATGTGTATGTGTATGTGTATGTGTATGTGTATGTGTATGTGTATGTGTATGTGTATGTGTATGTGTATGTGTATGTTGTGTATGTGTATGTGTATGTGTATGTGTATGTGTATGTGTATGTGTATGTGTATGTGTATGTGTATGTGTATGTGTATGTGTATGTGTATGTGTATGTGTATGTGTATGTGTATGTGTATGTGTATGTGTATGTGTATGTGTATGTGTATGTGTATGTGTATGCGTATGAGTGTTTATCTGTGTTTATTTTCGACTGTAAGCATTTCCGGATACAATTATCAGCCGGATCAGCAAATTGAATGAATGAATAAACGAACGAAAGAACGAATGAATGAAAGAATAAGCTACTGGAAGTGTCGAATGAGAAAATTAATGAATTGTTACAGAGATCGGTGCATGGATGGACAGATGGGTGGACGGACGGATGGATGGATGTGATAAAAACGGAAGATTAACAATTGATTTTATCGATGAAAAGATGGATGGAGTGATGGATGGAAAGAAAAACGAATCGTGCAGATAAGAAAAAAGAAATAATTTAACAGTAATTAATTATTAATGACATAATAATAATATTATAATTAGTAATAATAGTATTATTATTAATAATAATAAGAATAACCAATGAAAAAATATCTCAATCACTCTTTTTGATTGATCAGTATGGCGGATAGCTAGTCGTATTTAAATCATCTATTCGAGAAATTTTAATAAATAATTAATAAAAAATAAAATAATAATTTTATTAATAAATAATTAATAATAAAATAAAAATTCATTTAATAAATAATTAATAAAATAAAATAATTCATTTCACAGTACCGCCCTCTCGCGACCGACGGAAGAGTTGATTAAAAATTCAAATCGTCGCCTGCTCCGAATTGGAGTCACGTGATACAGCTCCTTGGGTGGTGTAGTATACGTTCCCGTGTACCGGGTACCATGCGGTTCGTGCACGGGGTAGTGGAAAGGTAGGGGGCTACCGGGCTTTCCCGCGGGTAAATGTGGAGATTATGGAGCTATCCAGTATAAAGTCTGTGGCTGTAGAATTAGTAATTCTGACTCTACGACTATATTTGTTACATCATGAAAATATTATGTTTTGAAGATCTTCAATTTTGAGAAACAAAAATAGCCAAGGAGTTCTTTATAGGTAAACAAATTTGGGCGAGCCCTGATTGACCTTTTGGGAAAAGTCCTCAAAATTAAAACAGGGGTGTATAAACTAGCCCCATGATTTCATATTTTTATCCTTTCTCAAAATCGACCCTCTTTTGACTTTAGACATCGAGATGAAAAGATGGGGGGTGGCGAATGGTGTATAAAGGTCAAGGTTTGTTTATATTGATTAAGCGTTGCTTCTTCTAGTAAGTTTATTAGTGGAGATAAAACAACCAAGAAGCTGACTGGAGTAGCCAATTAGAATTTGTTTATCGGGGGGAGGGGGGCGGAGGGGGTGGGAAGAGAGAATGAAAGGATGAAAAAACCGGGATTTTCTTATATGGAAAATAAAGAAAACTTTGTCGTGTTTTAGCGCTGTTGACTTTTTTAATTTTGTCTTTAATTTTTTCTAATTTTCCAAGTTTTTTCTGTTTTTTCTTTCTGTTTTTCAGCTGCAACAGTTTTTTTCTCTTTTACTTTTACTTTATTTTCAAATTTGTCATCATCTTCATCATCAGTATCAGTTGCATCAACTGCAACATCATTATCATTATCAGCATCATCATCACCACCACCACCACCACCACCACCACCATCATCATCATCATCATCATCATCATCATCATCATCATCATCATCATCATCATCATCATCATCATCATCATCATCATCATCATCATCATCATCATCATCATCATCATCATCATCATCATCATCATCATCATCATCATCATCATCATCATCATCATCATCATCATCATCATCATCATCAACAACAACAACATCATCATGAGTGACAACTGACCACTCTGGCAAAATGGACGGTTTTTAAAAATAAATTCTCAACACACCGACCGGCCGATACACAACAACACAAACGACCCCATAAAACCTTCCTTCGACGGCAAAGCGAGCAGTCGGCCGGACATGCACGGGGTATCTTCTCAACCCCGTCGTTCATAGCCCCCTGATCATATTCAGCTCGTGTACCAGACGGGACATTAAACAATAGGGGCATGTTTAATGGCGCCCCGGTCACCTCCTGGCTCGTGACCCGTTTTCGTTTTACTGTGGATGAGTGAAGCGACAAGGGGGTGCTGGAGTGTAAGGGGCTGGTGGGAAAAAATAGGGGAGTGGAAAATGTCAGGGATGGATTTAAAACATCAAACGAAACTACGAAGACACAATCATCCTTTCCAGATGAAGAAGCTAAGCCAAGTCAAAACATCCGAATGCAGCTATCACCACGAATGTAAATCGCATTCAATTATAGATATGCGACTTAATCGCACGCATATGCACTTATGCAGCTATCTCGTATGCAGCTATGCGATGAATGAATATAGCGATTAAATTTCAAAAATTCGAGATAAATAGTTTGCCGGTGATTTCCCCTTTTTCCCTTTCTTTCTACTCAAAACATGTCAGAAACCTTTTATCGGCGCCAGGGAAATATTCTCGACATAACTCCACTTTTAGCCGGCCGTCATAAACTTGCCGGGTCGCGTCACGGTCAATTTCGATCCACGTCACACCGGGCCGTGTGACTTCTTAGAAAAGGAAGGAGAGAAAAGGAGGGAGAAAGAGGGAGAGAGAGAAAGGGAGAGAGTGGAGAGGAGCGAAATGAAGCTGGGAATTCCGATGGAAGCAGAAAGTTTCAGTTTTTTGATTATTTGGGGATTTTTTCGGGGATTAAAAAATGATTTGCATTCAAATGGACTCTTCCATTATATTTCGTCCGGGAGGTTCGAAATGATCACGATTTTAGATGATGTCGAATGTCGCGGTGGACAGCTTCCAGATTGCTGGTGACAGTTGTCTTGACGTTGATGATGGAGTTGATGATGATGATGATGAAGATGATGATGATGATGGTGGTGGTGATGATGATGATGATGGTAGTGGTGATGATGATGGTGGTGATGATGATGATAATGATGATGATGGTGATGGTGATGATGATGGTGATGATTATGATGATGGCGATGGTGCAAATGATGACACAACCATGGGGGGTTGCGATAACGCAGAACGAGGGTCAGGGGTTAGGGGTGGAGGTGGAGGGAGTGAGGGACGTATATTGTAATTGTGATTAATTTTCCTGTCGGGTTTTCCAAATCATAAAAACAGCTCAGTTCATGACGTAGATAAATGGTGGCTCTATCATTTCTATAACTTCTAGGTGTTCTCTGTCTCTCTTTTTCTCTTCCTCTCTCGCTTTAGTTCTCTCTCTCTCTCTCTATCATTATTATCATCATCACCACCACTATTTCTTTTAAGTTTCAAAACTCCAAAATTCATCAACTTTATCCTCACACTCATCTTCAATATAATCATCAACATCATCATCGTCATCGTCATCATCATCATCATCATCATCATCATCATCATCATCATCATCATCATCATCATCATCATCATCATCATCATCATCATCATCATCATCATCATCATCATCATCATCATCATCATCATCACCACCATCATCACAACCACTACCCCAACTATCATCATAATCATAACCAGAGTCACTGTCATCATTATCACTACCACTTCACCAAGCGTCGCCATTTGTAGCTACTTCCGAAATTTACCAGCAAACATCCTTCTTACCTACACCATCGATATGGAAAGATATATAGATATTTGTGCCATAAAGCAAACATTTGCGAGCCCAAACAAAAAGAAGAAAGCGTCAAACATTTTACAGCGTTCGTTAATTATTCATCACAAACCGAAACCGAAACCGAAGATTTTTATTGATACGGCTCTCGGACGTCTGGAGATTTACAGAAGATCGATTCTGTTCGTTTTCGAAACGAAGGCCCCGATGAGTACTGGGTATCGGTTACCAGGTATCGGGTGTCGGTTACCGGGAACGCGAGTATTGTTTCAGTATTGAAAACGCTTTACTGTAATTTTCTTTCGCGACAGCGCCATCTTTACAACGTAATTTATTACACCAAGTCAATAATAATAATAATAATAATAATAATAATAATAATAATAATAATAATAATAATAATAATAATAATAATAATAATAATAATAATAATAATAATAATAATAATAATAATAATAATAATAATAATAATAATAATAATAATAATAATAATAATAATAATAATAATAATAATAATAATAATAATAATAATAATAATAATAATAATAATAATAATAATAATAATAATAATAATAATAATAATAATAATAATAATAATAATAATAATAATAATAATAATAATAATAATAATAATAATAATAATAATAATAATAATAATAATAATAATAATAATAATAATAATAATAATAATAATAATAATAATAATAATAACGTCTAAATAGCAAATAACGTCAATCGTTTGTCTCGCATTATCGTCCATCGATCGTCAACAAGAAGACAAAGAACAGAGTGGAAACTCCAGATTCTCTTTCCCGGGCTCATTCCACTTTCTATGGTGTCCTCTTTTCCCCGCTACCTCTTCCTCCTACTCCTTCCCATCCCTACTCCCCCTGCATCCGGTGCGAGCGATAATAAGGGAACGAAAGATCGATGGAAAATAATTTCAGAAAGCGCGCGGATTAATAAAGCGGATTCAGATAAGACCTGTTTTATCTTCGTTTCTTTTTTTCCTACCGCCCGCCATTTTAGGCGAACCAAAGAAAGTATATCGCCCGGACCGTTTCCGCCCGGCTCCAATTACAGCGACGGAGAAACGAAAACCTCAACAAAGGGTTTTTAATGAGGAAGAACCCTTATAGAAAACCCTGGAGGGTTTTCCGCAGTTTAGTTCCTCTTTAATCCTTTGACAGGTTTGCTGGGGCTTCACGTACGGGTTCAAATCCTTGCACGTGAAGAAGATTTATTTAACAACTGCCAAGTTAATAATAGGTTTGCTGGTTGTGCATTAGAAAATTACAAAAAAATTGTCCTGCATTTTACCTTTTTTTATATCTATTATCATCATCATCATCATCATCATCATCATCATCATCATCATCATCATCATCATCACCACCATCATCACAACCACTACCCCAACTATCATCATAATCATAACCAGAGTCACTGTCATCATTATCACTACCACTTCACCAAGCGTCGCCATTTGTAGCTACTTCCGAAATTTACCAGCAAACATCCTTCTTACCTACACCATCGATATGGAAAGATATATAGATATTTGTGCCATAAAGCAAACATTTGCGAGCCCAAACAAAAAGAAGAAAGCGTCAAACATTTTACAGCGTTCGTTAATTATTCATCACAAACCGAAACCGAAACCGAAGATTTTTATTGATACGGCTCTCGGACGTCTGGAGATTTACAGAAGATCGATTCTGTTCGTTTTCGAAACGAAGGCCCCGATGAGTACTGGGTATCGGTTACCAGGTATCGGGTGTCGGTTACCGGGAACGCGAGTATTGTTTCAGTATTGAAAACGCTTTACTGTAATTTTCTTTCGCGACAGCGCCATCTTTACAACGTAATTTATTACACCAAGTCAATAATAATAATAATAATAATAATAATAATAATAATAATAATAATAATAATAATAATAATAATAATAATAATAATAATAATAATAATAATAATAATAATAATAATAATAATAATAATAATAATAATAATAATAATAATAATAATAATAATAATAATAATAATAATAATAATAATAATAATAATAATAATAATAATAATAATAATAATAATAATAATAATAATAATAATAATAATAATAATAATAATAATAATAATAATAATAATAATAATAATAATAATAATAATAATAATAATAATAATAATAATAATAATAATAATAATAATAATAATAATAATAATAATAATAATAATAATAATAATAATAATAATAATAATAATAATAACGTCTAAATAGCAAATAACGTCAATCGTTTGTCTCGCATTATCGTCCATCGATCGTCAACAAGAAGACAAAGAACAGAGTGGAAACTCCAGATTCTCTTTCCCGGGCTCATTCCACTTTCTATGGTGTCCTCTTTTCCCCGCTACCTCTTCCTCCTACTCCTTCCCATCCCTACTCCCCCTGCATCCGGTGCGAGCGATAATAAGGGAACGAAAGATCGATGGAAAATAATTTCAGAAAGCGCGCGGATTAATAAAGCGGATTCAGATAAGACCTGTTTTATCTTCGTTTCTTTTTTTCCTACCGCCCGCCATTTTAGGCGAACCAAAGAAAGTATATCGCCCGGACCGTTTCCGCCCGGCTCCAATTACAGCGACGGAGAAACGAAAACCTCAACAAAGGGTTTTTAATGAGGAAGAACCCTTATAGAAAACCCTGGAGGGTTTTCCGCAGTTTAGTTCCTCTTTAATCCTTTGACAGGTTTGCTGGACGTACGGGTTCAAATCCTTGCACGTGAAGAAGATTTATTTAACAACTGCCAAGTTAATAATAGGTTTGCTGGTTGTGCATTAGAAAATTACAAAAAAAATTGTCCTGCATTTTACCTTTTTTTATATCTATTATATAATAGTCCAAATTGCTGACTGACAATTTTTTATATTTTTTTTCCTTGAGAATTTACATTTTATTTCTACCATTTTATTTATTTCCCAATCATCTCTATTGGAAAAAGAGAAAGGAAGAAAGAAAGAAAGAGAGACAGAGAGAGAGAGAGAGAGAGAGAGAGAGAGAGAG
>OZ022245.1:27422619-27425119 GCA_963978895.1 Erpobdella octoculata
ACTCACACAAACACACACTCGGACATGTAGTCATGTACACAAGAACGCACGCGCAACATGGCTGCTGATGCCAAAAAGTTTTCATAATTCTCTCATAGAGGGCGTCGTTATGTGTTCCTTTGATTGCAGCTTAAATATTTAATATTTCTGTCTCCTTCACTCCCTCTCCCTTTCCCTTTCCCTCCCCTTCCCCTTCTCTCTCTTTTTATCTCTCTCTCTCCCTCCTTCTAGCTTTCTTTCTCTCTCTTTTCTCATCTCTTTCTGTTTTTTTTCCACAAGTTTTCTCGTATTAAATTATTCTGGTTCTTTGGCTTTCTTTCAGACTTCCTGTCACGCGCCTACGAATATGTTCATTCGAAATGTAATAACAAACAACTTCCATTGTGCTTCTATTCAGGATTATAATAATTACATAAGCGCCTTAAGTCGGGGGGTGGTTCAACCCGGAAAATCCTTCAAAACAAATTACTCCCTACCTTGATAGCCGAAGCTAAAACTGACCGATTCAAATCCTCGTTGAAGCGGCTAAGTCGTAGCCGTGCGCCGCATTTCAAGTCGCTTATCCGAACGGCTGGTTAGTGGCTACTATGTAATTGGGGGGTTATTTTACTTTACCGATATCTTTAGTAATTCTCGTAATATCTCGTAATATGGAGGATTATTTTGTAAAATAGCTTTTCCATTGTGAGATAGTCAGGAGGGAGGGGGAGAGAGAGAGAGAAAGAGAGAAAGAGAGAGAGAGAGAGAGAGAGAAAGAGAGAGAGAAGCGAGACAATGAAAGTGCGATTGAAATGAGTAAAGCGACAGTCGATCGAATTAATCGTCTCTCAAAACTTTTTTCACTTTTCAATTTCTTCGAGAATTAGATAAAAAAAATTAATCTTTTTTTTCAAGTTCACGAAAAAAGAATACTTTCATGAATTTATTTCGTGCAAAACGCAAAATAGTTTTTTTTCGACTTCAAATTTGGAAAGAGAAAAGTGAATTTTTTTAAATACAGAAAAAATGGAGAAAAAGAAAGGGAAATAGATTGAAAATAAAGTAAGAAAAAGAGAGAATCAAATGATATGACTTGGCTATATTACAAAGTCATTCGTATCCGTGTCATTCTGTTGTCATGGTAGTCGGAATGAATTTATATGAGGTTTCTAATTTCTAATAATATTTCTTGGTTTCCATTAGTATTACATTATTTCAATTAGTATTACTTTGTTTTTATAAATATTTCTTTGTTTTTATAAATATTTCTTTGTTTTTATAAATATTTCTTCGTTTCTGTTAATATTGCTCGGTTTCGTTTTGTATTTGTGAACAATACTTTCCATCCACACACGTCTCCAGCATGCTTTCTCCTCGAGTGGAGATGAAGTTGCACCTCTGAATAATTTTTTCTCCTTTTCCATTCTGCATCAGAACGACGCTGCTAGTATGATCATGGTTCCATTGAAGATACAACCACCATCATAAACACGCACACGAGTACACACACACACACGGACACACAGATATACACATGTACACATACAAACACACAGACACAGTGCTAGGAGACTATTTTGTGGATAATGTCTCTAACTTGACCTTTCACTATTTTGCTCTGAATATAGGATTCACGGGGTCATGGGCCTTGGTCATATATAATTCTTTTTTCTTTTGTTCTTTTATTTTATTTTCATTTATTTATTTCCCTCTCTCTATCTCTTTTTTTCTCTCTCTTTCTCTTGTTTTTTTTCAGAAGTGGGCATGGGTCTATTTTTGGCCACCCAACCCAAACCATCACTTACTTGACCCACCTGAAAAGTTAAATTTCTAACCCAACCCACCAAGAAATTATTTTAAAAAATTTGAAATTTTAATTCAAAAGTTTCTATCATCTTTCACAAAGATAAACTTTCCACGGGACGAATACGACATCACCACAACCGCCAATAGTAAGAAAAAGATTTGTTTTCCATTAAATATTTATCCAGTTTCTCGCGAGTTTAATTTTTCGAAATCGTCCTTCTCCAGTTTTCCTCGATGAGCGCCATAAACAACAATCAAGCAGTCCAGTTGTTGTAATTGTTATTCCACTCTTAACCACTCCCCCCCCCATCTACGTGTCTTCTTCCTCTTCCAGACGAATCGGTTTTCCGCTATCCGGAGTTTCGGTCGCCGGTTCTAAGACCTGGACTGTCGAAGGGATTGCCCGCAGAGCCGTTGCGAGGGGGAGAGCAGGGAGGGATTGTTGTCCCCGGGCGCACAAGACCCTAGCTACGGCTCTGAATGCCCCGTCCGTCCGTCCGTTTGTAACGGAAGATCTGGTCACGTGGGGTAATAAATTAACTACGACGAGCCAATCACGTCGGGGATGTTGAGAAGGAATAATTCATATAAACGTCATCACGGTAAATTCGTAGCATTAATAAGAATAATAAGCGTCTCGTTGAATATTCATGACGAAAGGAAAACAATGGCGAATAGCACTGGCAACGGTAGCGATAACTTAATTAATAAATTC
>OZ022245.1:27427619-27485119 GCA_963978895.1 Erpobdella octoculata
TTCTAAATTTAGAGTTAAATTTGTAAAAGAAATGAAAATAAATTGACAATAAATTATTCAAAAAAGTATTTGTCAAAGGAGATCGTGATAATTTGTCTTGCACGCGTTTTCGCAGAATGGTAGAATAAATATATTTTTTGGCTAATATTTCATTGAATTGAATATTTTTTTAAATTTATTTAACAAGTTATTTGAATAAATATGAAAATAATTGTTATTAAACATTGTTTTTTTAACTTTGTTTATTAAAAATAATTTCAACATTTCTACCAGATACCACATCGATTACCACTCCATCGATTCTCGAGTACTGCTTGAACGAGTTCTTCAACGCTTCGTGCGACGGCCACCACCACCGCCGCCAACCCCTCGACCATCCCCCCTACTCCCCGTCGTCTCCCATCCTTCACTACTCCGGCGGCACGGACCACCGCCACCACCAGCACCGCCACGATGATGGTGACGACGGCGAGACTCACCAGCATCGCCGCGCGGGCGGCGACACGGACGGCAAAGCCGCTAGCGAACGCTGGGTTGTTCTGATCGCCGGAGCTCGGTTCGGTCGCATGCGATCCGGTCGCTGCATCAGCGGAAGTTTGAACGTCGGCTGCTCGAAGGACATCAAGAAGGAGCTGGACGAGCTGTGCAGCGGTAGAAGCAGCTGCTCGGTTAGCGTTCGATCGCTGGTGGATCTTCATCCGTGCCAGGGAGATTTCGTCTCCTATCTGGAAGCCGATTACGACTGCGTGAGAGGTTGGGGATTTTTGTTTACCAGACGGGGGCAGGGGGCGGGGTAGGGTACACGGGGGTAAGGTACAAGGGGGGTAGGGTCCAAGGGGGGTAGGGTAGGGTACACGAGAGGTCAATAGGTTAAGATCGAAAAAGGTGAAATCGGCTGGAGGTTAAAGGAGAATAAATAAAGTGCGTTATAATAAATAGATTGAATTACTTCATATCAGTATACACCGGCATCAAGTGAATTCAGTGAATTTTGAAAAAAAGATCTTTATTTCTATTTTTCTCTTTCTCTCTTCTCCTCTTTTCTTCCATTCGCCATTTCTTTCATCCATCTACTTTTTTTTTATCCAGGATGAGCGTGTAGCATCTGTTCGAGATGGATGAAGCCGGGTTCGATGTTGGCGCTCTTTTTTTTAAAGGAGTCAAGCAATATTTATTATCATTATTCTCTTCTTTGCCCAATTCAATTCTATTATCGCCCTTTTTCTTTTTATTCCCCATTTTTCTTTTTCTTTTTCCACTATTATCATCACCACCACCACCATCGTCATCATCATCATCACCACCACCATCGTCGTCGTCGTCATCATCTTCGTCATCATTATTATCGTCATCATCATTGTCATCGTCATCGTCATCATCATCACCATCATCATCATCTTCGTCATCGTCATCATCATCATCATCATCATCATCATCAACAACAACATCATCATCATCTTCGTCATCGTCATCATCATCATCATCATCATCAACAACAACATCATCATCAACATCATCATCATCATCATCATCAACATCATCAACATCATCAACATCATCATCATCATCATCATCATCACCATCATCACCATCATCATCATCATCACCAACATCACCAACATCACCATCATCATCATCATCATCATCATCATCATCATCATCATCATCATCATCATCATCATCATCATCATCATCATCATCATCATCGTCATCATCATCATCGTCATTATTAGTCAAGCTGAGTTATTTGCCAACCGGTGGATTTCGGTTTTAGTTTGCGGTTGGGTCTGCATTTATTTATCGGAAATGTCTTTTTCCTTCTAATTTAATTTTATTACGTGCGTCAGTGCGTCCGTGCGTACGCTTTTCTGTCCGTGCGTGCTTGCGTTTGTGTGTGTTTTTTTGTACGAGAGAATGTGCCTGCGTGACAGCTTATTTCTGTGTCGGTGTGATAGAATAATTAATGTTGATTCATCGTTTGAAATTGATGGAAAAATCGATGGATGGATGGCTGAATGGACGGATGGATAGATGGATGGACGGATAGACGGATGGACGGATGGACGGACGGACGGACGGATGGACGGATGGACGGATGGACGATGGACGGATGGACGAATGGACAGATGGACGGATGAACGGATGGACGGAGGGACGGACGGACGGACGGATGGGAGGGTGGATGGATAGATTGATGGATGGAAGATAAAAAAAAAAACCATTCATCCTCGATATCTTCCTTTTATCTGTCCATCTTTAGTTTTTATTACTTCCTTTTCCATTGCAGATGACACAGAGTCTTCTAAGCATGGCAAAATGTCGGCCTGTAGAGGGAATGTACTCCACATCGGACACATGTGGTAGATGAAAGGTGTAGAGATATATGTGTTTAATACTGCACATTATTATAGGTTGTTGTATATCAGTGTACATTGGTCTTCACCATTGTATATGTACCATTCTATTTTATGTCGCTGTTTATCCAACACATGTGGTAAACAAAGTTAAAATAAATCTTTGTTACTTATAAATTATTGTAGATCATGTAGGTCTATTAAACATTTGTGGTATATAATTTTATATTACTTCGTGTCATTGTTTATTATCGTGTATTACTGGGTGTTGTTATGTTTTATTGTGTGTTACTGGGTGCCATTGTGTTTTATTTCATGTCACTTAGTACCACTATATTTTATTGTGCTCCATTGTAAAGGCCAGCGAACGAATTAGACAAGAGTTTAAAACCAAAGTTTTAAAATTAATTCTCATAAAAATTTTATTTATTTATTTTTTTTTAGAAAGCGCGCTCAAAATAAATTCAAAACACAGAAGCACTAAAACCATCATCCACCATTGAGCGTTTTTGACACTTCTCGTGACCTTCACCCTACCGGTTGTGGCCGGGGTCATTAAAAATTCAGGTCACCTCCAGTAAGCTCCGTCCAATGGAGAGTCGCTATGATCTAATAAAGAGAGAGAGAGAGAAAAAACTACAATTTTTTAGGTCATTCCAGGACGTATCGTTCGGTCGAGTAAAGGTCACACAGGATCTCATTTGAATGGGCGATGTATGTATGTAGGTCAATAGATGTATGTAGGTCAATCGAAAGCTGCTCGAGCGGAACGGTTGTCATGGTGATGTATGGCAGTTTGTTTATTATTATTTTTTTGGTGTTTTATTTCTTTTTTTACTGATGAGGAAGAGGAAGATGAGATGAGGGTAACAGTTAATACCTATCTGTCCGTCTTTTCGAGTACTATCTCTAGAATCTCTAGATATCAGTATAGATTCAACATCTTTATTATTACTATCATCATCATAATCATCATCATCATTGTCGTAGTAGTCATCGTCATCGTCATGGTCATCGTCATTACCATCGTCGTCATCATCATCATCATCTTCGTCATCGCTTCCACCATTGCCATGGTCATCATCATCATCACTTCCACCATTGACTGAAACAGTAAAGCAAACGAAACATCTTAGATCGATGCAATCCATACGCCAACGCCATAACAAGCAGCCAGGGACTAATTGCCCGCCATAATTTCAGACGGCCTCGTAACTCATATCTTACATCGCTTCCTCTCAGCCTCCGAGTGGAACTACTTTTTTTCTATTCTTTATGGTCAGGGGACTTTTTGACTCCGGTGAAAACTGGAATTTTGAAATGTTCAATTTCTTGTCATAATTGTTTTTAACGCTCTAGTCCTCTACCACCCTTTTGCTGTTCCTCATTTTTACACACTTTTACTTAACTTGACTTCTCTGTCTGTCTGTCGTCAAATTTTGCAATCGATTTCAGACTAACTTCCCAATGAGCTAGAGACTTAAAAATTTAAATATACCTCCAAAATAATTAACAATGCATTTATTCAAATTTTCGGATCGATTGGACAAAATTTAATTAAATAATTATTTGTGATATTTTCGTCGAACTATTTATTGTCTATGCTAATATGCTCGTTGTTTATGTAACAGAATGTGGCTTACACAATCGATTATATAAAATTGTTTAAAAAAAATTTTTTTTATTCACTTGTTCTCTCTCATTCCTTCTCTCTCTCTTTCTCTCTCTTTCCTCACTTCTCTCTCTTTTTCTCTTTCCCGCACTTTCTCACTTTTTCACTCTCTTATCTCTCTCTCTCTCTTCATTTATTTTTCAATACATTTTTCTCTCCTCCACATTTTACATATCATTCTCTGAAGCAACAACTACAAAAATAAAAATAAAAACTGAAACAATAAAAAAATTAAAAAAAGAACCTTTAAAAGTAATTTAAATCTTTTAGCGACGTTTTATTGTGATTTTTTTAATATTTAAAAAAATATAAGTAGGAAAAAGAATGCAATTTCATTCGCATGATGGGAATGTCACTCCAATGGAGATTGGATGATGGAGTGGAAGAAACACTATACTTTGTATACAACTACTCCGCTCTCCCCCCCGCTCCGCTCCGCTGTACTCCTCCGCTCCACTCGCGCCATCTTGCGCTGACAGCAGAAGAAATTATTTCGTCATCGAAAAAAATATGTATTTTAATTTGTTTTTTTTATATTTAAAAATATTGAAATTTTAATAAATGAAATTTATAATTTATAAGCGAGCTAATTCGATCATGGATTCTCGTATGTTTGTTGAATGAATCAAATTCTTCATTTCATTTAACGTGAATGTTGAATAATTATTTAATTTATTACATTCAATATTTATTTAATTTATAACATACAATAGTTATTTGATTTATTACATACAATATTTATTTAATTTATTACAAACAATATTTATTTAATTTATTACATAAAATATTTATTTAATTTATTACACTCAATATATATTTAATTTATTACATACAATATTTATTTTATTTATTACACACAATAGTTATCTAATTTATTACATTCAATATTTATTTAATTTATTACATACAATATTTATTTAATTTATTACATTCAATATTTATTTAATTTGTTACATTCAATATTTATTTAATTTATTACATTCAATATTTATTTAATTTATTACATACAATAGTTATTTAATTTATTACATTCAATATTTATTTAATTTATTACATACAATAGTTATTTAATTTATTACATTCAATATTTATTTAATTTATTACCTTCAATATTTATTTAATTTATTACATACTATTGTGAAAATCTGATTTAACGCGGGAAAAGAAACAAGATGGCCTCCCTAAAAATACGACTCAGCGTCTGCGCCAAACGGAAGCCGAACAAGAAGCGATGCTCATTTAGATCGGCTAATTGTCGCATACCAGTTTCGGTGGCGGTTTTGATAATGATTATGACAGTGGTGTTAACGGTGATGATGATGATGATGATGATGATGATGATGATGATGATGATGATGATGATGATGATGATGATGATGATGATGATGATGTTGATGTTGATGTTGATGTTGCTGCTGCTGCTGCTGATGATGATGATGATGATGATGATGATGATGATGATGATGATGATGATGATTATGCTGATTATGATGATGATGATGATGATGATGATGATGATGTTTTTTGGATTTCTCAAAATTTCTAAACATCAGGCGGAAATAAAGTATCAGACTTTCTTGGTTTGAAATAGAAGCGTGATATATAAAGAAGAAAAAAAATACAATTCAACGAAAAAAATAAAATAAGTTAATGGCGAAAAAAAATTAAGTTTAGAAAAAAGACTGTCGTGATTTTTGATGAATAGTTGATGAGGGAAGTCGTCAAGAAGAAAGTATAATGGTGATGACGATGATGGTCATGGTGATGGTGGTGTTGTTGTTGATGATGATGATGATGATGGTGGGGATGATGGTGGTGATGATGGTGATGATGATGATGGTTGTAGTGGTGATAATGGTGATGATAGTGATGATGATGATGATGATGATGATGATGATGATGATGGTGGTGGTGGTGGTAATGATGATGATGATGATGATGATAATGGGATTATGATGATGATGGGGTGATGATGATGATGGGGTGATGATGATAATGATGATGATTATCTGTTATCATCAATAAATTTCTAAATATGCAAATTTTATTTTTATTGAGTTTTTTGATTATTTCTGTAAAGAAAATTTATGCTCTTTGGTAACTGACTTACCTGTCGGGACGGAAGCGGTCATTAGTTCGAACCGAGAGAGAATAATAATTTTCGCGCCTGCGCTACAACTCAGAATATTAATAATTCATTAGGGGCGTTTTTTTTTCAAATTTGCATCTCATTATAATAATGAATTTAAATTATTTCGCAATTTTTTTCGAATCAATTGGTGAAATGAAAAAAAAACAATTCACGTTTCAGTGACGTCATCAACCTCTGACAAGTGCTCGTCCAAGGCCGCGGTCATCAACCTTTCGACTCTATCATCATCGTCATCGTCCTCTTCATCATCACAACCATCATCACCACCACCATCGTCATCGTCATCATCACAACCACCACTATCATCATCATCACTTTCACCATCGTCCCCGATACAGTCTAGAGATCAACAAGCTAACGATCCAGATGACCACCACCAGTCTCGTTCTAGCTATCAGTCGTGGGGAGTCTTTTTCACCCATGTCGTCGTCAAGTCGCCCGGCGATCCCGCGGTCAACGCCCCGTACCATCCGGTTCTTCACTACCGACCCATGCACCATGCGACTTTCTCCGGGTCACCGGAGTGTCCCTGGGTCGTCAGGGTTAGTCGAAATCAAAGGGTCAACATCAGCCTAGTGGCATCGGTATCCGGTGTGTATATGAGAAGAAAAAATGGTGAAGACGACGACGACGAAGGCGGAGATGACGCAACAGTGTCTTCCCCATCTAGCGGAGGAAAACGCAACGACATCATCATCAGCAACAACATCAACAATCATAATAATAATAACAACAACAATAATAATAATAATAATAATAATAACATTCTTGTTTACCCCGGAACCGGAAACGCTACGTTGCGCAACGTAAACAGAAAACATCACAACCTGAACAGCAAAATCGGATCGCCACCTTACGAATGCAGGTGAAATTTGTTCTTTGTTATAAATCACTGTAATTTTTTATTTAAAAACTTATTTCTTCATATTTAAAATGTATTTGTTTGTATTTAAAATGTATTTCTTTATATTTAAACTTTGTTTCTTTATATTTAAACTTTATTTATTTATATTTAGAATTTATTTTTTTAATTTAAATTTGCATTTCTTCACAATTATAAAGTTTTAAAAACGAAGTGTTCGTCCTTAAGCTGAAGACAGCGGCCGAGTGGTATGACAGTTCCTCGCGTCCTGCTAAGTCGAGACGTGCTGGTTCGAATCCCGGTGGAAGGCAACCAGTCACATGACATAAGTGTTGTGGAATAATAGGAAATATTATTTTATATTCATTTTTTATATCCGTTTTTTTGTAGTCGAGTAACGTTTATTGAATGACAAAGAAAAGAGAAATTAAATTTATTTGTTTATATTTTTCATTAATATAATTGTGAAGAATGAACTTCATATTGGTGTAATAAACCGAAGCAATTACTGGCCGGCCTTGAACTTGAAAGGCCTGCCACAAAAAGATAAAAACCAGAACACTGAGTGGACTCATAGGCAGGCATACACATACACACACATGCACATACACACACATACACACACATACATACATACACACACACACGTGCATACACACTGGCAATTCTGGAAACGTGAGACAGACCACCGGTAACAAGCCCCCTATATCAAAGCTGACGTGAGCACTGGAAGTTTTAAAATAAAAAGAGCAAACGATGATGGTGGAGCTATTATTATTATTATTATTATTTTTTTTGTGCTCATCAAATATTCAGAAAGGCCATCGCAACCGGATGAGTCCACAGTGCAGAGAGATTAATATTACGAATCTATTTATTTTATTCACTTTTTGCATAAAAAATAAATATATATATATATATATATATATATATATATATATATATATATATATATATATATATATATATATATATATATCTACAATATATACATACATATAAAAATTTTAAAACATATATATACATATATTTATTTATTTATTTATTTATTAATTAATTAATTTATTTATTTATTTATTTATTTATTTATTTATTTATTTATTTATTTATTTATTTATTTATTTATTTATTTATTTATTTATTTATTTATTTATTTATTTATTTATTTATTTATTTATTTATTTATTTATTTATTTATTTATTTATTTATTTATTTATTTATTTATTTATTTATTTATTTATTTATTTATTTATTTATTTATTTATTTATTTATTTATTTATTTATTTATTTATTTATTTATTTATTTATTTATTTATTATTTATTCATTTATCTATTTATATATTATTTATTTTTCTGAAACATGAAATATGTCCCGCATCAGACCCGACGACTCCACGACCATATGACTTCCGAAAGTAAAATAGAGAAAAAATGGAGAAAACAGTTCGGCCAATCACCGAGGTTGACACGTTCAATCAATAACCAATAAAAACGCCCAGGACAAAAGGGGAATCTACAGGGGTGGGGGAGAGGATAACCAAATCTCTCCGGCCAATCAGAATGAGAAAAAAGAGGTTGGTCGAGGCGATGACCCGCCCTGAAATATGGCGTCATATGTTTTCGCGGCTTTGAAGATTGTCCGGCAAAAATATTCGTCACGAGTGGCTTGCCGACTGAGTTATTCGGCGGGTGGAGGCATGGAAAAAAACTGACGGACGAATGGGTTGAAAGATGGGAGTGTTGACATGTGAATGTGTTGGTGGAAGGACCGGTTCATTTGCTTGCAGGGGGGGCTGTGGACGGATTTGTGTATTCGGGTGGAGGGATGGATGCATGTGTTTGGGTGGATGGATGGATGTATGGACTCGTTTGAGTGGATAGAAAGAGTTTAAATTTTGACTGCAAGGATCAAAGACTAAAAATCCAATAGATGTTTTATTGTGATTTTTTTAAATGAAGTTTTTATATTAACTGGTGGGTAAAGTCGTGGATGGGTGGACGCATAGATTTATTAATAATTGGACGTATGGATAGATAGACGCATAGATGAGTGGACACATGGATGGGTGGACGCATAAATGGGTGGACGTATGGATGGGTGGACGCATAGATGGGTGGACGAATTGATTGATGGACGCATAGATGAGTGGTCGCATGGATGGGTGGATGCACGAGCTTGTGGACTGGACAAGCACATGAATGATCAACAAGAAGGAATTACATTTCATCAGAAGAAAGAGAGGGGACGGCATAAGATGTGATGCAGGTACAGAATTCCTCCCACGATTCCCAAACCTCATTATATATATATATACATATACATCGACTTGAAAGGAACTGGAAGAAAGCGACACCTATCGCTTTTCATTGTACTTTCATTTTTTCGGATTGATTTCATTGTGAGTGAACAGAGAACTTCTGAAATGAGTTCAATAGAGAATCAAGATTGACTCAACCACTCAGCCAAAGAAACAACCAAAAAAAAACTGATGAATTGCCGACGAATCCAACGCGGACTGAAGCTTAATCTCAACTCTCCGGAGAGGAATGGTGAAAGTATTCATCATCAACGGATTCTTTTAATTTCGGTTCGGTTTCCATATCCGGTTTTTTGTTTTTCTCTCTTTTTCTCCCCCTCTCTCTTTCTTTCTTTCTCTCTCTCTCTCTCCCCCCCTCTCTCTCTCTCTCTCTCTCTCTCTCTCTCCCTCTCTCTTTCCTCGCGTGTTTGCTTTCCAAAGAGAAGAAATGATAAAAGAGGCGAATTATTCGACGAGGATTGTTCCGATGCAACACGAATCGCTTCTCCATACAACCTAATTTACCATTATCCCTCCTTTCTCCCTTCCTCTCTCTCTCTCCCTTCCTCTCTCTCCCCTTCCATTTTATGTATGTTTTTCTCTAATTTCTGCTATCGCTGTTTGTCGTGCTTCCGTTTAATTGCCGTCGTTGTGATCACGTGTGTTTTGTATCACGTGATAAAGTATATTCCGTGATCGTTCATACAAGCGTTCGTTCGTTTCTCCGTTCGTAAATTCATTTCTGTTTGCTTCTCTCTTTGTCCTCGCGTGCGCATAATTATGCATAAACGTAACCCTGTAGGCGCATAGTTATGCATGCATCTACCACTGGATGAGTATAATTATGCATGCAAATACCTCTGCATTTGCATAACTATGAATGCATTTTTGCTTTCCTCTGCATATATGCATGCATCGGTGCCATCTTTTGCATAACTATGCATGTATCAGCGCCTTCTATTTCACAATTATGCATACATCTGCGCCTTTATATGCATAACAATGCATTTAT
The DNA here is from genome assembly GCA_963978895.1 of Erpobdella octoculata. NCBI lineage: Eukaryota > Metazoa > Annelida > Clitellata > Hirudinida > Erpobdellidae > Erpobdella > Erpobdella octoculata. The sequence continues at coordinate 27,437,972 of OZ022245.1, forward strand.
CGGCACCTTTATTTGCATAACTATGCCTGCATCTGGGCCTTTATTTGCATAACTATGCATGCATCTGCGCCTTTATTTGCATAACTATGAATGCATCTGGGCCTTCATTTGCATAACTATGCATGCATCTGGGCTTTCTTTTCTCCTTCCTTCTTGAGTCATATTTACTCGGTCGAATCTGCTTATTGATCTTGTTGCATGAAATGTAAACACGACAATTCCCTGCTCCAATCACGACCGGCCTCGTGCGTCTCTTGCACGGCGCATGTCTCGTGACCTCTCTCTGCAGACCGGGTGACCTTTTGGTGAACTTCTGCAGCTTGAGTGACCCCCCTGTGAGCTTCTAAAGTCGGCGACACACCTGACCTGCTGTGATATTCTGTAACCTTTTCCGGATCAAAGTGACATTTGACCTTTTTCTCCCTTCCCCCTCAGGACCTGGGGCGAGTATGCCAACCAATGGCGAACGATGGTGATATAATATATGAAGAGAAATCAATTATGTAATCACATACACACGCACGCACTCGTGCACAAACAGCTGATCCGTTATTATCATGTCTTTTAAAAAAAAAATTCTTTTTTTTAAATTATGCAGAAAATGATTTGACTTCGGGGGCTTCTCCGTGTTTTTAATTCTTTTGATCAGTTTCGTATTTAGTAAAAGAAACATCAATAGGATAGAGAAGGACAAACATGCACACCAAAAGAGATCCAGGCGCAGGTGCACACATATATACTCACATACATACAGCCACATATATACTCACATACAGCCACATATATACTCACATACATACAGCCACATATATACTCACATACAGCCACATATATACTCACATACAGTCACATATATACTCACATACAGCCACACATATACTCACATACATCCACACATATACTCACATACAGCCACACATATACTCACATACAGCCACATATATACTCACATACAGCCACACATATACTCCCATACAGCCACATATATACTCACATATAGCCACATATATACTCACATACAGCCACATATATACTCACATACAGCCAATTTACACTACTCACATACGCCAAGATAAACACACAAAAACCTTACACACACACACACACACACACGAGCGCACAAAGATGCATTAGTAAACAAAACTAATACTACACGATATGGCTCTCGGATGGACCATTCTCCCCCCATTTTAACGACGGTACCATTTGGCAGCGCTGGCGGTCCGCGACAAGGACGCCATGTTGGTTTTCTAATTTGTAACGCTATCGTCGTCTGCCGATATTGTCGCTATTATCGGTGTTACTGTTGCTGAGGATGGTGGTGGTGATGATCATGATCATGATGGTGGTAGTGGTGGTGGTGGTGGTGGTGGTGGTGATGGTGGTGGTGGTGGTGATGATGATGATGATGATGATGATGATGATGATGATGATGATGATGATGATGATGATGATGATGATGATGATGATGATGATGATGGTAGTGGTAGTGGTAGTGGTGATGGTGATGATGATGGTGATGATGATGGTGATGATGATAACGATGGTGATGGTGATGATGATGAATATTGATGATGATGATGATGTTGTTGTTGTTGTTGTTGTTGCTGGTTGTGTTGTCGAGGGAATTGTAGAAGACGTTGTCGGTGGCGTTGTTAATAGATTGAAGAGGAATTAAGCCTCACAACATCCACAATTTCGCGTGAAAGTTTTTCTTTCTTTAATTCTAATCAAATCCACTTTCTTCTATCACATAATAAAAATAATAAAAACAATAATATTCTAAATAAAAAATAATAAAAATAACAATAATTATTTTTGTATATTTATTTATTTTTTTTCTTTTTTTTCTCTAAATTTTTTTGTAGTTTTTTGTTTGTACTTACTTCCCTTTGTTCTCCACGGCGGACAAGCGAGCGTAGGATGGCATGCCAATGCAATCGAAATGTATTTATTCAACACAGCACTTCTACGACCCATTCAATCCTATCTTATGTTACTTTATCTCTCTCTCTCTATCTCTTTCTTTCTTTCTCTTCTCCCCATTCTATATTTTTTTCTTTTTTTTGCCATTTTTATATTTGTTTATCCTTTTCAATGTCTTCTTGAATATTATCCAGTATGTTTCTGTTCCTCTGTGACTCTTTTTCTATCCATTCTTCCTTGTTCTTCTAGCCCACGTCAAGTCTCTTTCTCCTATCTGCTTCTTGTCTCATTCCTTATTCCTGCGTATTTGTTTGTCTTGCTCTATAAGCTTCGGTCAGTTTGTCTCCGTCTGTCTCTTGGCCGACATGGAACGAATCAATTGAGTGAAGCGTTTTCCTTTAATACTTAAACATCTATGAATCCTCATTCTCCATCAATTTCCTCTTCTCTTTCCAAGAGGATTTTCTTTTCTTTTTTCAATTATTTTTTTCATTCCTAATTTTTATTATTATTATTATTGTTCTTGTTATTTTTCTTGTTATTATTATTATTATTATTATTATTATTATTATTATTATTATTATTATTATTATTATTATTATTATTATTATTATTATTATTATTGTTATTATTATTATTATTATTATTATTATTATTATTATTATTATTATTATTATTATTGTTTGTATTGTTTTGCTTGCATTGCGTGACAGTATGGAAAATAAAATGCGAGTTGGAAGCGCGAGATAACAAGCGGATACACAAGACGGAGAGACGGAGATACAGAGAGTCACAGAGAGAAGTACTTAACAGAACAAAAACACAGACAGAGAAACAAAACATTAAAAAAAATACATAGGAAGATACAGAAAGAAAGAAAGAAAGAGAAAGTATTACAAAACGAAACTCCAGGAAGACGTAGGCAATTACTATTCGATAATATCTTTCGTGCTTTCTGCTATATTTCTTTTTGCTTTGTTCTCTCTCTCTTTTTTTTCTTTTTTTCTTTTTTTTGCTGGTTTCAAGTATTTCTCTGTATTTCTCTGTATCCCTGTCTCATATTCTTGTATTTCTCTGTATCCCTGTCTCATATTCATGTATTCCTCTGTATCCCTGTCTCATATTCTTGTATTTCTCTGTATCCCTGTCTTATATTAATGTATCCCTCTATATCCTTGTCTCATATTATTTTTTTTCTTAATATTTTTCAATTTTCGCTTTCCAATTTTTTTCCTTTTCCACTTCCGCCTGATGGAACAGACCGACAGTCGATGCAATGTGCTGCCATCTCCTCCTCTTCCTCCTCCTCGTGTATTGAACGTCCTTCACACACGGGGTCAGTCAAGCGTGAACTCATCTTTTAAACTTTCAACTTTCCAAGTATTACTTTTTCTCTCTTTTACTCATTTTCTCTCTCGCTCACTCTTTTTCCCTCTTTCTCTCTCTCTCTCTCTCTCTCTCTTTCTCTCTCTCTTTCTCTCTCTTTCTCTTTCTTTCTTTTTCTTTTTTCTTTTTCTTTTTCTTTTTCTTTCTCTCTCTTTTTCTTTTTCTTTTTTTCTTTTTCTTTTTCTTTTTCTTTTTTTTTCTTTTTCTTTCTCTCTTTTTCTTTTTCTATTTTTCTTTTTTCTTTCTCTTTTTCTCTTTCTTTTTCTCTCTCCTACGCTCTCTTTTTCTCTTCTCTCTCTTTTTTTCTCTCTTCTTCTCTCTCTCTTTCTCTTTCAACATCTTGTTTTCCTGTCCTGTTTGTCTCCATCTCTCCTCTCCTCCTGCCAGGCACCATCTGCACACGCAATTGTATTTCTATAAAAGCAAAAAAAAACCGAATATCAGTCGTACGTGTCATTGTCATTGCAAGTGCAAGTTCCAGTGCGTGTATGTCTGGATGTCTGTCTGGATGTACCTCTACATTCTCGTGTTTGTCGCTTTACTTGTATTCATCCGTCTGTGCTGGTACTCGGCAAATATGTAATCTCTCTTCCTGTAGAGCTCTGCCCTTCCTGTTATGTTTGCATAATAAAATAAAAATTATTTTATTATTATGTATAATTTTATGATTAGCAATTCATATTATATATATATATATATATATATATATATATATATATATATATATATATATATATATATATATACACTTACTCGTTTTTATTAATACATTTAGTTTTTATTCTGGTGTTTTTATTTAATAATATTATTTTCATTATATAACATTTATATTAATATATTTACTTTAATATTTATATAATGATATTATTATGAATAAAATTTTTAATATTAAAATATTCTGAAACATAATAATTTTTTTTATTACTGCAGCTATTATTAGAACATCATCGCCTGACGCAAGCCATAAAAGTCAACTTCCGCTTTCTCTCTCCGCCATCTTGTTTTCATTTTCGCGCGCGAGAATTTATTATTTATTGTAAATTTATTTTCCCGAGTTGGGTGTCGTCGTTGTCGTTAGCACTGTTGTTGTTGTTGGTGTTGGTGTTGTTGTTGTTGTTGTTGTTGTTGTTGTTGTTGTTGTTGTTGTTGTTTGTGTTGTTGGCTAAAAATAGCACTTTGGCACAGATACGGTGAAATGCAATTTATTGATTATTCAAATTAGATGTGTTGAATATATTGATTAAGGTGCTTGATTGAGGAAGTCATGGTCCGATCAAAATTTTAATTTATCAATCAATTTTGTAGAAACGTTTCAATCAACCGATTTCCTTAATCAAATTTGTGCTAATCTATTAATCAACGTATAAATCAGTGAATATAAAGATTAAACTGATTGACCTGAAAATTGCTAGAAAAAGCAATAAAAAATTAAGGAATTAATTTAAAATAAGTTTTAAAACAGTTTTTTTGTTAAATATAAATTTTTTGGTTTTAATTAGATTTCTGCAATTTGAAATTTTTATTTACTTCTTGTTAGTTTTTATGAAGCAAAAACTATTTTTTTTTATTTAATTTTAGTCGTTTTTTTAAAGAGGTTGCATCTTTTTTTATTTTTTCTTTTTTCTTTTTTCTTTTTCATCTTCTTCTTCATCTTCTTCTTATTTCTTGAGCTCCATTTAATAGCACCCGGTGGAAACCAGGAAAGGAAAGTAATGTTCGCCATTGCGTAATGGAATGTGATGTAAAGGGGGAGACGGTGTGATATTAAAAGGACGGAAATCTAAGTCGGAATAAAAAGATTTGTATTATCGAAACTTTTATTTATTGTGTTCAATTAGTTTAACATTTAATAAATTAATAATTCACTTTATGGAAATTATTTTTTCTGTTTTTTAATTTTTCTTTTCTTTCTGTCTGATCGGAAGCAGGACAAAAACCGGAAATTACTGATTTAATGGTCCCGTCGGTTCTATTTCTCTCTCTCTCTCTCTTTCTCTTGCTCTTTCTCTCTTTTTATCTCTGTCTCTGTCTCTCTTTGTCTCTCTCTCTGTGTCTGTCTCTCTTTGTCTCTTTCTCTGTCTCTCTCTCTCTCTGTCTGTCTGTTTCTCTTTCATTTTTTTCTGCAGAGTTTTTTATTTTGACTTCCAGCTTTGCTCCTGTTGACTCGTTTTCTACTTCATCTCCTCTATTGTACTTCAGTTAGTTTACGACCCGGACATGCACAGCGCATATGTGCACATCAGCCAACAAACATGTGCACTGTGACAACACACAACACGCATACACAATGCATGACGTACACATATACATATGTTTCCCTTTCATGGACTGACTCCTCCCCCATCCAATCTCCCCATTCCCCCACCCCCAGTGGGAAGCCTGGCAAGTTCTCTCTTTTTGTCTTGCCGGGACCCACCAAGGCATTGTAATTCAATTTGTGTTCCAATCTCCCTCATTGTTCCGTAATTACTTCTATTTTTTTATTCTTTCATTCTTTATTACTACTTTTTTTTCTTATTTACTTCTCATTTACTTCGTCCACTTCGTCATTGAAGTGGAGGATCACTTCCATTAATTTAACGACTCCGCTTTTGTAATACACTTATTTATATTGCAATATAAAGACATTAGCTAAATTACGGTTGTGTCGATGATAGTGGTGGTGGTGGTGATGATGCTGATGCTGATGATGATGATGATGACGATGATGATGATGATGATGATGATGATGATGATGATGATGATGATGATGATGATGATGATGATGATGATGATGATGATGATGATGATGATGGTGATGGTGATGATGAAGATGAAGATGATGGTCATGATGACAATGATGATGATGATCAAAACCCATATAAGTTTTAATACAACATTATATTTATCCTATATATTATATATATATAAATATATATATATATATATGTATATATATATATATATATATATATTCCTTTTTTGATTGGTTCATTACCATCACGTGATAAATCATGTCCACCTTTCTGGCTACTTTTAAAACAGATCTTTCACTGTTACTATTACATTTGAAAAGAAAAGAAAAACAAATTTAAATTATTTTACTTTTATTTCTTTTTGGAGAAACTTGAAAAAGTTGTTTTATAACTGGAGAACCCGCCATTTTCTTTTCAACACCAAACCCATTTTTTCCATCCAGCCGATTTCTCCAGCAGTTACACTTAGCAGGTAATTCTCAGTTCTTTGCATATGTTTACCTAAAATAACTTTTTTCATAGTCTAGAAAAACCATCTTGTTTCTCCGCCCCCGCATAAGCAATTATGTTTCTTCCCCACCCACCTATGCAATTATATTTCTTCCCCACCCACTTGAACAATTTTCATCCCCCCAAACGTCCGGCTAAGTCCCATTCCAAGACTCGCCAATGGAAGAATTTTTGATAAATTCAACCGAAGATAAGATCCGTTCATTGAAAGCACATGTTCCAGAATTCTCTTCTCCAGCCTGCCAAATGTGGAAATTGTTTATTAGGTGTGTGTGTGTGTTCTTTTGTCTGGGAGTGTTTCTGAAAGCATGTGTGTTTATATTGGTATGTATGTGTGTGCAGATATGTGTATCTTATGGGCACGTGCAGAAAAAGAAAGTAAGATGACATCAGATGTGACATGTGTATGTGTATTCATTGATTGCCATTTGCGTATGTATGTGTCATTATTGTCATCATCATACTAAGTAGACTTTGAATGAATAATCAATATGATATATATATATATATATATATATATATATTTCTTATATGTATATATTTATAATACAGCAGATGAACAAAATTAAAGTCATTGTAGAGTTTTTTTGAAAATTCTAAAACCGGACACGCTAGGTCATTTGCATGGAGTCGGTTAAAAGGATAGAGAAAGGCGGAGAGGGAGAAAGAAAGAGAGATAAAGAAGGGTAGAGAGAGAAAGAAGAAAGAAAGAGAGAGGACAGATGGGAAGAAAGGATGTGGGAAGATAAAACTAAATACAATCGCCGAGCTATCAATCAATTTCAGGCGTCGAACCTCGAAGGTTAAACGAGGTTGCATCTCAGACAAGAAATCAGCCATTTTTTTGTCCTTTTCGCCTTCACTTTCATATGTTTCCTGTCTTTCATTTTTTTTTCTCTCTCTCTCTTTCACTCGATATTATTCCCTTTTTTCTCACAACATTTTCCGTCACAGCTGGCAAATCTCTTCTCTCTCCTTAGTGTCACACATAACATCACCTAACATCACTCGATATCAAATCTGTCACTCAAATGAACTCCGTAGAAACATAAGTTATATCTTTGTATTTATAATATGCATAGTTTTCTGTTTTACGTTAAATGAACATAATACTCTAACTAAAAACTTAGTTTAAATTAAAATTATAACTATAATAATAATAATTATTATTATTATTATTATTATTATTATTATTATTATTATACGTTAAGTTAAATTTGAAACAGATTATTCCCCAGTGCGTATCTAGTCATCGAGGAGACAGTGCAAGAATCGTCATCAGCACTATCATCATCATCGCCGTCGTCGACGCACTCTGCGACGTCGGCGTCATCTCCGCCAATAAAACGAATCCAATTGTGTCACGTGGCTGTGACGTCATCATCGCCGTCGACCAATCACGACAGCGCCGGGCTTCTCCACGTCTCGACCGGAAATGAAATTCGGATGCACGTGACCAGGCAAGATGGCGGCGGCGCAGGACAGAGCGTGACCGGAGGGATGTTCATCATCAGAATCCAAGGTTTTCTTTCTTTTTTTCGTTTTCTTCGTTCGTAGTTGTTGCACGAGGTTCGTGGTTCGTTTTCTCCCCCCCCCCCCGCGTGCCCTTCGACCGTACGAAATGCTTTATTATATTTCTTGTTGTGTTTATTTCTTGGAATCTTTACGGCCGCCATATTTTTTTTGTTTATGTATTTTTTGGTTTTGTTTACGGCTGCCATGTTTTTTGCTTATGTTTTTTTTTGTTTAGTTTTATTTGTTTTTTTTTGTCTGCTCTAGCACAAAGAGTTGAACATGTGCAGTGACGTGGATGAATACACGCAATTAGACCTCGTACTAAGTCTCACGTGTTTCAAATATTTCAAACAAAACGCACAGACAGAATCACACATACACACACTTATTTTTACATATGTGTATGTGTATGTGTATGTGTATGTGTATGTGTATGTGTATGTGTATGTGTATGTGTATGTGTATGTGTATGTGTATGTGTATGTGTATGCGTATGCGTATGCGTATGCGTATGCGTATGCGTATGCGTATGCGTATGCGTATGCGTATGCGTATGCGTATGCGTATGCGTATGCGTATGCGTATGCGTATGCGTATGCGTATGCGTATGCGTATGCGTATGTGTATGTGTATGTGTATGTGTATGTGTATGTGTATGTGTATGTGTATGTGTATGTGTATGTGTATGTGTATGTGTATGTGTATGTGTATGTGTATGTGTATGTGTATGTGTATGTGTATGTGTATGTGTATGTGTATGTGTATGTGTATGTGTATGTGTATGTGTATGTGTATGTGTATGTGTATGTGTATGTGTATGTGTATGTGTATGTGTATGTGTATGTGTATGTGTATGTGTATGTGTATGTGTATGTGTATGTGTATGTGTATGTGTACGTGTATGTGTATGTGTATGTGTACACAGCACTGACCACAACAAAGGATTCGAACTCCTCGCGATAGTGGTAACCCGATCGGCACGTACATCTCGCGTGGACCAATCAGATTATTTGTTTATTTTATACGTTTGTTTACCTACTGATTAATTTGTCTAGCGCATCCTTTATGTAAATGTAAACAAAGCTAAAAGTAAATAAAATACATAACAACTTTATTTTTTATCGACTCAATTTACTCTATTGCATTTAATAAACTTTTTATTTTATGTCTTCATTATTATATTTACAAACACAAGGTGATGAAAAAAAATAGATTATTTGTAGAAAAATTAATTCCAAAACAGAAGAAGAATCCGCGAATTGTCGACGCGGGCCAATTAAAGCACGTCAATCCTCTCGCAACTCGTTAAACCGGAAATGGAACTTCTTCGAGATTGCTTTTTATTTCTTTTTTTTGTTAAAAAAATTTAATTGTTATCTTGGTCTTATTTTTGTTTTTTTTCCGATTGTTGTTGTTTTTTTTTTATTTCGGTTCCCGGTTTTTTGTCAGCTCAGTTAATTTAAATTTTTATGATTAATTGTTTTTATTCAATTTTTTTAAGACTCAGTTTTATTTATTCATTGCATTCAAATAAAATGTTTAATTAGTTTTTTAAAGAATCATTTTTTTTGTTTTTTTTATTTTTATTGTTTTCCACGCCTCAGCAACGTTTTCTCGAATTATACCGCTCTTGTGGGCACGCGCGTGTGACATGAAGGCGAGTCTTTCACAGACACACACACACGCACATAACGAATTTAAAAAAAAAAGAAAATTTCGATTTCTTTGTTTTTAAAAATTATTTCACTAGCTTATTATTATTTTTTTATTAATTTTTTTTTTTTTATAAAAAAGTTTCTTTTATCGACTTTGATGAAGGCTTTCTTATTGAGTGGCTTTGTTACTGCAGAAACGCAATTAAAAAAAGAATTTGATTTCGAAAAGGTTCAAGGACAATGACTATGACAAAACTGGTGGTGGTGGTGGTAGTGGTGGTAGTGGCGGTAGTGGCAGTGGTGGTGTAGGTAGTGGTGCTGGTATTGATAGCCATAGCCATGGTGTGGGGGTGGTAGAGACGGTGGGGAACGTGCTAATAGCGGTTGACGTGGTCGTGGCGACAATGGAACACGCATCTCATTGTGTCTGTGCCGTTATCATCAGGCGATGCGGTTTGCTTTCAATGTCCCCGCTGAATCCCGAGATGATCTCGCCTCGAATCTCGTCTCGGATTTCGCCGAGCGAGAAGAGTCTTATTCATCTGGATCCTCGAGGCATTCTGTGCCGAGTGAACGCACGAACGAGCCGCTTAACGAACGAACGAACGAGGCAGCAAACGGATGTGTAAACGCATATAATTATTTTTTTTTTGAGTATTTTTTTTTCAAATAAAAACTAAGTTGTAGTGACCGGACGTTTAAACCGTCAGTGTACGGAATACAAAAGTGCTTCAAACGGAAGTACTAACTGATAGCGAACGTATGTACGAACGCGCATAAAAATGAACGAACGAACGAACGAACGAATGAACGAACGAACGAACGAACGAACGAACAAACGAACGAACGAACGAACGAACGAAGATAAGGATCCGTTTGCAATCACGCGACTCCTTAATGGAGAGAGATTCTCAACGGAGTCTTCACGATTATGTTGGGAGCGGGAAAACTTGTGAAACTTCATCTACGTGTGTTTACAGTGCTTGTGTATCCGCATGTGTTGTGGTGAAGTGTGTTCACGTGTGTGTCACCATGGTGACGTGAGCGTGTGTGCGTGATCTCTGAAAACCACGCAGAACAGAGACAACTACAAATAAAAAGATCAGAAGGAGAAGAAGATACGCCTGTACCGCGTAATGGGCCGTGGGCCGCCGGTACACTAATAGGCCGTAAAATGGAACTTAATCCCAGCCGTGAGCAGGCGCCGGATAGAGGCTGCGCGTGCGCGCCGAGCAACAGCATCCGGTCACGTGCCGAGAGATTAGTGGCGCCATTAAGGTGGTCGATCTAATTCCTATTTTAATCACGGTTATCATTTCTTTGTTCGAGGCGTTCGTTTACCGTCTGAGGTTTTATTGCTCACGTTTGTTTCACTGCCGTCATCATCATCATCATCATCATCATCATCATCATCATCATCATCATCGTCATCATCATCATCATCATCATCATCAATCATCATCATCATTATTATTACTATTATTACGTGAAGCTTAACAAGTGAAGCAAAAACAAAGTTTTTAAAAACACACTTTTATATTTTTTTTACTACATAAACAACAAACATATTAGCATAGACAATAAATAGTTTGACAAAAATATCACAAATAATTATTTAATTAAATTTTGTCCAATCGATCCGAAAATTTGATAGAATGCATTGTTAATCAGTTCGGAGGTATGTTTAAATTTTTAAGTCTCTAGCTCATCGGGAAGTTAGTTTAAAATCGATTTCAAAATTTGACGACAGACAGATAGACAGATAGACAGACAGACAGAGAAGTCAAGTTAATTAAAAAAAAAGTGTAAAAAACTAACCCATAAAAACAAAGTTTTTATTATAAATCCTTTATATACGATCCTAGATTTTTATTTTTAAGCCCAGAGCCAAATTCAAAAATTAAATTCAAATTCAAAAATATGGACCCTTTTGACGGGGCTGTTTTGACGGGGGCCGTTTTGACGGGGGCCGTTTTGACGGGGACCGTTTTGACGGGGGCCGTTTTGACGGGGACCGTTTTGACGGGGGCCGTTTTGACGGGGACCGTTTTGACGGGGGCAGTTTTGACGGGGGCCGTTTTGACTGAAATTTTGATAGATTCAATTGTCTCGCAGCCCATGTCGATGTGCCAAATTTCAGCTCGATCGGATAACGGGAAGTGAGTTAATTTTGAGACTCAAAGTTTGTGACCGACAGGAAGACAGACAGACGGGAAGACAATCGAAAATAATATAAAGGATTTAAAAATGACAAAGCTTCCTTGTTAGCTGAATGCTCATCAGACATTTTTATTTACCAAATTGAAACTAGCTCATTACATTCATCCGCACATCCTTCCATAATGTACCTCCGTCCATCCATCCATCCATCCATCCATCCATCCATCCATCCATCCATCCATCAGTCCGTCCATCCATCCATACGTCCATCCATCCATCCGTCCGGCCATCCATCCATCCGTCCGTTCGTCCGTCCGTCCATCCTATGGTCCGTCCGTAGGGGTTCGTGTCCACATTTCTGTTCCATCCTTATCTGCTCATCCGTGCGTCCAATCCTCTGCATCTTTCCATTAATCCAGAATCCATGTTCCAGCGAAAGTCGTCTCTCTCTCTTTCTCTTTCTTTCTCTCTCTCTCTCTTTCGCCCAATTGTCCAGAAACATGAAAGATTGAAAAAAAATTTAAATTGAAAAAATCAATAGAAATAAATCGATAAATAAATAAACAGATAAACAAATAAAATAATGAACAAAAACACTGGAATATATGCACGGATGTAAATTTAAAAGTAAACTTTTTTTCATCAAACTCGAGCGTTGTTTTGTGCCCCGAAGGAAGCGGGAATTTTTTCCCTCCAAAGATCATAAAACGAATAAAAATTTGATGTATTTATGGAGGCCTTTGCACAGAGAAAAAAATAATAATAATAATAGAAAACAACAATAATAATAATAATAATAGAAAATAATACAGTGTGTAAGAGAGAAAGAGAGAGAGAGAGAGAGAGAGAGAGAGAGAGAGAGAGAGAGAGAGAGAGAGAGAGAGAGAGAGAGAGAGAGAGAGAGAGGGAGAGAGAGAAAAGAAACCACTGCAATAACTTCTCGTTAGAAGATAGTGACAATGAATTGAATCTCTGTCGGGAGAGATTATTATGTTACGTTTTTTTTTATTTTCAAGAGGGCGCCTGACCCGCGGGTCACGATAAGCCCCCGAGAAGTGTTACGTGTCACCACTACCATCTGGGGGGGGGGTGCTGTACTCGGTAGTCAAAGAACTGCTTTTGTGATTTTTTTTATCTTCCAGATGAGCTTCTGGGAAACTATGTGTGTGCTGGATCGTTAGAGTTGTTGATGTTATCATTGTTCATGTGTAGTCACGTGACTTTAGATTCTGAAATAAATAAATAAATAAATAAATCCGGGGTTGAATTGATGGAGAAATATTAAAAAACATTATTTTACCGTCTTTCTTTGATTTAAGAAAAACTAAGATATGTATCTTTACGCAAATGCTCATATATCCATCTACCCAAACGTCGTTTCATTCATCCCTTCATTTCGTCCGTCCATCCATCCATCCATCTATCCATCCATCCATTTATCCATCCATCCCTCCATCCATCCATCCATCCATCCATCCATCCATCCATCCATCCATCCATCCATCCATCCATCCATCCATCCATCCGTCCGCTCACCCAAATAATCTGGTTTTTGTTCAATCAACACTTGTTTTCTTATTTTCTTTTCATTCATTCATTCATTCATTTCTTTATTATCTCGTCTTCTCGATCTTTCGCTCAGGACGTTATTCTCTCTCGACCATTGCCTATTGAAAACGAATGGAGCTTGGTCGAAAGTGACAAAAACTCATCCAAGCGCTAAGCATCGCGGGTTATTTAGGGATCCAACAGAATCGTAAACAAGGGTACCTTTTCAAGACCATTTCCCGGGAGATGCTTTTGTTCTATCAAGTCTCACCATGGTCGCTTTGAGCCGGCGACGACGATGATGATGATGATAATGATGGCAGAAGTGGTGATGGTGGTGATGATGATGATGTTGATGATGATGACGATGATGATGATGATGATGATGATGATGATGAGGATGATGATGATGATGGTGATGATGTAACGATAATTAATTAGAAAAATATTACTGCTTAAAATGAAATGTTAATCCACTTATTCCTATCCTAGCAATATTTTCGTATCGTCATCATCATCATCATCATCATCACCATCATCATCATCACCACCACCGCTACCACCACCACCATCATCATCACCATCGTCGTTTAAAAACACAACTACATATTATGCTTCACATTTTCCTGAGTACATTAACGTTTTGCCTTTTTTTCCTCCTTCAAACCACAATCACGCCCCCCCCCCCCCCAACTAGCCGTCGGATGCGCCGATCCAGACCTACCGAGGAACGCCAACATGGCTCGCTCCACCGACAAGCCGGACACAGCCGTCATCACCTGCAACCAGTCACAGCTGACCTACTTTCTCAACTGCGTCGACGACAGCTGGGTCGGAAGTCCCGTCGACTGCACAGGTGACCGCGATCGGAAATTGCTTAAAATTGCTTTCACTTTCGTTTTCTCTATTTTATTACAGGAGAGAACTGACTGCTTTCACTTTCTATATCATTTCGTCGCCATATGCACAGCTAATGCCCAGGCGCTTACTACGTCTAACTGCATTTAACTGTAACTTTATTCCGATTTAAACTTTCGATTTCACAATCAGGTAATGGCGGGAAGTCTAGAGCTGTGAGCAACAGGTCGAAACTGGAGAAGGCTTACTCGCTAAATGGTAGCTTATTAAATCTTAATTGATAATCAATTTTATTATTATCATTATTAATAATTTTAAAATAATTATAATTAGTTTTGTTTTTGTTTTTAATATTATCAACCAAAGGAAATAGCTGCTACTACTGCAGCTACTGCTACAACTGCTGCTACTGCTGCTGCTGCTGCTGCTGCCGCCGCTACTGCTGCTGAGCTATTTATAAATATTCCCCGACCTTAACGTTTTCTTTTGTACTTATGCTATTCGAGTACAACCCCACGGTAGAAAATAATGTAAGTACAAATAAATCTTCCAGCCAATCAAATAAATAGAAAATAGTATCCCCATACAACAACAAATATCTTACATGCCCTACACAACCACAGCCCTTACATACAACAAACAACAAACTTCACACCCACAAAACACTCCACAAATCCTCTTCTATGTATATTATTGTATACAATAATAATCGCCCGATCACGTAGGCTTTCCTCAATAATAGCACACGGGATCATCAAAACGAATAAACTCCACCAATGCCCCAATTTCCTTCCCCCTATCTCTCTCTCCCTCCCTTTCCTACCCCCCTCGGCAATTACCGCGGGAGAGAAGCAAGCAAATTACCGCAATTTGTCTTCCGACTCCGTCGGCCAAGGCTTTCCGTGATGCCGCATAAATATATTTTTGTTTATGCACATATCGCATATCTATAAATGTACGGATCTGCGGGTGCATGCGTGCATGCATGCATGCATAGATATAATAATTACAATGCTGATTATTCTTTATTTTTGGTGGTTCTTATTAATTGCAGACGTCTCCGAGATGGATGCATTTCTTAAAGGCCGGTCGTGCTAGATGCGTATATAATATGATATGTATACCTTTTGCGTCGCGCAGGTCTATCTTTACGCATTCATACTCCGCCTACGCACTCGCAACGCATGCGCACACGCGCAAGGTACGCATGCACAAAATACGCTTACGCATTTAATTCATTAGCACTTGTGAACAAGATACGCATACGCAAGGTACGGATGCACAAAATACGCATACGCAAGGCACGAATGCTAGAAATACGCACGCGCAAGATACGCAAATAAGCATACCAATGCGCAGATAGAATCAGTGACTGCAATCGACTGTTTGCAGTCGGCCCATACTTAGCCACAATTTGCTAATGTTTCTGATTTCTTTTTCGACCAGATCAAATAATAATTCATCTTAAATAATTAAAGAATTAAAAGTTTCTTATAAATTTATTAAGTTCTATTTTACTTTTATTAATCTATTTATACATTGTAAGAAAACCATGAAAATATGAAGAACATAAAAAAACACGAACCAACCACAGACAGACAGATACGACGATGGTCTAAAGTCTAGAAATTATGAGGGTTTGTAGATGAACCCAGTACTTGCAGATGGCTCGGCCTCGGGCACTTGTCCCCCTCATTCGGCAACCTCCACTAAAACATTATTCACACATCCTTCCTGCCACAACGGACGTGAACAAAACAATTTCCCGCCATGAAAATAAAAGAAAACGACAATAAATCTTATAAGCATTTGCAATTTCAGTCAATCGACTCTCACATCTAGCCGTATTTCAGCCGATTTTTTTTTTAGAAAGACTCTGATGCTGCAGAATACATAAAAAACAGCTAACCGATTCCACTCATGGTTTGAACCCGCGACCCCAGGACAGACAGCTCAGCGCTACATCTTCATAGGCCGGCATACCTTTACCCCAGCGCAGCTGCGTATAATAATCTGGTTGTAAATTATTCATACATAAAAATATCATTTTTTTCTTTTGACAGGGGTCTTTGTGGCCATATTATCGGGGATAGTGCTGGGAATATTGATTGGCCTTGTCCTTCTGGTGTCCATGCACGTGCTTCGCAGGAAAAAGTAAGATGGCGTCGTTTGTTTTTGTGTTGTTATTGTTGTTGTTGTTGTTATGGTTGTTGTTGTTGTTTTTTTTTTTGTGTTGTTGTTGTTGTTGTTGTTGTTGGTACGTTAAAGACGCGCGCAGTGTAATGGTTACTGTTAGATGCTCTGTTGCCGTCCATGTGGTTCCAT
The DNA here is from genome assembly GCA_963978895.1 of Erpobdella octoculata. NCBI lineage: Eukaryota > Metazoa > Annelida > Clitellata > Hirudinida > Erpobdellidae > Erpobdella > Erpobdella octoculata. The sequence continues at coordinate 27,454,590 of OZ022245.1, forward strand.
TAGAAAAAATAAAACAAAAGAAATGAATAAACTCTTCAAACGGAAGTCCGTCTGAACGGAAAAATAAGAGAGATGGAGCGAATCGATGTATTTTTAATAATGGAAGTTGTTCACGAGTGGTCACAGAGAAGTAGCAAATTAAATTTTGAGCGGGAATAATTCACTTTTTTTCCTTCATTCATTCATTCCAATTTTCCATGCAGTCGCACCTTCGGAAGGGATAGCCGCTCGAAGATCTGCAGCAGTTCAGAAGCCCAGCCGGCGCAGGACACGTCTCAGAGGCGACACCTCTTCTCGGCCTACGAGCAGCAGGAGCTGCAGGCGATTCAGCAGTCGTTGAAGCGTCACCACCACTACCACCATCAACAGGTGCTCGACAACTCGACCCTGGAGACGTCACTCGGCAGTAGCGACCAGATGCTGGAGATACCCGACATCGAGAAGAACATTCCAGAGCAGCAGAGCTACGGATGTTTCCACACCTCCCTGGTCCTCATGCCTCTATCTCCGCCGCCGGATTCATCGCTTGGCAGCCCCATGACGACGTCGACGGAACACGACCCGAACAAAACCCCCGGTCACCAGTACCGCGGATCGTGCGGGGCCACGACAGCTTGTTGGCAGTGCGGAAAGCCCTGCAAGGCCAAAGAGACTACCGGAAAACTCGCCGCTTGCTGCAACTCTGATAAAGTTCACGCCGTTAAACTCTGCTCCAGGCACAGAGAGCAATTCGCGACCCAGCAGCAGCACAAGCGGCAGGCACAGCAACAGTGCTTGCTCAGCTGCAAGAGATCAGACGCCACAGAGACTCCTGAGCACGTTGTTCAACAGTTCTGTCCTTGTGATATGTTCCACCACTCCAGCGCCCTCCAACACTCCAACGAAACCCTCTTTCATGTCGGCGTTCTCGGTCACGATCAGTGCAACCTGGGCGGTCGCAGCTATTGTGACAGTCTCGGCGGCGGTACAATCCCGAGAAACATAGCAGGGTCGGCGGCGACATTTTCGATGGACGACGCACCGTGTCCCGGCTCCCTTTCCAGGCTCAGAAACCCGACTCCTCCCGACTATCTTCCTCCGCCTACGTGCTCCGACTACTCTCGCTTCCCGGTCGATCAAAACTCGTTCTCTTCGTTCCACCTGACACGCGTCGGAGTTTCGTCGGCGCCGCCGATATCACAAGAGAGGTGTTTTGTCTCATCGCAGGTCGACGGCGACTCCAAGGCGAAGACGAAAGCGTCGAACGACCATTGTTCGATGGTCGATTCTTTACCTGTATCTGCTCAGCCTCTGCCGCTTCTCATCGTAGAGTCCTACAGAGATCGTGCTAAACAGGGAAAACAGCAAGAATGAGCTATGAATATCACACACACACACGGCGATGCGTTTACTAGTTTTATTTTTTTTCCGTTCATTCGCGTGGCACTGTTCATTCGTTCGTTTGAATTTCAAATAAATTTATCTGCTATGATAATTTAATTTCCGTTTATTTTTTCATTTAAAATACGTTTCAAAGTCAGGTACGCGATTGTTTTCATTGGTTCACTACATTCATATGTATTGTACATGTGTATACATATATATATATATATATATACTCGTATATAGCTATATAGCTGCATCTTTAAATATAATATGCTTACAGGAACTTTCTTAGTCTATAAATAAATAAATACAGCGCTATATAAACTCTTTACTTGGATTCGTTTGCTATTTCAAACAGTCCGCCGTCCAACGAATATCTCGAAACTATCGACTGAATTAAAAACCAAACTGCAGAACTTGATGAATGACTTTCTTTTCTCGTTTTGAAAATTGAAAACATTAATTTTATTTTTAAAAATTTAAAGAAAGAAGCTTTTAAAAACTAACATTTATTGTAATAAAATCTTGCGGTACCGTAGCAGTAGGTAAACAAGTGTTTTTGCATTAGATAATAATAAACAATATTAATGACTGCATATTCGAAATATTCATTTAAAAAACATCTAAATTATCTATTAAAAAAATATTCAAATCATTCATTAAAAAAATATTATTAATTTGTGCTAAACTGACGATAACACCAAGCAATAACATTAAAGAAGACAACAATAAACGAGACTCAAGGAAACAAGGAAATATTTGCCGTCGTTGGTAGCTGAGTCGGAAACGAGAGCGTGAAGGGCAGTTCGGACGAGTTTCCGAGTGGAGGCGATGCGGTCGTCGTCACTTCGGCCGGCAGAGGCTGGCTGATCGAGTTACACAGAACCACCAGGACGGTGACGAAGAGAATGCCGAGGAGCAGAAAGAATATGAGCACGTGTTTCTTGTGCTGCTTGATCCAGCTCTTGAAGAACGTCGACAGGTTCGGGCGACCTTGAACTGGAAAGCTGTAGGCGGGCAGGAAGGTGTAAGAGCTGATCTCCGATTCCTGCCGATTCCAGTGGTTGATGATGACGTCACTGCTTGGATCCTGCGAGAGGGCGTTTTCGTAGTCGTCGTCCTGATTCAGCTGGACTTGATCTGACAGGACTGTGTTAATAAAATTCCTCATATTTATTTCGCTTGCTTATCATCAACATACACAATTTTCTATGTCTGTATGTATGTTAGCAATTTCGCATAACGCGGCGGTCGCGGTGGTCAGCAGTCACCAGTTGAATAAAAGTTATTACGCAATTGTACACGGTCAGTCTTAAAGATCACAAGAGGTGGCACTGCAATCGAAAAATAGTATATGAGATTTAAAAAAATTCATCATCTCTAGTTTTATCAGAATTTTAAACATCAAAGAGGTTAGTTAGTTTTCAGTGACAAACGACTGTATGGACAAATGCCACGCTTTGACTTGTTTGACCTTCCATGATCAAGGTTAAGTTAGAGTTCAAATCCTTCAGAAAGAAGTATGAGATTATATATGACTTTACTAATATAATATCTTGTATTGTCTTTGTTAACTCTTAGAACAAGTGGTTGTAAAGGTTAAGCACTTGAGCGCACAGCCTCGTGTATTGAGCGGCGAGGTATAGTTAGTTCACGTTTGAAAGAAATCCGAAATTATCATAAAATATTGAAAGACCGAAATTAATTAATTAATAAAGAGTTTCTTTCATACCTCTGCCTTGGTCGGTTCTGTCGTCGAGGCCAGCATCCCCTTCGGGCTGGAGGTACCCCCGGAACATCTTAGCGTCGTGGGGGTCCGGCCCGTCGTCGTAGTTCTGTTTGCAAAGGTAGGTGACATCGTCGTCTATGAAACAGTCTCCCGAGTCGAACTCGAACCGGGGTGGACCGCTGAACTTGATGGCCACGTCCATCGGTGATGTGCCGGAAGATTTTCGGTTCGGCGAGAGTGGTCTGGATAGGGTTTTTTTCAGGCGCGCGGCCAGAGATTGAGAGGGGGTTTTTGGCGTGGTCGGTGATAGGGGTCCCGTTCTGTTGTTCGAGGCGGTCGGGTTACCTTCGTCTCGAGTTGAGTGTACTATCCGGACGAGGCCGCCCGTATCTTCGGTGTTGATGATATTTTTCTCTTCCGTCGAAGAGCTGTTCAAGTTTGCATTTTTGTTTAAATAATCGATTGTCTCTGCGAAGATATTCGTGTTTCTGATGTTCGAGTTATTGTTGTCGGTTCCTGGTCCGTCAGCTGTTGATCTGGTTTTGAGTTTGTAACTCGGCGATGATGATGCCACCACCTCCTCCCCCGGCCGGCGTATTGGGGTCGAGTGAAGGAACTGCTTGCCGTAATTCGAGAAATCAGCATTATCTTCGAATTCAAACTGCCTCCTTCTACTGTCATCGAACGGTATCGGGGTCAGTGACCTCAGGTCACCGGTTTTTCTTCTGGCATTTTCGAGTTCAATCTGGAAGGTGTCTTGCAGACTCTCGCAGCTTTGATAGTCGCCGGACATGCACATCTTTTCGGCTCCGGAGTCGCTATCGGCTACGCCACTGTGAAAGCTATCGCCGTCGCCGATGGACCAGGCGTCGACGTTGCGGCCCAGGATCTTGGCTACCCTCTGACTCTGTGAAAGCTGCCGATGAAAATCTAAAGAACTGATGTCCTCCTGACTTTCAAACCTCTCCGGCTTAGCCGAATCGTTTTCTCCTGCGTCGTCGTCGTCGTCGCCGAACGCGAGACCTCCGTCGTAGACCAGCTGATACATGTTGCTCTTGCTCTTCTTGTCGGCTAGCGGTCGCCTCTTGAAGTCTTTCAGTCGGTCGGCTGCGCTGACGATTTGATCAAAAGATTTGAAATCGCCCGGCGAATTTTTGTCGTTCTTCATGGCTAGCTACGTTGGTATATAATCTCGTCAATAAGAAAAAAATATACAGCTCTAACGCTGTTCACTTGGTATCCGACTTAAAGCTTGCGACTCAGGTGAGTTAATCGAGGTATCGAATAAGCTAGGAATTCTTTTAAATAAAATATACTGGAACTTTTACAAAAGAATTTCAACATCGAGTTTATCATGTTCAACTAGTTTGCGTGACCTACAAAAGGCTAATATAATTTATTTATTCAAAGTAGAAGTTCAATCGCGTGTTCTCGCTTGGCAACAAATCGAAATCTATAAAATCGTAACTTATTACGAATAATATCGGCGTTTAGTTTGCTCTACAATCTACTTACTAGGCTACTTTACTTATTTGAAAGTTTACAGCTAGAGAGAAAGAAAGAGAGAGAGAAAGAGAGAGAAAGTAAGAGAGAGCAGCTGCTCTTTTGAAGTGCAATTAATATTCATAGTTCTCAGTTTATATTTTTAGCTGTAGCTCAATGTTAAACTGAATATTCAAATAATAATAATAATAATAATATTAATATTTCTGATTTCTGATTTCTAACCTGCGACCGGGTACAAATCAGTTTTCTAAGTCATACGAGAATTTCAAATTGATTGAGTTTGATTGAATCTAGTAGATATAGCTAGAGTTTCGTCATCACCACTATAAGCCTGTCTCATCTTATTGGTTCCTTACAAGACCACATTACCCTATTATGACCGCGATCAGATGACCATGGCCATCCGTCAGCCCGCGTAACAGCTGTTGATCGCCTAGGTTAAGTAATGGGCATGGGTAAAGTGACCCCTATAACTTTTTGATGAATATAAAAAACTTTTTAGTCAGAAATGTCAGTGGTATTCTTCTTCATAAATTCCAAGCTGTTTTTTTTTAAGTCACTAATGTTCGTTTATGACGAATTTATGCGACCACCCACTGATTATTTTTACTGCGGGTATCTGTGTATGTACCTATGTGTGTGTATATGTGTGTATGTTTGTGTATATGTGCGTATGTTTGTGTGTATATATATATGTATTTTTATGTGTGTGAGTAAGTGTGGGCGTGTTTGAGTAACTTCTTAGTCACTAGGCAATACAACCAATGTTCATCGTCGGTTGTAAGTGTTTGTCGGATTGTTGTATTTCTTTCTCGGGAGTCCCGATAATGCCCTTGACATTGTTGACACTCCCCGGTGGCCGGCGTACGACGTTCGTGTAACAGTATAAGGGGGTATGGTTCATATTATTGATGGTATCTTTCGTATAGCGGTGCGTTATTAATCGAAAAATTAATTTATGTTGCAACTGTGTTTTAAAGCATTGAGCCAATAATGAAGCAGCAGTTGTAGTTTTAAGTTCTTTGGATAAAATTAGATAATTACAGCAATGTTGCAATTCTCGCAGACGTTATTAGCTTTAATTATCCTTCGTCATAGTTGTTGTTTCTAATATTTGGAGAGGTGACATTAAGGAATTAGGAAGCCACGATTCAATCGCAAAGGTTTTAAACACGGAGAAAAAGATCTTTGATAAAAAAACGCTAGAAGACTCATTTGGGTGGGAGGTATTCCTGAATTAAACACGTCAACGTTAATTAGACGATTCCTTCTCCCTCCTACCCTGACTGAGCCGCCACCTACGTTTCTGTACGCAGAACGATCTGCATAAATCGAATGAAAAAAACACGTAAAACAAGCATTCGTGAAATGTCTGAGTACAAACTAGTCATTGTCATTTCTGATTGCAGATAAATAAACTAAAGAAAAAGAAAGAGAAAAGGAGAGAGAGAGAGAGAGAGAGAGAGAGAGAGAGAGAGAGAGAGAGAGAGAGAGAGAGAGAGAGAGAGAATGATAAAAAGTTAAAATAGGAACTCGTGTGCAAAAGCTGTCAATGTACGGGCCTTGTATACAAGTGTACAAGACTTTCTTCATGCCATACAAGTGAACCGTGAGCCTAGGCCACGAAATAAGCTGGGCCTGATGAAACTTATCTACACAACACCTGTCGTCGTCGGAAGTTGCTGGAAATGGAGTGCATAATAATAAGGTGCAGCCTATGGAAAGCGTTCGGGTCGGTGGCTGGTAACTCTGCGTGATCCCAACATGCTGTTTTCTGGTGCCTCTGAAGCTTAGCAACTGGCGCTTCAAATCGATTCTATTTATCCGTCTATAACTGATCGTTCAGCTGTGCGGGAATTTAACGTGACCCGACCCCAGAGGTCACGAGGTCACGGACTTTGAACCAGCGTCGCTTGTTGGTGATTGGCCGAGGATTTAGACAGTCGGATTTGAAATATTAATTGCAAATTGAGATAATTTTTATATTAATATACTTACATACATATATTTACAAATATTTAAATGTTTTAGTATGAAAAATTTACAACTCGTGGAAATCTTGATCAGATTAATAACAATAAATGCCAAGAGTTGGTGACTGAATTTAAAAAAACTCAAAAGGTTTGAAAATCTGTCGTATAATTTATCAAAACAGATGCTTAATTTTTTTTTCAACTGATTCAACATTTTACCCGACGTGGGAAACTATAAACAAGAATCGACATTTTACCCGAAACGGAGTCATTTTGAACTACGGCAGAGTTTCAAATGAAATTTACAACACGCTTTAGAGCGCAAGATGTAGTGTCGAAAGGTAAAGTGTACTGTACAGACGTGCACGTGTAAATAAAACGAGATTTTTTAAGACATCAATGCGTTAAGAATACTGTCTAAAATTTACCCAGTTAAAACCTCATTTCTCCTATTCTCCGGTAAATATATTATAATACATAATCATAATCTAATACGCAACAAAGCCGCCGTCTTCATCGCGTTGAAAATTTTAGAAGCACTAAGGGCTACTCAAGGTTGAATTCTCTATCAAGATCTGTGCACGAAATCAAGGACACCTTCCTCTCTGTTGGTCCCTGATGAGCTGGGTCAGCCTCGGTACCCATCGACTGCTCCAGGGGATGACGAAACTCATCCTATTTAGCACCAGGCTAGACTCCATGTCAGACAGGGCTTCGCCGGATGATCCGACCAGTAGGTAGGTTTTGTTCGTCTGTTGGAAACGTGGAAATGGTGAGACTTTGAAAGATGGTTTTCGGAGTTGCGCTAAGTTTACTAGCCAGTTATTTGTTAATCTTTTTATATATAATGAAAAGCAGTAACCTTGTGAGAACAAATGGCAAATTAACAGCAACATCATTACGTTTGCTAAATAACCTACTTGCAATTTGTGAGGACAGCCGCAAGTGAAGTCCACCATGGACATCCAGACGGTGTCGCTCTTGTGCTTGATCTTGCCCTCCGGGTGCTTATAGCTGTGGTAAATGTAGATGCGTATCGCGGCCCAGCGGCTCTGAGCGTCCGTGTTCAGAATCCGAGCTTGTAGCACTGTGTACAGTTTGTTACTAATTAACTAATTAATTAATTAGGTTACTAATTAACTGCTATTGTTTCGTCAAAAGAGACCATTTAATCAGATAAATACGTGATGGAACAGTTCGTCAATAAGTTAATGAATTGAACAGTTCGCCAATCAGTTAATGAATTGAACTATCAATTCATCGATTTAAAAAAAAGTGTGTTATTCTGGTTGTGTTGGTGATTTGAACGTTACTGATAACACTATGATGTATTATTACAATCCGGTATGTTTCGTATGAGGGCTATGGAAAATATTGTCTAGCTTCCTTCCATTTCGGTAAACGCCCAAATATCACCCCGCTGTCTCTTACCGTATTGACTGGAACAGAAGAGTTTTCTCTTCAGGTAATCTAAACTCGGGCAGGCAGAGCAATAATCTGTCAGAAAAAAAGCCATAAACCAAGAATAAATACATTTGAACACGAAATTTAAAAAAAGTAAATAAACTCGATCAAGAATCATGTTAAATCAAGTAGCGCTAAATCTCTACATTTGTTAGAATTTTATTACACCAAGTTTCCTAATTTAAATCAAGTTCAAGTTGAAAAAGTTCGATAAGAAGATGAAGAGGAAGTGAACGAAGTGTGGATGAGTTTACTAACGCGGAGTTAGGGCGGTAACTTCTCTGTGCAGTGTACTTCCATTGGTCGGAGAAGATTCTGTTTGTTTGAAATGGAATCATCAATGGATGGAGGTGTGCTGTGTGTGTGCGTGTGTGTGTGTGAGTTTGGTGTGTGTGTATATCAACAATTCCAGTTAATATAATGTTTTTGTTTTTGGTATAAAAAGATGAGAGAGTGAGAAAGAGAGTGAGAAAGAGAGAGAGAGAGAGAGAGAGAGAGAGAGAGAGAGAGAGAGAGAGAGAGAGAGAGAGAGAGAGAGAGAGAGAGAGTAATTAACAATGGAGATAACTTTCTAAATATCGTTACACCCAGTAACTTTGTAAAGTTTCTCTGCATGAGGCCTTAGTGTAAACAAATCGATAACTGAGCAGTTGGACATCCATGTTCATGATGCCAACATTTTATATTGCACGTACACTACTACACTCACGCACAATGCTAGCTTGATTTTTGTTGTCACCGACCAGAACCAATGACTAAAATAAGCGACATTAAAAATTTTAACAAATCTGTGCTTTAAGAATACGGGGCTCATGTTTCTCTATCTATAGGGTAAACACCTACTTATGCAGGGTGACACCGGCGACCTGCTCTGCTGGTAGCCGACTGAGCAGCTGTTGCACAGGGTTCCAGTCACTCCCTCTTTGCAGCGGCACTGACCCGTTGCGTGATTGCACGACGAGTCCAGTGAGCCAACGACATGGCACTCGCACTCTGGAAATCGTTTCAACTAAGTCATTGCACAACTTTCTTTCGACATCATCATTATCGCCAGCTACCTACTCCATACTTACTTCTGCAGGGCGCCTTGTGGCTCATGGGCTTAGTGTGGTCTCTGTAGTATCCGTCCTTGCAGTAGTGGCAGTTCCGTCCGGCGGTGTGGTGACGGCACTTGAGGCAGACTGCGCCACTTCTCTGGCCGGAGAGCTTGTACAACTCGAGACTGAACCGGCACTGGTTGGAGTGGCTGTTGCACTGGCAAGCTTTGATAAAAACAGAAATGATGGCTGTTGCTGCTATGTTCAAATTATACATGTTGTTATACGCAAATAAAATGGTTTTGTGAATATGAACAACATCTCTAACACGTTTACTGAGTTTTATGACATATTCAGAATTCTGGTCAAACGTACCAAATTATTTTGTTAACAGAAAGTACTCCAAGTTACTGACCAACGCAGGGATTCGGGTCCAAAGCGGTTGCCCTGCCCCAGGGCTTGTCGTAGTGGAAAGGCTTGCATCTGTCGCAGTCCACGCCGGCGGTGTTGTGCTTGCAGTCGCACACGGTTCTGCCCTGGTCGTCCTTGATGCACTTGTGGGCATGTCCGTTGCACTTGCACCGGCCACCCACTGCCAGGTCAGCCACTGAGATGAACCTAGATGTTGAGGGCAGCAAAAAAAAACGATAATCTACCCTAATAGTGAACTAATAGGGCTAGTCCTATTTTACACTTTATTTTGAAAAATAATAATGTCCTTTGTGACATCTTTTTGCTTGTTTAATCGAAATTGCGATTGTTTAGTGTAATGATTTATAAATAGAATTTGAATTGATTCTGAAAAATTAAAGCTTACGAATTAGAGGTTATAAATTAAAAAGAAAGTCGTGCCTTTCTTTATCGACCGATAGCGATAGGTACGGGACGAAGAATACAACCCGAATGTCCGTCACCGTCATCCAGTCTTGAAGGACCGGACTGGAATCGAGATTGAAAGCCGACGGTCTCCCTTCCAGAGTGCTGAAGGCCACCCGATTCCCGACCGATGTCGGCAGATTGTTGTTGTGAGAGGCCGATCTAGCCTTGCTCAGACCTTTTCTCAGTCTGAACTTCGTCGACGGCTGGTTTTTCGGTGATTTTTTTATCTGCTTGCGTTTAACTTGCACGTAAGAGCTAGAGAGGTCGCTGCTGCTCTGGACATGTTTTTTTGGTGACAGTGCGGTTTTTGAATGCTCTGAAAAATGCTTCTGCGAGTTGTTTTTAACTTCGGCGGCGGAATAGACGTTAGAAAAGTCGATCGTGGCGTCGTTAGAACCGCCGAAATGTGCTTTCTGTCCATCGGTGTTTTTGATTCTTGAAGATTTTATCACATTCTCTGTCATCTCTTTAGACCGTTGACTATCAAGATCGATCCTGTTCTTTGCTTTCGCCCAACGGTTGTCCTGCGTCTTCTTCCCAGTTTCGTCAGATCCTATGACGTCCTGTAAGTCGGTGCACATGGCTTCTTGCTCGTTCGATTTCGAGGCCGACACTTTGGCCGATCTGCCGAAGTGCTTCTTACAGTTTTTCGTGTAAAACTGGTAGGCGCTCCAGCTCTTGCCGAAGTCGCTGCTCTTGTAGATGGCTATCGGAAGGTCGACGGGGGTGTCTCGCGTGCAGAACTGCAAGCTGATGTAGGTGATCTCGTACTTCTTACCCAGACTCAAGATTAAGGTAATATTCGGCCTATCGTATATGGTCTTTTTAGACTTTTCTTTGTCATCATTCGATTCTGAACTTGCTGTGAAGTTGTTCTGAGCTGACTGAACGATGTCAGCTTGGGTTAAGCTGCTGATATTGCTGGCGTAGTGGCTATTAGTCGTTAGCTGGACAAAAGGCTTGTTCTGATCAGACGAGTCGGCATTCGGATATGGAGGTTTGGCCAAAAGCGGTTCTGAAATCCAGCATGTCGGTTTGGAGGGGTTGTGAAGATCTGTGAGATAAGAAGGAGGGTGGCGAAGATGCTGCTCTTTCGAGTCGCAGTACTCTGTCTAATTATAAATATAAATTTGCTTTAAAATTTGCGATGGTATTTAATAATAATAATAATAATAATAATAATAATAATAATAAACTAGTGGACACATGTTTTTCGACATTTCAGTTGTGCAGCCAATGATCAGTTAAAATGTGCAGTTGAAATGATCTTTGGCTTATAGGTATTAGTATTAATCAAGTAGGATATTCGTGCTAAGTCCAAATGTATCAAATCCGGCTGTTTAAAATTTTGGCTAAAACAAATCCATTAAAGCGAGTGTTAATTAACTAAGCCCTTACACCGTATTAAAAAAAAATATTCTTAAGAACTCACACCTCTTCACAGTTGCTTTCAGTTGAATCCGTTCCAGAAGAAGAAGAAGCCCTGGATCTCCGTCCTGCGTCTCTACTGGCATTCGAACCAAACTCTTCCAGGCGAGCACTTCCGTAGCGATCCGGGTACTCGTACATCCTCCAGCCGATGGTCTGCTGTTTCGTCAGATCGCAGGGTAACTTTACCGGCGTAGTAATCCCACAAGTACTCGACGAGCTCACGTGCCTGCCCAGGGCGAGATTCTCGAAGACCGACAAGCACTTCTTTGGCCTGCTGGCCTCGTCGTAGCACGGGTCGATGTAAACCCCCTGGTCGAAGGTCAACAGGCCGGACAGTAAGCTGGATGGGTGGCTGCTGCTTCTCTGGTGGCGAGGTGCTGCTGCCCTCTTGCGAACGGAATCTGAAGTGTCGTGGAATGGAAGTGAGGATGGCCTGCGGTAGAAGTCGAGTCCGTTTCGCGACCGAAGCTTTTCGGATGAAGCAATCTGATTGCTCGGAGATAAAAGTACCATAGAGATAAGAGCGTAGTAGTAGCACAATCCTATAGCTTTGAAGATGCCGCCCGGTCTAAACATCTTTCGTCTTAAAGCAGTGTAAATTGAAACACGAAAAAGAATACAATCAGATTATGATTATGATTATTACGAATATTATTATAATTATAGTTATTACGTTTATTATTAGTTATTTATATCAACAATTTCTCGAACGGGTCAGTTACATTATTTTCTCGAGCCGATTACTTACATCAAAGGGTGAGATAACCGACCCAGATACACACACACACCACATTTCCTCGAAAATAATTTTTTCAAACGATTTATCTTTCTCCGGCATAAATCTTTCGGTCATTTAAAAATCCTTTTATCATCCGGCAACTGGCCGGTAGAGCCCTTTGAGCGAGCGCGATATCGCCGCTGCCATTGAACGATCGGTTTGGTCCTCCTCTAATGTAAACTCCACTCTCTCTCTCTCTGGTCACTTCACAGTTGATGTTTAGACGATGACTCGGCATAAAATGCATCGTTCTCGAGTACAGCGTAAAGAGTTACATAGTTTTGTTTACCGCTCTTGTCCACCATTTTGTTTCCTTTTCCTCCTCTTCCGTTGTAATCGGATGAAAACCATTCAGAATCTTTCCTTTATAGCGACTTTACGAGAGTGTGTTTGTTGTTCGTCTGTGACTGTGTAACTCTCTTGGTGGAAGTTTGTCCGCACGCGTGTGTGGTTTAGAGAGAGAGAGAGAGCGCATGTGAAGAAGAAGAAGATCTGGAGTGTTATTTTGCGCTATATACACTATATAAAAGGTATTCATTTTCGAGACTCTCTTTCTTCTGTTATCTATGCTCTCGATCGATGTGGCTTCGTCTCGGAATTTTCTATTCATAATTGATACTTGGCGGATTTGTATAAATATATTTTAAAATTAATTGCCGGTTTTCTTGTCCGTTTCAAGACGAGTAGATAATTGAGCGAAAAAACGCAATCCTATATGAAAATAAAAGAATTCAGATTCGCGTGTGTGCACAAAAGACCACCGACATGCTAGGGGATGTGTTGATTGATTGCTTTAACTGGCGCATAGACCCCCCCCTTCCAAAATTGTCTACACCACCACCTCTACTTTCTTCTCCATCCCTCGCCCTTTAAAAAGTGTAACGTTTCAGAGTCACCATTTCGGTGATAAAAAATGTTCTATTTTATTTTTTAGGCTTTAAATTTGGCGCATTTTCTGTTTGGAGTCATTGGCAAGTAATTAAAACGCCACAGACTGTTTATGTCATCATTTCGACATTGGGCCTTTCCTATATATATATATGTGCATTTAATTTTTGAAAGACTGTTTATTTCATTTATCATGGAAAAGCTCAAAGTTCTGAGAAAATCCCAATTCCTTTGTGCGTCTTTTCAAAAGCCAAAATACAAAACATTTTGAGAAAGAAAGTCGAAATAAACTCTCAGTATATACGGTACCTCGTACCTACCTACCTACCTACCTACCTATCTTACTAGGTGCTCTATGCACCACCAGGAACCAACGAATTGGGTAGGGGTTCACCCCTTTAAAAAAAACTTTTTCAAGTGTTGTTTGAATTAAGTTAAAAAAAAGTTATTCACTGAAATTTTTATACACATATGTTTCTATTAGCAAGACGTTTGATTAGAAAAAAGAAAAAAGTTTGTCTTAACATCAGCTTTATTTTAATATCGAAATGCGTAACGCAATGCTGCATTTTCTAATGTACACTATACACAACATTCGTGGTACATTTTAGTCGTTGTTTAGGTTTGAAAACGCCGCAATTAAGCAATCGAATTAAAGAGCAATTACGCCCCTGTCAAAGCAAAAAATAAATAAAACAGCAACGGTTACATAGGAAAAAAGAGTTCGCAAAAAAAACTATTCCTTCAGCGGATAGACAGGATTGTAGAAACATTTCGTCGGATGAATCAGAAGGTAGCACCTATTATTAAGAATGATAAGCGAGTCTGGAGTGATTTATCTTAGGATCACACTTAAGTCTTTCCAACAGCTGACTGTTATGGGAAGGTGTTAAAGGAGTCAATAAGAGATTGATTGCCGATGAAGAAATTTCGGGGCCTGTCTTATTTTTTTTCCCAATCCTCTTTTCTTCTTTATCCGCCGGGTTGTTTGCCGATTTTTGGGGAAATAAAAGTATATGATAACCAGAACAGATAATGGTGCTAACGCAGTTTTACTCGATTGAATTGAAAATGACCGTTATTGTCTGATTTCGTTAACGGAGACAACAAAAATGTTCTGCGTCTCCAGCTTTCTCCTGATTGCAATTCTAAAATATAAATGTACGCATATAATTTTCATCGGATTAGCACCTTGGCGCAAAATTAAGATGAACGATCCCAGCATAACCACAACCATTAACAGCAATAAACATACAGGTATTTTGCACTTCTCTCTCTCTCTCTCTCTCTCTCTCTCTCTCTCTCTCTCTCTCTCTCTCTCTCTCTCTCTCTTTTGTAGAGTCGATATACTAATATAATTCTACTTATCAGCAGCAGGAGCTTTACGACGTTTGAGCTAAAAGCAGGAAAGAGCTAATAAGTAACTGGCTCCATTAAAGCATAATACGTTTTCTCCCTTCTTTAACTATCCATCTCCAGCATATCTCACCTCACCGTCGAACAATGTTCCTCTTCCACTTAACTTCAGTTCGCACGCAGAGTAGTGGTGGCCACCTGACCACTCCAAAGGCCTCCAGGAACATCCATCATCGTCCGTCAAAACCAGTCCATTACGGGGATCAGACGATGCTTTGTACTTCATTTGAGTTTTCTTTGAATACAACACCACGTGAAAACGGGCTACATGCTCCGGTCTATAAAATAGCACTCACGACGTTACCTAGCATGTTTTATATTGAGAAATTAAAGAAAGATCTGACAGATCCTGTTAAAACTCTAATAAACTAGAGTACCTGGTTTAACAATACCAAGGGAAGCGTCGCCGTTAAACATTAAAGAGGAACTCTCGTATCATGCACATCGGCAAGCTGTCAATTTTTTTTTGTAACTATAATTAACTTTTCAGGCTAGCAGACGCCATCCTGAAAAATTAAATTATCGCTCGAACGTCGACGGTAGAAAAAAAGTCGATGAAACGCGTGTTTTTGAAAATATTAACATTATTTCTTTATTTAGGTTTTTTGGATGAAAGCCGCGTTTTTGAAAATATAAACATTACTTCTTTATTCAGGTTTTTTGGATGAAAAGCGTGTTTTTGAAAATATTAACACTATTTCTTTATACTACTTTATAGTATACTGTATAGTGTATATACACTAATATGCAGGTCTCTTTGGACAGCAGACGTCGAATCAGTCCGCGCGAAAACGCCTTTCGAGAAGTTTTCCTTGCGAATAAGTCATAAATCATAATTATTCTTCGAGACGAATGATTGGAATGATGAAAGTAAATAAGACGGCTCACCGCCGATCGGGAAACGCTTGCTACACGCAATCTGACAGACTAGTCAGTTTTTTTTTTCAAAGAAAAACACTAAATAATACCGAGGCACATTTGAACCATTTATTAATTATAACAATCAGTATATACACAGCTAATGAATACATCAAATGACTTGGAAAAAAACATGAACTGATTTGACCAGTAAGTCTGTTCACTCTGGACCGTCGTCTTTTTAATACACATGCACCATGCCGTAGAGGAATCTGTAATGGCCTGGTCAAGGAAATAAACCGGCAATATCTTTATAATGTAAAAATCAATACACTGGAGAAATGCAACATCTCAAGGAAGAGCTAATTTAATTTTCAAATTTTTTGAAGATTACTGAAACAAGTTTCAAAAATATCTGCAACCTTTGTGACAGACAGCCAAGCTTCAGTCCCTTGTAAAGGAGAGAAACAGGCTACCCATAAATAGATTTATAGTGTGATATTTGTACCCCAGCAAAGCTGATACTTGTCAAATAGATAGTTCATATAAACTCATAGCCATCTCTTCAGAAATACAGGTGACTAAACCTAGATTAGAATAACAAACTCTCAAGAAGTACGAACCTTAGGTTTCGTTCCCTATTGTAGGATAAAATAATTGAAAATATAAAATAATTGTAGTGCATGATATATCACCCAGCATCAATAAATTCTTATATAAATGAATAGAAACTTTAACCAAAAATCAGAAAAAGGATACGTCCAGAACAATATGTAAGTCTGTAAACGAAAAATAACGGCAGATTAATATTAAAAATTTGTTTTAAAAATCCTATTCCTTTATTTGAAGCAGAATATTTTTTAAATATTGTTTGGTTCAAATTTGCACACAGCATATGGTATGCCCAGTTACAAATAATGCATTTAATATTAACTAATAATGTAATTTAATTAAATCAATTTTCTAAAGAATTAAAAGCAATAACTTACAAAGAGACCACCCAGGAGGCCATTAGAAAAAAGAATTGATCTTGTCCTAAAATATTTCTGCCATTCCGTTCCAGCTTTCATCATCAGCATGAGCTTTAATTTATTAAAATGAAATTATATATTTACTTCATATCTGAAATATAATTCATTGGATTAATGTAATTCGTATGCCTAAGACATAATTAACAGCTTAGAAACCTATAATTATGATATGTATATCCAAAATAATGAAACGTCTTTGGGTATTTTAAGCTTGTAGAGGATCTGGGTACTTAAATGACATTTAATAGCATTTACCTATGCTCAGTTTCAAACTATTCTTTCACTTTACAAATAAAAGCTAAAATAAACAGAAAAGAAGAAAGACACCTACAGACATTACGAAAGCGACCAGGAAATAAAATATGAATCCGTACAGCCCAGTTAGGCCCATGATTCCAGCTACGGAACCAGAGAGAGCAGAAACAGACGTCCTGCAGTATTCTAGCAGCGCAGAATTGTGTCGTATCGCCATTTCGCTCAACGGTAGGTGGTCTGAATAAAATCATTGTTTCGTAATCAAAGCTCAAACCAAAAATCAAAAACTTTAAGTTAATGTAATATAATAATTTCAATATAATCATATCATATTATATATATTACTATATCAACTTCACCCTCATAAAAAAATAAAACATCAGTATTTAGTCAAACACGCTTAGCTGCATAAATAACAAAATTCTTATACCTTTTCGTAATATTTTTCCCCTGGATACTTGTCCAGATGAGGGTTTTACACTTTTACTCCCGAGAGCAGCGGCCATTATTATTGAACAAAGTAAACAATGACACAAAAATCTCTGGTGAAAAGTATTTAACATTAAACTGATTTTTTTATAGTAAACTGAAGTCAACCGTATTTATTATTTAAAAATTATAAAATTTTTGTAATTTAACTGACCAAACAAAAATATTAAAAGCCTTTGCTGTGTACCGTGGTTACACTTTTATTTTTGCATGCACCTACAAATTTAGTCACAATACCTCAACCTAGTCCTAGCCCATTCTATTAAAAAAATAACTTAACTACTAGCAAATCGTTTACACGTATTAATACTAAAATTTCAACTACTGTTTACAACAGTTTACATGCTAGCAGTAGCTTCATTTCATTTGTCTGTTGCTTGTTGTCTGTTGTGGCGGATTCTTGTGATCATTTTTTCAACAACTCTGAAACTTTTAGCGTAAATGTAGACTAAATAACAACACATTATTTAATTATTTTTATCTTGATGCGATCATTATTTCGATTAAAAATTTCAAAATATATAATTGAAACCAAGAAAATATAGAATTACTTCTGTATCAAAGTCCAAAGTGATTATATTTGAAATCAAATCTTTGAAAATAATGATAAAATGAAAAAGAAACTTAGTTAAGGTAATGAGAAAAATTTGTTTATTTAATTTTATTAATTCTTATTTTCAAAAACTCTTTTAAACTCTAATTGTTTGTATATCAGCTGTGTGATTTTTGTCTGATTGATCTATCACCAAATTCATGGCTAGGTAGAGCTCTGATTTGATTAAAATAATTTAAGCCAAGCTCAGCCGAAAAGTTAATCTTGCAGCTTAATGTTTTAAGATAATTCAACAAATATCATTTAAACATGAACATATAGTTTGTTTCTGTGTTAAATATAATTTATTCAAATCTTAAAAGTAAATTAAAATTTGTTATTAAAATTTTTTTGGAAGAAATTGATTTACATTACTATCTTATCAATAATTATTCTTAGAAGAAATGGCTAACCTCTCTTCAAAAATGGAAGAAACTTCCACACAGCGAAAACAACGTTTGGAGAAAAAAAGACAAAAGCGTCAAGAAAAGCTCGCTAATGAAAGTCCTGATGCCAAACGACTAAGATTAGAACAGAAAAAACTGCGACAGTTCAAGGCAGGATTAAATGAAACAGCTGAACAGCATGCTGCTCGTATCGAACAAGTCAGAAAGGCAAGAGCGTCGGAAACAGCCGAACAGCGTGCCACTCGGCTAGAAAAAGATCGATTGCGTCACTCGCGAGCCAGAGCCGCAGAAACGGCCGAACGTCACGCCGCCCGCCTCGAGCAAGTCAGACGAGCGAGAGCATCCGAAACCGCCGAAGAATATGCCGCCCGACTCGAAAAAGACCGGTTGCGGCATTCGCTAGCCAGATCTGCAGAGACACCCAAACAACGTGCCGCTCGCCTGGAACAAGTCAGGCAAGCCAGAGCATCGGAAACGACGGAGGAACACGCCGCCCGACTGGAGCAAGATCGGTTACGTCACTCGCAAGCCAGAATCGCTCGTCTTTTCTCGCTCATTTATGAAAGGTACAGTTTGAGATCATTGAATGAAGACCATGCTGTTCGATCGTATCGATAAAACGATTTTATAATTGAATTTATTTATTTGTTATATTTATTTTTTTATAGGGCCAAAGCTCTACCTGACCCCGAATCGAAACCATACTTCTGACGGAGCTCATTTATTGGACGAAGGAAATAAAACGACACAATTTTAACTTTTTAAATTATAATATTGAAAATATACCTCTGTATAGAAAACAAACAAAATTCAACTGTTTAATATGGAAACAACTCAATATGGCGATCATTTCTAACATAATGACATGAAAGCAACAAAAATCCCTAGAATATATATATATATATATGTGTGTGTGTATGTGCCAAATGTTCTGCAAAAACCAAATGATTAAATGAGCTGAGAAATATTTCAAATGATATGTAATAAGAATAGAAATACGAATACAATTGAAAATACTGAAACAAAAAATACAGTACAAAAAAGACTAACAATACACTGGACTCACACTTAACTTATCTTCAAGGCCATATGAATAATGGTTGACATAATTCGGAGACATCGAGCTGCATATGAACATTAAATGCATGTGATTTACAAATACAGTTGCAGAAAAAAAAGAATTTGACTATTAAACTTGATTATTTATCGTAAAGTTTCTTAGAAGTCTACTTTTTACATCTGAATGTTGAATAGCTGAAATAATTAAGATCTCAGAGCCTGTATTAGCATGTTGACTAGTTAATCTGTATCATCTTGTTGCATTGAAATGTCCTAACCAGCAAAAGAGAGTGATAATACATTAAATATTATTTAATAAATCACGCTGTTACATATTATTGAATAAATCACACTTATTATAGTTATACTCTCAGTATGATAACGATGACAATTATATATCTATCCCGGGCATAAGCATGATGATGATAAGGAGGAGGAGGATAACGTCATTGTCTTCTTCCTTGTCACAGATACTGAGACATCCATCTGAAACCTTCGCCGTATCCCTGCTTCTTCAGAACACTGCACATGAATACCTCCAACGGTCTTCTGCCTTCTATGGCGGCCTCTTTCGACTGGGAAAAATAATAAAAAATTGCATTGTTATAAACATAATAATTATTAATCACATAGTCTAGTCCCATTAATCAGGGCCTTTGAAATTCCACCCTTGATTTTCCTTCTTGAGAAAGTTTGCCTGCAAGAAAGTTTCCATCTGGTAGTTCGCTTCCTAACGTGGAAAAATAATATCGCATGTGTGCGTGCACGTTTACACGATGTTTCCCAAGTAGCCTTATTTTTAGTTGCAAACGTCGGTCAATCAGAATTTTGATTTACGCTACGACCGTCCTGCCCCCGGAGTGTAACGTCCCAAATGCCAGGCAGCCATCATGTCATTTATCAATGTGCTACTTATTGTCAGTCATATATTCTCAACCCCCCGAAGGGTCGCCTGGATGCGGTCAGTCAATCGACTCTGCCAATCCGTCCGTCCATTTGGTATTTTTACATTGTGTTATCACCACAAAGTCTTATAAAAACAATTAAACAAATTAAATAGGACAGTGGCACACAAAAATACCTAAACACACTCGGATACAAAGTAAAATAAAAGGTCTAATAAAGACATACAAAACAATTGCAAACACACACACAGGAGCTTTGAGTATAAAGAACAGTCATACAAGCAGGTATAAAAATAGCTACCTTGCCGGTACAGCGAGCATAAAGATCAAAAATGGACTTGAGCTCATCCTCGCTGGCAGCACCAGGTATGTCGATCTTGTTGGCCAGTATCATCACCGGACAGTTCTCTACCTGCTCGTCCTGCAGAAGACCCTGCATAAGCAAAGATCATTTATTGTTCAGGTTTTTGATGACACAACATGAATGCTAGAAAAAAGGCTTATTAAATATTAAATGTCGAACGTCAACAGAGTTATGCACGACGCAGTATAATAAATATCGAACGCAAAGTCAAAAAAAGGAAGTAAAAACAAACTGGGAAAATTTGAGGGGGGAAGTCGGTCGGTTCCGTCGCAGAGACACGGTCGACCAGGTCAGGTCATTATGGATGATAAATATAACAAAAAAAAAAGGAAATTGAGAGAGAGGAATGACAGAAGAAAAAATGAAAAAGAAAGACAAATGATAGTAATAAAAGATTAGATGGAAGAATGCGGTACACATAAGCAGAGTGCATATTATTATTATTATTATTATTTTATGTTAATTTTCTTTGTTTTCTGTGCACACAAAACTGGATAAGAAACACACAAAACTGGATAAGTTGCAGGTGGGAAAGCTTTACGGAGAAGCGAAAGTTTAATTAATTATTGATCCGGAGGTGAGACATGACGACAAATGGACTACGGCGACGTGGAGACGGCCATTGTTACTTCAGCAGCTTCATTACGAACCCTTGCAGGCAGGAAGTATTGTCGAGAGGAAACGCCTGAGCAATAAAACGGATAGAACATTAAGAAACAGAGACAAATGGAAGAACTTAATTTGCAAAAACATAAACAAGAAAATAGGTCAAACAAAATCTATGTCTATTTTTTTCCCGAAACATAACATCATTAGAACAACAAAGACTATGATGGTGGTGTTGATAATGATCATGATGGTGGTGATGATCATTATCATAATGCTAACTAAATGGATATATTATTTTCTCTTTTTTGGGACAACCGAATGAAAAAAGCAAAAAAAAAATGTTTACGACCCAGATTGAAGTTACTAAGGTGAGAATAAAAGATGTCAACCCATTTGTGTTGATGACTACTTAATAAAATCCTTGAAAATTTCATCAGTAACTAGCACCCCTTCTACCTTCCCCTGGTACAATCACCACCACCACCAGCAATATCTCCAACAACTTCCCACGTAGGCATTTATGGGATCACAAATCAAACGCTTAAACAATTGCGCATGCATCAATATTGAATTGCATTGTATTCGCATCTATTGAAAGAGAGAACAATACAGCGAGACCCAGGAATGTGTGCGACCAATAAAAGAACGAATACAAGGTCGATGGCATCTAGGAGCAATTATTATTGAACGATGGTTTTCTCTTTCTTCTTCATCTCTGCCCTACTTTCTCTCTCTCTCTCTCCATCGTACACACACACACACACACACTTCTCAATTTAGCTCCATGTCTTGTCACTTCCACTTTCATTTTCCACATATATCTCCTCCTCATTACATCTATCTCTTTCTCTCTCTATCTATCTAATTTCCAGTCTTTCCTGGTCTCAATGCTCACATAATGGTATTTGCTTTGCATGGCCAACTTAAGAAGTCGTACATTGTTGCAGATCTGCGACCAAAAAATCTTGACAGGGAAGCGAGAAACAATAATAATGAACATAAAAAAGGCATTATTATGTAATTATTGATTTTAATGTTATTTTATGCCTCATTAATCTATCTAATTACAATGAAAACCAAACTTCAAACTTTTGAGTAGTCATTACAAAATCTATAAACCAGCATTACGACCCTGTAACATTACAAAATCTATAAACCAGTATTACAACCCTGTAACATTATAAAATCTATAAACCAGCATTACGACCCTGTAACATTACAAAATCTATAAAGAAGAATTACAACCCTGTAACATTAATAAAATATCTATAAACAAGCATTACGACCCTGTAACATTACAATATCTATAAACAAGCATTACGACCCTGTAACATTACAATATCTATAAACCAGCATTACAACCCTGTAACATTACAATATCTATAAACAAGCATTATGACCCCGTAACCACAATGTTAACAAGGCTCTTAACATTCAAACATTATGTAAATCAAAAAAGATTCTATCTCGGAGATTTCACGACCCATCGGAAATCCTTTCAATTGAGGCATTGACCGGTTTATCTCTCGGCAGACGATTTCCCCTTTCCATCCAAAACCTAGACATCTGAAATTCTCAACCAGAGGATGAGAGGATAAGCAGATATCCATCCAGCAGTCCAATCCTTAATCAAAAAATTCAAACCCAATGCCCAGCGGGAGAGGAACAAAGAGGAAATATTTAATCCAGAGTAATTCGTATTTTTACATCTCCACCGCGATCCTGATTTAGGCTGATGTAATCCGGCCGGTCACGCTGTTTTCTATTGGTCGATCAATAATACAGCCATAACGGACAGAGAGACAAAAAGAGAGAAGAAAAAGAAGAAAAAAAAGAGATTAAACAAAATGATGTACGGTTTATACTTGGAGGGTATTGTTATCAGAAGGCATGGACGGGTCGTTTGTTTTGCGTCCGGATAAAATAAATCCTCGGGATGAGTTTCTGATGAAGATGCGTATTATCAATGTATTAAAATACTAAGCATTCGAGATTCATAAAATAAAAATGCATTTTCGGTTTAATTATTTTTAAAAGAACACGGATCAAGATGTTCGCGAAAATAGTAAAAGTTATAATTAATAATAAACATTAATAAAATATAAGTAAATAAATAAATAAAATAAATAATAAAATATTAATAATAAAACAATGATCATTAATATATAACTGTTAAAATATGCATAATGTGAACAGAAAAAAATTTACATAGAGTTCATCCTTGCACTCGTAGAACCTGCTTCGGTCAAAAGCATCGATGATGAATACCACTCCATCCACTGCCGGGAAGTAATCCTTCCAGACTCTTCGTGCTGCGATAGGAAATGGAGAAAATAAAAATTTAGGAGAAATTAGGTTTATTCCATTTTAGGCAGAACGCTATTATGAAATTCGTGAGAGAAAATGACGATGATGCACTTCATCGGTTTTCGGAATTTAAACGAAACCAACTTATTTTAAAAAAACAAAATAATTAAATAAAATTAAAAAAGCATTTTATAAGATGACTATTGAATCACTTATGAAATAATGAGAATGAAGAAGACAAAAACTAATAATCGCATTAATAGCTTTTGATGTTAAAATTCCAGCTAATAACCTAAGAAGAATAATATAATAATACGAATATCTTAGAAAAACTGTAAGGTATAGCAGGAAACCTGGAAAGAAACTTATGAGTCTGACCTTGCTGGTGGCCACCAACGTCAAAGGTCGTGAACCTCATGCCTCCCAGGGTCAGTTCCTCGGAGGCTGTGTTTGGAGTAAATCATTGTAATGTAATTATTTTCCTACAGTCGGTTAAATTTCTCGCAAAACCCGATTAGGGGAAGAAGGAACATGATGATAACAATAAATATGGTCAAGAAGATGATGATAATGATTCTTCTGCAATTATAGTAATTGATGATGATGATGATGCTGTAGGTAGAGACAATTAGTTTCATGCATAACAAATTAGTTTATAATTTTTTTAATTGGTTAAAATAAAAATATTTTGATTATAATAATAAGTGCATCATTAATACTGGGATGTAAGGTTGGAACATGCTGAGATATCCTGTCAGCTTTGAGCATGTGCAAGAGAGTTGTCTTTCCAGCATTGTCCAACCCGAGGAAGATCAACTTTCCAGACTTTCTGCTCAATCCTATAATACGAGGAATGAGACAATGAGGTACTTGTAAAATGTATAAGCAATATGAAGTTTTTGTAAACATATTAAGAACAAAGTATCTGCACTTTGAAGATGAAATACAATTAACTTGTCAGTTTACCCTGTTACGCTAAAAAAATTCTTTTTTTGCATTATTCTTATAATTAATAAATTTAAACTAAATACAAAATTCTAACACGATAAATAAATAACTCAAAATAACTGTGTGTTGTAAGTTACCTAAGTATGACAAAATCCCAGCAATCCAGTCTAAGAGAAACATTGGAACGTGAAATTCTTCTATAATCTAGATTCACACAGCAAAAAACGGGAATACTGAAATTAGAGTAAACGAGTGGAATTAATTTCGTCAGCACCTCACCAACAACACTGGTGAGATTCTATTCTTCTATCAATATCAATGGAGAGAAAATAACCTTTGACAACCTAAGACTGAACTACAAATCACTTGAACAGAAATATTACTTCAAAAATACACGTTCAACACAAAAAAATATTAAGCCTTTTTCTACAGGTGAAGCAATCGGCAGGTTCACAAAGTTATCGTCAGCAGCGCCTAATGGGGCTGTAAAGTAAAAGTTAACTTTTTTTGCTAGCTACGAACTACGGAGGTACTGACTATTTGAGTAATGCAGTGTAAACTATTTTTTTTAAATATGTAAACATATAGAAAATATATTTGCAATTTAAAAATTAAATAATTATTTTTATTTTTCAAATAGCTAATCATCATGTTATGACGCACTTCCTAGTGTCAGATATTTACTTTCTTTAAATAATTTTATAACAATAAATAAACATCTTATTTACTTGTGTATTTCTATTAAATTAAATTTAAAAACAAATCAATAAAACATGAAATCTCTTGTGTAACAAACAAAATCTCGTCTTCAAAGTCTGAACATATCGCATGAAAAGTGAGAAAATTTGTTATATTTTTACTCTTATTTTATGTAGCTAATAAATAACGAAGAAACTTTAAAATTTGCAACTGAATAGATGATGATGATATAGACTTGCACTTGTTATAGTGCTGCTGCTTCTCTCAAGTCTTCATTTCAGAGTATTTTGCTTGTCTCTAAAAGCAGCCTAAATAAATATATTTACAATATTTACAATCGTCATCGTCATCATCATCACTATCATTTTCATCATCATCATTACCATCGTCCTCAGCGGTAAGAAAAGATGTATATTTATATATGTGAAAAGTCATTTGAAGGAGAATAAATAAGCAGCCGATGGTGACTTCTTACTTCTTACGTGTCGGACGAACGAATCGAATTATATAATTAAGCGTATGGGCGTTTCCAGCTTCCGGAAGCACCGAAGATACAGAAAAGCACATAAAAGCGCATTCACGCGTGCACAGGGAAAAAAACGCGCGGACATGGAAATACAGTCAGTCGCACACACGTGCACACTTTAAGAGGCTTGGCGTGGCATCGTCCATACAGCTGGAATGCTGGGTGATTAGATGTTGCAAAGATGCGTGAGCGCGAGTGTGTGTGTATGTGTATGTGTATGTTTGAGGTACTGACTCCTAGCGGTGTCGCAATCACCATAACAACCACCATCTACCACCACCACCATTGGTCATTACCACTACCACCACCATCAGATTGTTGTCGTGAGTGTCGTAATCGCCATCGTGGTCATTCGTCGCGGTCGTCAGCTTTCATTGCCAGCATCACGCACATGCCAGCCAAGACAAGCGTCTGTGTGTTACACACACAGACCTAAGCTTCTCTCTCTCTCTACCTCTCTCTCTCTCCGTCTCTCTTTCTCCCTCAGACACGGAAGACTCAACTCAATTCCACCCGATTGCCATTCTACTCTTCCAGCCAGTTTTCCACTCACTCACGTTCTCTCCTTCAGCATCTTGTTTTACAGCCTCACTGCCAATGTTTCATCCACGGGAACATTCCCATACGGGACTTTTCCTCATCAGTTTAATGGCCTCGGGATTGTCCAGGCCCAGTGGCGGCCGCAGGGAACGGTTTCACTCTTCCAATCTCAAGCGACGCTCCCTAGACCATTAACTCATCAACGCCAATATTTTAAACTGATTAAAATTTCTGATCCCCTGGACAGATTCGGTGCATACACCCCCCCCCCGAACCACTCGATATTTCAACCACCCATTCACCGGCCGAGGCACCACAGAGTGCCCGGTCATCCACCCGGAAGATTTATGTCCGGTGAATTGTTTGACTGGCGTGAATGGGTCGCAGAAGAGACTAAACAAATAACAGAATTATGGACGGACATGAAAGAGTGTACAGATGGATGGATGAGTAAATGGAAAGAAAGGAAGAAAGAGTGTGTGTGAGAGAGAGAGAGAGAGAGAGAGAGAGAGAGAGAGAGAGAGAGAGAGAGAGAGGCGGAAGTAAATTTCTCGACGTGGTCACTTCACTGCAAGACTTGTCTGCAGTATTATATGCAAGCATTTGTGTACATTTGTACAGGGGCGTGTCGTGTACAATACTCTCTCTTTCTCTTTCTCTCTCTCTCTCTCTCTCTCTCTCTCTCTCTCTCTCTCTCTCTCTCTCTCTCTCTCTCTCTCTCTCCACTGACTTTAAGTTTTTTTCTTATTTAAAAACGTACTTAAATGTTCTTCACCATCACTGTACAGCTCAATACTTTATTTTTAAATGTCGTCATCCGTCCATCCATCCGTCCGTCAGTCCAACAATCCGTCCGTCCAGGCATGCAAACGTTCGGCCAATCATCAATTAGTTTTAATTTATTTCATGACATGCCATGCGCGAAGAAATGTCATTGCATTACATCTCTCTCCACGTGTCATTAAATCTCATGACATTTGAAAAGAGAGAGAGAGAGAGAGAGAGAAATCGAGATCTCTAAATAGCTCCGTCAACCGGACTAAGCCATATATTTTCCCAACACCAAGTAAAATAATAACTTTCTTTTTAATCTCTCTTTTCCTCGTCAAGAGCGAATATTTATATTATTATTTTTAATTCTAATTATATAACAACAATAATAATAATTATTAATATTATTATAATTATTATAATTATTATTATTGTCTTTTCCATCAATAATAAACAGCTTCAGAGCATCTCGTACAACGGAACATGCTGTGGCGAGCGATAATCAGATAACCCCCTGATAAAGCTGGCCGTAAATTTCTCATCCGCTCTACCGCTCCGTCGGTTCGACCAGCAGCTTTCCAGCGTATAGCGGAGCAGCTCGAACGGCTCAGCCTGTCGGAGTCGGCGCCAGGATTTGAGCGCCATCGATAAATCTTTCAATTATTGTGGGCAGTGCGCGGCAGTGAAAATTTGCCAGTTATTAGTGCTCGTTAACCGAAGTTAATTGTAAAATGGCGGAAGGTGATGCTTCATAGTTGTCATCATCACCACCATCATCATCACTACCACCATCATCACCATCATCATCATCATAGTCATCATAGTCGCCGTTGTGAATATGGTAATAAACTTGATGCCTAAAGGCTAATGTAATATGGAATACGGTCCACGGACAATTAATTATGATGCCTGGAAATGTGTTCTAAACTGTTATTGCTATCACAAGCGTCTGCTTCCTAACCATAGCAACCGTCATCGCAACGATGACTCATGAGCATTTAACATCATCATCATCATCATCATCATAATCATCATCATCATCATCATCATCATCATCATCATCGTCATCACCATTATCACAATTATCATCACCATCGTCATCGTCATCGTCATCAATATGACACACACACAGAGAGAGACACAAACAAGCAAACACACTCACACACGCACAAGCTAACGTGTATATATATAAGCCTGGAGATTGCTCTCCTTTCCATCGCCCATCATAGGAACAGCAGCAGTTGTTGTGTAAGCGCGCCTCTTTTCCAGGATTGGGTAACACTTTTGTTTATGTTAAATGAAGATATCAATTATTTAATTTTAATCTTATAATTAATAGGGGTTTAATTGAATTTTCATATTAGTTATAATTAGAATAATAGCTATAAAAAAAATAATAAATAAGTAAACAGTTTATTAGTCTTGTTGTGCCAAAGCGTGAGGCGTCAACAAAACGTTGTTTATTATTGAATTGGATGATTTGTGAGATTCGTCTTCTTCTTATCTTAATACTTACCTGGATGATGATTATAGTTGTGGTAAGTTCACCTTGATCTCTTCTTCTTGCTATATAGATCATAACAAATATGTGTATAATAATAATAGTGTATAGATATTTAATTGTAAATAGATGATGATGATGATGACGATGAACAAATTTCTTGAATAATTCTTCTCAACTTGAATGGTC
Organism: Erpobdella octoculata; assembly: GCA_963978895.1. Classification (NCBI taxonomy): domain Eukaryota; kingdom Metazoa; phylum Annelida; class Clitellata; order Hirudinida; family Erpobdellidae; genus Erpobdella; species Erpobdella octoculata. The sequence goes on from OZ022245.1 coordinate 27,483,106, forward strand.
AGTCATCCATGCATACAGTCTTCGTATTCATCATACCCATCTCTGTCTGTCATTCATTTCTCTCTGTGTTTTCTTCTTCACATCCGCCCCCGTCTCCCTGTCTCCCGCCCCTATCCCCCCTATCCCCCCGTCCCCCCGTCCCCCCCGTCCCCCCGTCCCCCTGTACCTTTTTTCTTTTTTTTTCAAGTCCACCACCGGGGTGGCTGACCTTTATAATATTTATAATAATAATTATGACTTGTTTGTATAATAATGACATAATAACAACATGCTGAAACATTTGTGTTGATGACGATGACGATGCTACGGATGATGATGATGATGAATAATAGCAGCAAACAACAACAATTATTATTATTATTATTATTATTATTATTATTATTATTATTATTATTATTATTATTATTATTATTATTATTATTATTATTATTATTATTATTATTATTATTATTATTATTATTATTATTATCATTATCATTATCATTATCATTATCATTATCATTATCATTATTATTATTATTATCATTATTATTATTATTATTATTATTATACTAAAAAGAAATAATAATTTCAACAAGTACAAGACCAACAAAGACCTGCAGACGACATATTGATTCGAAAAACACGGGAGGAGACAAATTAAATTATACAAGCAAAACAAACACTGAAAATTTTGATAGAAAAACAAATTATTTTTTTAAATTTATTTCTTTATTGTTATCATCATCATCGTCATCGTCATCGTCATCGTCATCGTCATCGTCATCGTCATCGTCATCATCATCATCATCATCATCATCATCATCATCATCATCATCATCATCATCATCATCATCATCATCATCATCATTATCATTATCATTATCATCATTATTATTATTATTATTATTATTATTATTATTATTATTATTATTATTATTATTATTATTATTATTATTATTATTATTATTATTATTATTTTAGAATTATCATTTTGTGTTATTCGTACAAATTCATCTTCGAAAGCGAAACACCGTGCGAATAAGCAGCAGAGAAATTCCCCTTGAAACCACACGGGGATTGCAAATGGTTTTATTTCTTTTTCGCTTATTTTCCTCGCCTCGTAGTACGTGCGCATGTATCGCTTCCTACGCGGGCTTTAATTAGTGCGTATCTTTGAGTACTATCGCATATGTGTTATATTATAGAAATAAAAAAAAGTAAAAGTACTCCAAGATATCTTTAGTGTATTTTGGAGTGTGGCGGGCTGTTATTGCGTTATGTACTGTGTGTGTGTGTGTGTACACTTCACACGCATAGGCTCTTTAAAAGACATTTTACCACGTGAAAACACTATCATCACGACTTCCTGTTTATGATGATAACACGGCTGAAAATCCTCTGACCAATATGCTTCTCGAAGAGGTTTCGCGGCATTATAAAGATCAACTCGAAAATCCTTTTTTGAATACCTTTTAATATCCGATCATAAATCTCCGCAAATGCCCGACGTAATACCTGGTTTCCGGAGTGGGGCAACAGGGTGGGGGGTGGAGACGGAAGCCCCGTTAATCATTCCATCGAAGCCTTAAAAATAAGTTTACATGGAGACACCTCTCCAGCCAGCCAGCCAATCAGCATGAGCCGTTCTTAGTTTATTAATTTTGAAACTAATAACCGTTTTACGTTTCAGAAGATAAGAAATAAATGAATATTATTTTATGTTCAATATTGTGTTTCAAAAGTGATTTCAAGTTATATTGATATAGAATGAATAAAAATAAGTAATAAGAGAAAAGAGAGAGACGCAGAGAGAGAGAGAGAGAGAGAGAGAGAGACGCAGAGAGAGAGAGAGAGAGAAAAAGAGAGTAACTGAGACGTGTAGAAGAGTGATTACAATACACACCCGACAGTACAGAAAAATACTCAGAAATACGGACACAAATCTAGAAAAACTAACGCGAACAAAAAGAAAATATCGAGTAACCAGTCGACACCGTGCATTAAGAAATACACATAAAAAGCAAACTCAGAA